>CM052202.1:2373795-2779348 GCA_028455805.1 Lasioglossum figueresi | reverse complement strand
ATCACAACACCAGGATTACTGTCCACCAAAAATACGGCTGTTGGACAGTAATCTCGACTTTACTGTACTACGCACAGGACTACGAAGTTCTACGGCAACGATGAAGTCTGTTGAGAGGTTACGTGTAAATAATTATATACGAGGACGGTGGAAGAAATATATTTGAAGTATGAGAAGAAGTTGTCGTTGGTGTCTACAAGACGGGCGCACTTTCGTACCTGAAGGAATGATTTCCCAATATACCTAGGATGTGGGGTTTTCCACAAAGTGTCGTAAAAGGCCAAATGTTTTACCTTGACAAAGTCTAAGAGTGCGGGAAGCGCATATTCGGAAGGAGCCGCGTGTGGCTCGCGAGCTGCATGTTGAAACTGCAGAGACGAAACGCGTCACGTGACCGGGCCGCGACGGAGGCGTGGGGACACAAGTGTTGATGCGGCGACACTGCCCCGGGGACTTTCTTGTCATCTCGCTACAGCAGTGGTATTCTGCATTTGTGAGAAATTATTAGATCCTCCTTATCCAAACTTGTACTGCGATAAAAATTCAATCTCGCCATTGTTACAATTCAACGTTACAATTCTTGTCCGTTTGCAGAAAGCAGAATTTGCATGTTGATTTCTTTACGAAGAAACGATTTTATAGGTTTGATTTAAATTGCACACCATGTATATGTAGAAGAGCTTCGGGGAGCCTCGGTTCGATTAGTTTTGCCAATTAAACTGTCCAACTGATCGACGAATTCCACTCTTTCTCGGCAGTCCGGTTTTATTATCGTTACGCAAGGCTCTCTGTTATTATTGCAAGAAGGGGTCGAAGAATATCGGCGATGCCAGCCCGCTTCCAATTAATGGATACTCTCGCCTGCGTAATGTCTAGACTTAGAGTTCGTTCGGAACTTGTTCGAATCATGCTTGATATTGCCTTACCCGGAGTTTGATTGCCTCGAAAGTTCTGCACAAATCGCGGCGAGCATATTTTGTCGCCGCGGGATCGCTTCTCGGCTGGTAACGAGCCTCCCTTGATATCTCTCGACGTCTCATAGCCGAAGGACGAAGAAGAGTGAAAAAAAATGAATTTTACATTGTGTCCCAGTACGACAAAACCAAAATTTGATTTTAATTTAATTTTAATTTCTTTCTACGAGGCTTTTATTAAGAGATAAAAGTTACAGATAAATTCGATCCCAAATAACAAACAGAAGATACAATATATTTTATCTAAAACTTATTTAAATAATTTTGTATTTACGCGTTACTTGTTAGTCCGGTTAATTGTGGTTCCAGTGTAGTCGTGGCACGTGATACGTAATCGTTGGTACGAGGCTTCGTTTTTGAGAAGATTCATTTGTGTCGTACAAAATTTTGGTAATGGGATAGCATAATCTATTTGCAGAGCCAGCGACAAACTTATCGTCGACACTTTTAAAGCACATCCACGAGTACGAAAATATGTTTGTCCACCGGAGATTTTATTCCGTTCCGTTTTACTATGTCTCTGGACCGGCGCGGCGGGGTGCGTGAAAAATAGAAACGGCGGGAAGCACGCGGTTCTCGGTGAGACTTATAATTCTTGTCGCTTAACGACCGCGGCGAATTAGTGACGGGGCCAGAAGCGAAATTTGAAAAGCGTCCGCAGTAATGAACACACGGTCATGACGCCGCTGGTCTCGTTCCCCCGGGGAACTGCGTGACCAATTTACTTGACGGTTCGTTGGAACAGCACTTAAATGTATTAACTAAACTCCGAAGAATCCATTACTTCCTGCTGGCCTTTTATTACGGTCGCCGCAAAACAAACGGGTCGAATTATCCATTAACACGTCAGCGTCGCAAATTAACTCTCCAACCTCTAAATCAGCGAGATTTTACCACTGAAATACTATACCGTTCATTCTTCCGCTGTTATATTTTCCAACACATTATGATTTCAGTTTTTGATAATGCTCACGGTTTATTTTAACGCGATACACAAACGACTAATATTAACAACCGATAGATCAAATTACACAACTGGAAAGACAACTGGAAGAATTCGAGTACAGCATAAAAGAAGTATGTAGCACGAAGAATAAAAATTGCAGACTACACGTAAATAAATTCTAAGTAGTATTGGCCAGTATTAGTCAGACCCAGCAGACTTTTCGCGTGATCCACTAGCGAGCAACGTTCCGATTAATTATGAGCCTCCACAGCCTAAAATTCATGGTCTGGTATAATATTTAAATTCGAAACAAATGTTAATATATTCGATATGTCCACACGAGCCAGCACGATTTTCGCCTGTCGGATTATTTATCCTAAAGTGTAACTGCACGCGGATAAACGGTTTATCTCCGGCGTTGAACGGTCGGAAATTATTGTCTTTTCTGGCACGGAGCGGTCATGCGAACTCGGAATCTGTATTTTTTCACACGTGCATCGGATAAATAGCCGGCCGCAAATGTTTCGAATGGCGGCGGCGGACATTAATGCTCGGTTAAATATCTTCCAACGGATTTGTATTTCAATTTGAAGCTACGATCGCCCCGGAAACCGGCATTTTTAACGAGGTTTTTCGCTGACGGCGTAATTCGCATCGTGGTCACGCAGCCGATTCGAATTTTAAATTCCTCGTTGATCGCATCGGAACGTATTTCCTCCAGTTTTTCTTTCTCGAAATCGCATCGCCGGGAATTTTGATCGCTTTTTCCACGAACGTTCTACAGTTTTCAACGTCTCCGCGGAGTTCGAAGAATTTTTCTACCAGCTGAAACCGTGACGGATCTGAAGATCGAAGTCTGCTTTTTCCAACCACTCTTGAAATTGTGCGAGATTTAGTAGAGAGACATTTCATATTACATACTTTACGCCTAATCAATTCTTATTGTTTCCGTCGAATAGGAACGTTCCTCGATTTGTTCTAATGGACAACATCGAATATGTATAATGCTATAGTTTTTTCTTGGACATTTTTTCAGAGTTTTGCGGATAATGGAGTAGCGTTGGAGAAGCTAACGCAGCATTTTGCTTGTTAGGTCGGAAGAAAACTGATCGGACAGTGTCGCTTTTTAGTGAACGAACGGCCGGAAGTCTCGTTACGTATCTCGGCGGCGAGATCAAAGGGACACGGCGCGGCGTAAAGGTGCGGCAGGTTTAAGGAAGATCCGAGCGGGGCGAAGGATGCTTTTCCAAGGGGAGGGCGATGCTACGGAACGAATCAATACGTACTAACCGTCTGGAACGCGTTTCGACTGGCATCTCGCCGTGACAAAACCAAGGTCTCGATTTAACGTGTAGGCCTCCTCTCCCGGCGTCGATTAAATGCCCGGAAATTCCTCCAGCATTTAATTCCATTCAAAATGAAACCTCTTTAAAAAACACATCAATGTTCAAAATCCACCATCCGATTCCATATACAAAAGCGGATACAACTACTTTCTCGTATTCTACGAGAAATAATTTTGAACGAACGAGCTTTGTAAAAATTGTTGGATCCCTATCAATTTTGTAACTATATAAATACGTATTGCATATTGAACGGGTGCTGTTTCCAAACAACAATATCACATCGCAATAAAAGAACGACTGAATTATTGAATCGGAGTAAAATCTTGAAAGAAAAATAAAATAACAGGCTCACGAGGAGGAAGAGGAAGTTTTCATTTTCCCTTCGCTCGCACGAAAAATAAATATTCTACCGCTACATCGATAAATAAACAATTTCACGATTACGTAAACATTCCGAGTCTCGAAACTTCCTATTTATCGAGCCACGAGAATGATCGGCAGAGATTACGCGGTAAACCTGCTTAATAATCCGCCAGCTATTTTCGAAGCAAGCGAAGTGAGAGATACTCTCGACTCTGGTTCATTACCAAATGGCAAAACGAGGAACTCCGAAACTATTTCTCCGCAGCTTCAAAATCTCTTCCCCCACCCCTTCTTTCTCTCTCTCTCTCCCTTTGAAAACGTTACAGGAATCTTCAAACTTCAAAGAACCCACTTCCCGCGCTTTCAATTTCGCGTCTATGCTACAGGGCGGAACACTTTGTCTCGCGCAACACGCGAATAACTTTCTTCGTTCGATTTCCCCGGAGGACGGACAACCACGGAAGCCGAAGCAAAGAAACGGACGCGAACCGGCTCCCCGCCTTTAATTACGATTCTATCGTTGTCGGCTGTTCATATTCGAATTCCGTGCGGCAGACTACAGTCATTTTTCCGCCTTTGTTCTATTCATTTCGCGTTCCATTCATTTCCCATAACGCGCACAAACACGCCCGATATTCCGTCGGCCGCGGTTACGATCCCATTTCTCTCCATTTTATCGGCTCCATCGGAACTTCCGCACGCCATGATGCCAAACTGATTTCCGTTTTTTCCAGGAAATCCGAAAACGTCGATTTGGAATATTCTTCGATCATTTTTTCCAGAAGATTCTGCCGAATGAACAATAGAAGGTGGGCTTACAACAGGTCACCTGAACGACCAGAAAATGCATCGGAACAAACTTATTTAGTCTCAAAGCAGTCTTCGAATACTTCGACGATTTACATGGAACATGTCTTGAAACACACTATCAGAATGTAAATTGAAAACCATACGGATCCATTAAAAAAAATAGGGTTCACCTTTATATCTCCTTGACGTCTCCATCTATAAAAAAATTAATTTCAAAAGCAAGCGAGTTATTCAGGTGTCCTGTTGTAACGCCCCACCCTATATAAATAAGTATAACTCGATGAGGATTGTTATCGGACCGTCCATTTTATTTAAAGGCGCGTCATATTTCTCGAGCGTCCGAGTTACGCGGCAACATAAATCGTGTTGGTCCTCTTTTTTTCGCCGTTGCCAATCCCTTCTTTCGTGCTGTCTGGTCCTTTCGATAGCGAGGGAATTGGAAAATATCGTCGGATTAATGGGGAACAAATTATGATATCACGGCGGGCCGGTACATTGTAAATCCCCGATAGACAGAAAGAAGATCCCTCCGGGATTAATGGGCAACATTCCCGGAGAGAGCAGCCGGAAGTTTGCGATGGGGCATTAGGCGAGGAACTTCTCATTTTCCGGGCTGTAACTTCGAGATCAATTCTCCCATTAAATCAGTATGGAATTGACTTCGGCGTTGGCGTGAACGCGGACATAATCGGGAAACAGGAAACAAGGAGATGCCGAGATTGGGGAACCCTTTAAGACCTTGGGACTGTAGAAGCTTTGAGATTCGCTCTTAAATCCTTCGGTCTAGTAGATCCTGGACATCTTTAATTCCTCAAGATGTATGAGTCCTCTGGACATCTCAAGACTCTTGAACGCTGTAGATCCTGGAAATCTTTAATTCCTCGAGACCCACGAGTCCTCTGGACATCTCAAGACTATCGAATTCTGTAGATCCTCGTGGAACCTGTACGAAAATTCGCAGAAGAGACTCAATCATCGAAGATCTTCGAAAGCCAAAAAAGATGAAACATTCTGTTACCACAAAAGTGCAGTCAGAAAAAGTATTCGACGTCCCTCGCTCGATGAAATCCCTATAGCCTGAGCGCACGTATCTCCAGCAAGCCTCAGCTTACCTCGGATTAACGAGACTCCAGTGTACAGAGTTCACCGTATTCCGGGGATCAGAGGGCGGGACACACCGTGCTGTATCGATAAAGGCTTTCCCAGCCTCGGTTCGATCCACGTGCAACCCCTCCCCGACGTTTCTTGTGATTATAGAACGACGAAATTCGTCTTGGCCCCGGGTTCCATCTAATTCCACCTTCGACCTTCTCGCGGCAAAAAGCACGGATGAGAGCGAGGCTGAGAGAAACTCGGAGAAGGTGGAGAGTTGTGCTGCATCAGTCTGCCTGCGTTAAATCGCTGCAAGATCCTAAATTTACGGCGATTCGCCTTTTGGAGGTGCATCGATTGCCGACGTGTTCGAAAAACGCGGACTTCGAAATACTTCAAAAATGTCACTGCTCGAATCAATCGAGAAAATTGATTGAGTTTCAAAGAAGATGATTTAATTATATTTCTCTGTGTCGCCAAATTTGTTTATTACGCTTCGATACACGGTTTTGTGGAACGCATTTATAGGTTAATTGAAGTAATAAGCACCGCCGAGCAATTTCAAGTGGCCAGATTAATCGAGTCGGCGATTAGTTTTCAATGCACGCGTGAAGAATAGAGCGCACGTTCCCGTCGTTCGATGAAACGTTAAATGAAAGCTGTCTTCGGCCCGGGCAAAAATCAAATTTTCCAGGCCGTCTACCGAAAGCCCAACTCGTTACTCGTGACAAATTTATTTCAAATCTATTTATTCGCGCGTAACGCGTTATCGAATCATTGTTTAACAGCCGCGAGAATCGGGGACGCTTCGGTTGCTCGTTATACCGCATATTTTCCCGTCAGAACGAGACTGAAAAATATTGGTCGCATTGCACGATGAATACGCGATTCTGCTGCGTGTAAAAATAGCTACAATGTCGCCAGTAAACTTAAACGGAATGGAACGTTTCACGTAAATGTCAAGAACCACAGTCTAGCATCGTCGGTATACTTGATTTTCAATGATTATAATAAAACGGATAATGGATCGCGGTTAGCATGGTTAGTATACTTGATTTTTAATGATTACGATAAGAAGAATAAGCAGCAACCATAAAATAAATCGTTGCGCAACGGCTTAACGCAAGCCATCGATTCGAGAGCGATTTTAATCCTCGAAAAGCGTTTCACGTGAATGTCAAGAATCTAGCATGGTTGGTGTACTTGATTTTTAATGATTACGATAAGATGAATAAGACACCGCAGTAATCGCAGCAACCATAAAATAAATCGTTGCGCAAGGGCTTACCGTAAGCCATCGATTCAAGAGCGATTTCAATCTTCGAAAAGCAGCGGACAATCGCGGGAAAAAATGGCGTCGCGATAGCGCCGAGCAGAGAGCGCGGAAAGGGACGACGATTTTTTAAGAAGTAACAGCACACCGGTATCGGCCAAAGTGAGAAAAGAGATAAAGGGACGTTCAGGGGGGAAGTGGATCGCCGTGAGGGACGTTATCGCCAAGAGGAAACTTCTTTTCTCACCCTCTTGCCGATGTTCTCGCGTTCAACCGAACGCCAGCCGCGTTCGATCTGTGTTTCCATCTATTCCCGGTCGATTATGCGAGAAAATCGACGCTTTGAGGAACGAGCTACGTAACAGACCGTCTCAAAGGGAACGAGATCTCCGTACACGCTAACGAATACAACATTTTTTTTCTCTTTTTCCGCGGAAGGAACGAGCAGCTTTCTATTCCGTAAAGAAACACAATCTTTGAGACTCCCGGGACGGACGTTTACTTTCGATTATTAAATTTTATGCGCTTACAACATTTCCCCCATCTGAAACTTTGAAACTCTGTGCGACAGGCTGCTTAAAACAGTTTTCTGTAATTTCTGTATTTTTGAACAAACAGATTTTGATGTTACTTTCTGTAGCCCGTTCCGATGCGGTCAGTGACCATTGTGATTATTTCGCGAACGAAAGTGATTGCGCAGAAACCATTATTTCAAAATAGCGTGATCATACGAAACTGGAAATAATACCTTTCGCCTGAAAAGAGCAAAAATGGCGAGAGTGTGTGGTTGACGGGAACGCTATTAGAATTTGTCGAACGCAACTGAAAAGCCCGACGGATCTCGGGTAGGCCGTGTCTGACGCATAATGGAGACCAACGCGGTGCAATATTTGCGAAAGGGGGAACACAATCTCGGAGAGTAGTTTTGCGTCATCGTTCCCGATCGGAATCTTCCGTTTGGTTGGCTCCAAAAATATTTCGCCAGTCTATTTACCCTGAATTTACTGTTTTACGTGGATCGCGGGGCCGCGTGCGTAAGTAAACGCGTAACTCCCGTGTACCCGACCGACGGCGTCGAGTCTTGCGTGAATATTACCATTGTTTATACACCATTGTTCCGCCGTCGGGAGCCTGCACCGTGCACGTAACTCACCAGCCACCGGCCGAGACCGTTATTGTGCCCTAATCGAACATTCGCCGCTCGATACCCGATATTCTTCGACACAATTCGATTTCAGATACGCACGATCCCCGACAATGCAACGGGTGGCCCACTTGAACCGCGAATTTCCGCCAACACCGTGACAATACCGAAACACGTTTCCGACCAAAGTCGAAAGGTCTCAGCCATTATGTGATCTTACATATTTCGATTTTCGGTGGATAGAAGCACTTTTGTTCTTTTTTAATCCTTAAATGAAACAGTGTTTGCTCAGATTACGAAGTATTCTCAATTCGTGTTGCACATATTTTTTTCGTACGACGGATATTCGATTAATAATAGGACAGCTCACGTGCGTTGTTTCAAGACAACGACAATACAAATGTTCAATAAACTGTTCCATAATCCGTCGACGGCATAACCTTTACCGGGTTACAAATCCCTCGTACCGGGGATCACGTAATCCAATCCTGTATACGGGTGATCGTCGATCAGCCGGATTTATAAAATTTTTCATTTGGCGAGATTTTTCGCGGTCCCGTTCGCACCTCGCCTCGCCTCGCCTCGGCTTGCCTCGCCTCGCCTCGCGGAACGGATTTATGAAAATGTCAGTGCGCGGGTGTGTTTACGAATTATCCACGCCCACGCCGTATCGCGTAGCCGCGCGAACGATAAATTCCCACCGAATTATCACGTTTCTGGGACGGCGAAACAAGCATCGTTACATATGCCTCTATTAATTACGTATTGCACAACGTCGCATTACCGCCGGCGATGTTGCTTCGATGGTTTTTTTTCGGTCATCGATGTAGAATGCAAGTTTGAAAAACGTGCGCATCGTCTATAGCATCGGCCGTTCTCACCGCGGTCAGTGATCGCAATGACAATGCCAATGCGATCGGTTCAATATTTACGTGCAGCCAGCTAAAATATTCGGACACAGTGGCGTATGTTCGAAAGAATGCATATACACGATTTTTAAACTGGCTTGCGAGACTACGCTGCCAACAGCAGCGACAATAAAAATCTTTTTTTTCTTTCGAGAGAAACGCCCGTCATAATAGATCTGCGAATCACGAGACGGCGAACGGTGCAAAGTCGTGCGCGCAATTGTTTAATGCTTGGCACCGGTCCAAGATGAATTCCCATCGGTTATACTCGCATAACAATATACAGGGTTGTTGGCGATATTTTTAGGAACCTCTAGATTAATACGGTACATTGGTTTATTAGCTGGTTCGATGATCTGTGGATCTAGTAACGGGAGACTCTGACTCTTGACAGTCTACGATCCCGGTTTGATCTTTCGTACTTAAGAACTCCCGAATAGAAACGAAGCTTTATTTTCATTTGCGAAGTTGTAAGACCATCTTCGAGAGGACATTGTTTTATTATCGACGACGTTGAAAGTCGTCAAACTGAGAACGTCGAGAAATAATGAAAAGAAGGAAGACCGAAAAGAAATAAACTTTCCTGTAAATTATGAGCGACAGTCGATCAGGCGCTGAACTTCTTCGGCCGCGGCGTCATTTCCCGGACAACTTGGCGCACAAATATTACAGTAATCCCGGAAGTTCATAGTTTCCACGAGTGCAATATGCACGGTGCAATCGTGTCCCCACTATTTCGCTGTCTCCGCAACCGAGAAAGTTTCCCCGAAGTTGAAGCGGTTCCCCGTGAAAGTGTCACGATCTGTCTAGGCAGGATAACGCCGGAAATTTTCAACAGTTTCCCCGGTTCTTGGTCCCCGTCGTATTTTTCCATTTCCTCACTTCTCTCCCCCACCCCGACCTTTTATTTCCTGCTCCAATTTCCCAAGTTTCTCGAACGATGTGCCGTGGGATAGACATTCCGTTTTGCGAATCAATCCTGCGATTACATACATTCCTGAATGAGAAAATCCACCTGTACGTCACTGCAAGGAAAGCGTGTGTTGCAGCGCTTGATTAAATTCAGCGCCGCAGTATCAACTGCCGGCGATGAATTGAATTTTGCATTTTTAACGGCACTGCCGAAACTGAATTGATTGCGCGCTGATAACGCCGGAATATGTAATGTAGTATCACGGTCGTTGTGGAATGGTTGAACTGTTGTGTAATTGGCACATTCTTAAAATTCATTACATCCGATTGTGCAAAATCATTTTCTATTGTGGTCAGGGATCACAACACTTCTTTCTACCGTGGTCACTGACCGTTTCATTATGATCAGTGATCGCAGCGATGGTATAAAATATTGTGTAATATTACGTTGAATTGAATTTGCACTTTCAACCGTGAATACGATCTAGATACCGAGTTTCATTTTCGAAGGTCTCGGTTCGATACCTCGGCGCCTCGGCGAGCGAATAAGAAGACATAAACAGCATTCTTAAGACTCCTATTCGAACCCGATCAATTCAGGATAATCGTGGCTGAGAAACGATCGGCGTGAATCAAAGATTCTCGAGGAAATCCAAAGCCGATTTTCCTCGGTTCCAATCAGCGCCGAGGTATATTTCCCGGCGAAAAACTGCCGTTTCTGCTCGGTTCCTCGTGCTAATGCTAGAGCGCCGTAAAACGTTTCTCATCGACTTCTGGCCGAGCTGCTTTCCTTTCGCGCTCACTTTCTCCTAGTTATTTGTTACGTACACCGTCGGAGCACTTTATTTTCATTGGGCCGCGCTTCAGATTCGCAGCGGAAAGAATGGAACCGGGAACGTCGGCGCGGTAGAACCCATTCAGAATCGAAAACCATTGAATTCTGTCGAGGCGTGAACTACGCTTGGCCTTTGCAATCTCGTAGAAATTTATTAAACGTGTAGTCGAGCTACTACCCGCCGGCTCATTCTCTTAGGAGCCATTGCTTTTGATCTCGGAGAGCGTCTTCCAGTATGTATTCAACCTCTTTTTCAGTTGGCTCTGACCAAATAAACATTCATAGCGAATCTCCGCAGTGAAAAACTCGAGCCTCCGGTCTTCTAGACCCTTGCGAAAATAATTGCCGTGGTTTTAACCAGTAAATTGAATTCGCAGCGCATCCCCAGTTCACGATGCACACAGTGGCTCGCGTGAACTGCATCTGTCACTACCGAATAAAGAAGAATTACAAGAATAACCATTGGAATTTAATTCAAAAGTTTCAATTTTAGTTTTAAAATTGCTGAAACAGAAACAATTGCGTTTTCCAAGGTAATCATTATTGTCTAAAAACATTTGAGTATAATTTTCCAGCGTCGGTCTTTTCGAAAATTCACAAAGGCACTTTGAATATCAGAGCGAGCTTTTAGAAAGAAGCGTCATTAGCATTTTCGCAGTTTGGCTGTTTCAAAATCCATCTGCGGGCGCATACAAATGCACACCTCAAGGTCTCCGGGTTCCAATGCTCAAGCGGCGCACTGGCTCATAACCTATCTGAGAGACTGGCAAACCCGATTAATATTTAACCGGAAACCACGGCAGCACCGCCGCCGCTGCGGACGAATGAATGATTAATTCCCAGATGCGGGGAGGAACAATGTACCGCGGAGAAATTAATTAAAGGGGCTACAAAGGGATTGCAGAAACAGGTGTAATTAGCGAGGAAGATGGTAACGAGACGGAACAGTACGACCGGGAAAGAATGTCGGACCTTCTTCTTTCTCGCTTGAGGGAGAACGGTTCCACGAGTCAGTAGAAACCTCTTCGCTAATCCTCAGATGCTGCGGCTACTTGGCCTTTCAAGACCGTCCCTCTTTCATTTCGGATCGCGCCGCTTTTGTCGTGTGAATACGGCGGACAATAGCTGACGAAATCACTCGGAAACTTTAATAACTACCCCGACTGTCCGCCTATGTACCACGAAGCTGACGGCGATGCGGATTTGTCAACTGAACTTGGAAACAACGTGGAATAGACTTTCGATTCATTTCTAAAATGCAAGGATAGATTAAATCAGCCCGACAATATTATATTTACGTCGTTGTCTTGTTCTTGAAGTAATCCGACTTATTTCTATTCAACGGTCGATGCCTCGTGGATCCTCGTTGAGGAACACTTTAAGAACAAGAGAACAATTAAAGGGTTTTTTTGAAAAGTACAGGTTCTACGGTTGATACGAATGAAGATTGCCCTGTGGGGCACTGCCTCGGTCCCATGAAACTCAAGAGCAACGAAGCTACGCCCACTGAAGACGCTCGGCACGGAAAGAGCAAGTCAGCCTGTCTTCTATCTTCTTCTTTGACATAATTGAGCTTGAAGTATTGCTCCTGGAGCAATCTACTGCTCTCCCAAGGTAAATAGAACGTGTTATAAATAGCTACGTTATTACGCTAGAGACTACAATCAAATAGTTCTAATAAAAAGAGACCAGATGAAATCGTTACGACCCGTGGACCTAGATTTTGACGAAATACAGAGTCCGAGCTGTATTTAATAAAAAATGAAGACTAGGATCCGATTATTTTAACAAGAAGAAGAAACTTCTGACCTTTCTGATGTCCACAGCCAAATCTCTGGAAGACACAGAGCCTAGGCTAAGTTTAGGCACAGAGTGTCCTAGCTCCACGAAAGTCAAGAACAACTAAACCCCGCCCACTCAGGACAGGGTCTAGACGCAGAGAATTCAAAACATATAGCTTTCTATCCCCAAAACAGTTCTCTCTCTTTGACGTAATTGCGTTGCTCCCTGGGGCAACCTACGGATCTAACCCCAGGGGCCAGAGCCACTCGCTGCCCACGCTTGCCCTAATCCCGTGGAAGCGTTACGAGGAATGGTGCGACAATCAAACGCGCTCAGCGCCGAAATACTGGATCGGTGAACCGCAACAGCGCTCAATAGATCAACATGCAACCGTATCCTCACTCTGACGGGCGTCGGAAATTAGGCCAGTCTATGTAACTTTCACAACACCACCGCCCTGAAAGACTCGTCATCCGTGAGATTCGGGCGGAAGGCGTGCAGAGTCCTGTAGATCGATCGTAGATTAATCCGTTCATTAGGTGATATATCGCAGCTTCTATTTGTCGTTCGCATTGGTGCCTGTGTACGCTAATGTCTCGATACTTGTGAAATAATTTAGAGACAATACTAACTCGGTGACCAAATATTTTTGGTTTTCAATATTTTTTTATGAACCTTTCATCGACGTATTCGTGAGATTTTTCTGATTGAAATGACAGCAAACACGACGCAGCTTCGATCATATTTACTTGTCGAATTCGAGGATACAGGAGAACCTCGATTATACGAATCAATCGATGGAACTGTACGGATAATAGCTACCTGAGGCACAGAGACATAAGTAGGCGTTTCAGGAGAGAATAATTAAAAGCAGGAAAGGTTTTTCTCATATGTGTGACAGAATAATCGAGACATTACCGTAGTTCACGGGACCCGGCACACAAATTGTACGGCACTGCGCTGCGGCAGTGGGCACCGAAATCCCTCGACTGCGACATGCAAATTTCAAGGAATTTGTTGGCGTAGTGGCGCACTTATGCGCAGCCATAATGGAACCGGGGGCAGTTTAAGAGGACCAACCGAAACCCCGGACGAACTCTGGCGAATCAACGAGCGAACGCCAATGGGTCTAAAGCCGCGCCCGGCTTTGTCTCGTGCGGCTTTCAAAACTGCTGACGCGATGCCTTCAAAATTCGGGCGAACAATCGCTGTTTCGAGTAAACGTTATGCTCTTCGATTGCTTCACACAATTTTCAGCGCTTGATCCGTCGGCAATCGCCTAACAATCCTTCCGAAATTAAAACTTCGCGTTGTCAAGTTGTTAAAGGTTGCCGATAGAGATTGTTAGACAGCGGTAGCAATTTCCTTCGCAATCATGCTAATTATCTGGAGGGCCATTATCGATGTTTAAGGACAAACAGAACTGCATCGAAGAAACTCAAAATTTTCATCCCCTGCGACGGAAGCGATTCAAACCGGTCATAAAGGTTGAGACCGTAATAGCACTTTCGCGATTACGAAACGCCGGATAGTTGCACAGGGTTATCAAATTATTCGCGATAATGAGATAAGAAACGCACTCTCCGCGCTTATTGCCGCGGACAACGAATTACGCGATCACCATACCCTCGCCACGAGATGTTTTATTATCGCGGAACGACGTTAGAGCACCGGCATTCAGAGGCGCTGAAAGAAATACGGTAATTAAGGCGGTGCAAGCAATTAAACGTTGGATTATGCGCTCCCTGAAAACTGAATCTCCCTGGGCAGAGGGGAGAGAGAGTTTCTCGCAACAATACTATAATGAGTTTGCGCCGGGGTAATTAACGTTTGGATGAAACGCCGAAGCTGAAAAGCAGCCGCGAAACTTCCCGATGATGTTTCTCTAAAGATTTCGTACGAAGTTTTTTTTCGGTAATAAGAGTAGAAATCTCACTGCGTTTGTACCGGCGGACATTCGTCAGCGCTGATGTTATTTTTCATGCTCGTCGAATTGGCGCAGATTTGCATTCTGTCACGATGAACGCGCGAGCTGATGAAGCGTAGCAGTCGAAATCCTCGATCTGGGACAAAGGTGATATATTTGACCACTGCGTCGTTGCAAAAATCGATGAGTAATTGCTGTGACTTTTTTGGAATTGTAAAATATTAGATGATTCCATAAGTTCGCGCTCGATTTTCATAGATGTCACAAACTGCGCTCTCCACGGCGGAGTGTAAAAAAATTATATAGTAACCATTCTTTTCTAATTGCAGAAAAGAATTCAATTAGGAAATTCTACAATCAGATAAGAATGGTGACTATATAATTGATTAATAAAGCTGTACGTTGCTGTACGCTGTGTGATCAAAAAGTAAGGTGACTTTTTGAATTTCGCAGGATTTCTTATGTTGGTTTCAGCTATATAGCATTTTTTGTTTGTTTGCGAGAAGCATAAAGGTTAGAAGTGTTTTGCGTGTTCGTGTTTTGTTTGCGAAATTTTGTGTAAAAAATGGAATTAAGTGCTCCAAAACACTTGAAATGTTGACAGTGGCATACGGTGAGTGTACTCTGAGTAAAAAAAATGTTTATAAGTGGTACAAGCTCTTCCAAGAAGGCCGAGAAGATGTTAACGACGAAGCTCGTACTGAACGCCCCAGAACGTCAACAACTGATGAAAACGTTGAAGAAGCGAAGAAAATAGTAAAGTGTTGGGAAATCGTCGAATTACCATTAGAGAAGTTGCTGACGATGTCGGCATCTCGTTTGGTTCGTGCCAAGCAATTTGAACGGAATTTTGGAAACACAATTCATGGATTTTGCATCGCGATAATGCACCTGCTCGCGCATCGTTGCTTGCGAGTAATTTTTTGGCCAGAAACAACGCCACGATCGTGCCTCAGCCACCATATTCACCGGATTTGGCCCGCTGCGACTTTTTCCTGTTCGCGTGATCGAGCAGCACGATCGGAAGTGAGGGGAATGCATCGTAGGAGGGGAAGTTAGAGCGAGGACACAAGTCTTGCCTCGGGGATCATCCTATCTCAACACGATGATGAAGTTGAAGTACTTCTTGTGCAACTACCTAACACATAGATGGTAAAAAATGAAAAAAACTGCCTTTTAATACGAAAAGTACCGAACAACTCGACTGCCTACAGGAATTACAAAAATGTCTGAGCGACGATAAATCATATTTCATCGTGTCTGCGAGTGTCGACGAAACTCGGAGGAAACAAAGTAAAGTTGACAGGCTCGTTCCGTCGCGGTTCGCCTACTTTTCACCGGGCGTAGCAGTTTCAGAAAACCGGTTGCAATGCACTCGATGCACCGTAAATGTCCCGGTGCTTATGGTCGTGGGCGTACGCGAAAAAAGAGGAGGCCGGGGTCAACGATAGGGAAGGAAGAGGGTAGTCGGTCGGATACACAGGAGGAATAAATGAGAGCGGAAAAAAGGAGGCGGCTGTGAAGGGAGGAAAGAGAGAGGAGCCAAGAGCAGTCTGGCGAGCATTTAATTAAAAACGAAGGGCGTGGGCCTCTCGTGGACTTCGCCGGGTCTCTGGATACACGTACGAGTGCCGGACGGAATTTATTTGCCGTCATGAAAGCTTCGATGCGCGCTCCCGACGCGACGCTCGAATAAATGTCAGCGGACACTCGGTGTCTGAAGTGGTAAAACGTAAACGAAACGTATACGGATAGACGACGATGCCCGGCAAAAAAATTCGTTTGACACCGAGGAAAGGGACACCGCTGCAATTTGCAACTCGGGAAAAAATCTGTGTTCGATAGCCTCGCGATTTTCGCCGGCCGTTCGGCGACCACTCGGCCGTATCGCCGATTCTCTGATTACTGGACGACGCATCTTCATGCAGAGTAAACATTTCGCGCATTAGTTGTAACGAACGGGAATCGAGTAAAGAATTCATACTATTTTAGCAACCTCGGTAAGCTGAAAATATAATAGTACATTGGTGAAAACTCTAAACTCTAAACTCTCTTAATTGCATAAAATCCGCAGTCTACTAACTACATCGTATGTAGAATCTACATTGTAGATACTTCTTCGTATCTTAGAAATATACGAGCGATGCGTTATTCCCGTCGGATAGAACAGTTTTAGAAGATCGTCTATCGTCGCCAGCGTCAAGATTGCTACGATTTAGTGAAGATAGAAACATCATTGTTATTGTTACGAGTGCCATAGATTAAACAATACACGAACAAAGGGGCGAGATTGTGGGATAAGTGTTCGTAAGGGGATTCATTTTCAATCGTCCGTACCGAAGATTTATTGCGCGTACGTACTACGGAGAACCGATCTGTCTCGCGTGTCTGACTAATACCAGCCGCTTCTACTTGCGCCGAAGTTTAAGAACATTGTCGGTAACACGATATTATTTGTTTTCCACGTGATGCGAGCTGGCAGGAGATACCAAGAGCCGTCGCTCTCGTCGATACAGGGTACATACAGGATGTCCTAACGTTCGCGGTGAAATCCATGGAATAATAAACCGAAGATGTAGAATGAAATTTTTTTCTATGAAGGTTTTCCGTTAATTTATATATTTCGGAATTAGATTGAGCATTTCGACGTTGAAATTCGCGGCGACCATGGTCGCGAGTGGAGCAATCCTGGACGATTCGGGTCGCTTTTTTCGTCTCACGGATCGGGTTCGTCTGTCCACGGAAATCGACGCTTAAGCTTCATCCGACAGGGTGAAATTACACTTAAGAAACTCGATCCGCGGGGCCGGAATTGCATCGAAATGGATTAATCGAAGGAACTGCTCTATATGAAGCTGGATTCTACCTCGTTTCCGTCCGATAAGATGAAATAAATTTCGGTCGATTTCGAAAAATCAAACTCCCATTTTTTGTTAAAATTGAAAATTGTTAAAGGAGTTACGGTAAACGGAGACCTGGATATCCCGTCACCATAAGGGTCAAAAAAGCTGGAACGACCTTGAAAAACGAAAACGATCCTGATAAAATGTCTGCCGCCTCGAACCGAATATTTTGATGAACGGACAATTTTTCCTATGATGAAAAATTCGCGAAATATTTAGGTGAGGCACCGTGTATGTAGGCTACGCTAGCAATAAAGGACCGCCGTCGTACGATCAAACATATTAAAATCGAGAGATGCAAAAAAACGGTCGGAATCGATCGGTTCCCGAGGGATCTCATATTCCCCCGGATTGCGTCGGGCTTATAAAAATGTGGTCGGCGTATGCGGCCGTTCTCTCCATGCTTGCGCAAACATTCGCTCGGCGTTTCAGCTTCCGGTGCAGCTGATTATACTGGCCGGATCGATAAAAAGAGGGCAGTCATAGGCAGGGAAAAAAGGCTAAGCAAAGGGCGCGAGATGAACACATTCACTCCAAAGAGATGAGAAAGACAGAGACGTGAAAGAAAGATCAAGGGGCGGGCTCGAATGTAGGAAGAAAATACGCGGAAGAAATGATAATGCGAGCCGAGGGGAAAAGAAACTCGATAAATTATGGATATGAAATACCATCGCGTACCAGTGAACTACAAAGGATATCACCTAACTTCCGAAATAGTACGTTGAGTTTTCAGTTTCAGATTCTCGATTGTTAAAGCCGCAAAAGTGCTCGCGTGGAATTTTATTACGGAGATTGGTCCATTTACGCGTAATCTTAAATAAAGCATTTTATTCAATTTATATCCGATCGAATTTGGTCACTTTGAGCAACATATTTGTGATATTTCTCTGATTAAAACGAGATCGGACACGATATAGCAGAATTATTCGAACCGATGCTATCTGAATTTTCCATTATTCGAATACATATTTAATATACAACATGGTTTCATCGTACCAATCGGGAAACGTTTAATCCAACAGCGAAGCTAGATACTTGTTCTATTATTCAAACTTACATGTTTCACTAATTAGTTCGAATAATATAGGTTTTACTGTATCGCGAATTAAACGATCAAGTATGATCCGAACTGTGTCGTGTCTGGTATCATTTCAACCAGAGAAAAGTCACGAATATGTCGCTCTCATATTTTTCAAAATAATTCCCGCAGTACAAATTCGATTAACATTCCGATCCCCTGCGATTAAATCACCGAAGATAATTTCGTTAATTTTTCATATTTCAGTGAGCAATGCGATTAGTGTTTCTCTTTTTCCGCAGAAATAATCATTTGCCCGTTAATTGGGATTATCGAGCTGGCACCGAGAGACGCAGGCATCCTTATCCGCGTCTCGATTATGAATTTATCCAGCTTCGGCTCGTTCATCGATCATCGTCGCGCTTCGAGTAGATTTTACGTAACAAAGTATTTTCGAAGACGAGCTCGATTGCCCGGCAGTCGCGCACCGAGCCGGTTAATTTCACTCCGAGGGAAACTTGAATACTCTCCGGCGCGCCACGTAGCGCGGGCTTAATACTTTCCGTTTACGTCTTCGAGGCCCGTTTTGCTCTCGACTTTTTGCAACGCGAGCGATATTCGAAGGCGACACGCGATCGCAGAACACGAAGAAAAGCTTCGTAATTGAGTTTCCGTAGCCGGGGAAACTTTAATTTCGTCCCCAGGCATCGAAGTGCCACGACACTTGCTCATTTCATATCGACTCTTGCATTTAAACGAGCACTGTCGCGTCGTGGCCAACGCGAGCGATCGTGGCTCCTTACCCTGCTACTTCAGAATTAACCTCTACCCCTTGTTGATCCATCGCGGTGACGTCAAGCTTTAAATACTATCGGCAGCTAAACTCCTTCTATTTAGTTTCTAACTGTTTTCACTGTATCTCAATGTCCAAAACAGGGATTGGAAAAATTATAGAGCCTTCTGACAGCAATATAAAAATCGGAAAAAATTCTCTCGTGTACATCACAACTGCAACGCGTCGATCTCTTTTCAGAAGTTTCACGTGCTTTTACACGCAGAAAAGGAAAGGAAACTTGGTGATGCGAATTTTGACTACCCTGCCGATTAAGACTGGGTCTCGACAATTTTTTACAAACAGAGCCTACACTGAAAAATCGGAAAAAATTCTTTATTGTAATTTTCTTTGTAGTAATTTTTCAGGATTGTGGTACGAGTAAGATCTGAATACTTCCTATAATTACCTTCCCAGGCATTTTTCATAGCAGGCTATCGATAATCTATCCCCTCATCAAAATATCGGTGACACGACACAATTTTATGAAATTTCACCGTCAGTTAGAGAAATTCGCAAAGTAGATTCGGCCGGGTTCTCGTCAAACAACGAAAAGAATTTTCATCAAGACTCTCCCGCTTCTGCCATCAAATTTCCCTGTCATTAATCAACTCCGCCTCGGAGGGGGTAGAATTCTATTTATTCCTCTTTTCGTGGTTCCGCCGCGAGAGCCATCGGCCCTGATTGAACCTAATTTATTTCCCTCCGCGTAAACAACTCGGTATCTTCGGCGAAAAAAAGAGGGACGGCCAGCGATTATTCGTGGACGATTGATACCGTTATTATTTAACGGGGCGTGGGAATGGAGAAAGTTCCGATTAAAAACACGCGATGAGCACACGCACGCGTGATTCATCGAACCAATCCACGTTTCCGCGTGACGCCGCCGCACAGATTATTGCTCGATATTCGAAAAACCACAATGAGTGCCGTTCAATTCGTTCGAATTGCAAAACGTCTAAGGAAGCGTCTCATGACTTGTCCCTGAGAGAACGTTCCTGTATTTGTTTATATTAAACAGTGACTCACAAATTTGTTATCTTTACGAATGCTGTCTTTTAAACTAAATGTTGACTGAAGATTTTACTGTTTTCTAAAAGGTTTCGAACTGTTAGTTTTCTCAATGAGAAACACGCAACGTTCCGTCTGGATCAATGGAAAATACCATAAAAGCACATATGTATATGTACATATTCCATAATGATGATCGAATCAGCAAGGCACACGTTTGCGCAGCACTTACCTGGGCCAATTTAAATAATCGAAGCAACGTCAGCGCGCGCCACGGCGAATAATTAGTGCACTTTCCACGAACGAACGGAGTTCCATTAGGAGAAACACTAATTGAATTGGACTTTCCGCGGGCCATTGTCTCTGCCACCGAGCAGTCATTTACCTTCTTGTTTCGAGATCTGTTTGATTATTTACAGAAATACGCAATATTAGAAATACGAAATATTTTATAGGACCCATCAAATCGGTGTACAAACAATTCTCAAAAATTCCCGATAGCTGCAGAGATAGACAAACAGTGACATTACTTGCTCACTTTTGAACATTTTCGAACTTTTTTGAGCATTTTAAGAAGAAACAATGGCATTCGCGAGAATAATTGTACGTTTTCCTAGAAAAACGTGCCAAAGACGACGCTAACATTTTCGAGGGTAATAGTTAATTTCGCAAAACGGGAATGGAACAATCATTCCGAGTCCGTCGTCGATAGCATTACCGTAAGTTACGATGCGGCGCGAACGGCGTGCATTATGCAACAACGGGAAGTTCCGTCTTAATTTACATGACGCGGTCGTAATTGCAATTAGTTATCGTCGGCTGTTACGATTGTATTACACGTTTGGGCCAGCGACTCGCGTCACGGGACACGACGAATCTGGGTTGAATTAATTGCTTCCCGATCGAAAGAGAGTCGCAGAATCGTCGAGAAGATGTTCCAGCCGGACAAATCGGAAGAACTTCGACGATGAATGGTCCGCATTAACATAAGATAATAGCCAGCGGCCGCTCATTAGAATATTCCACGGGAAAATGGTACAAAACCGACATTATCATTCGCGGAGAGAAATTGCTTCGATTCCCGGAGCGGAAATGAAAAAGTTTGAGGCTTTTCCCTCTCCCCTCGCGACCGGACGGATGAAAAAGAGGAACATCCCGCGGCTCGCCGATGTATCGATTGAGAATTTTCCGTTCGGTTTCACAAGGTTATCCGTCCAACTGGCCGGGGCATTCAATCGACAGGAATCAATGGACTAATGACTCAGATAATCGACCGGGAAGGTAAAATTTCAATTTTGTAGACTGCGAAGCGACAGCTTTTACAATTTCTTTTTCATTCTCCATTGGTCACTGACCAGAATAATCCTTGCTGATCGATCACTGATCACAATGATCTAAATTAAGCCCCTAATTAATTGCCATATTGAGTAATCATCATTAGAATATTATATGTTCCCGATTTCTCTCGCATAAGACATTGCGATCAATGACTAACTGGCAGGTTCCGGTCATCGACCAAACAAAGGCGATGCAGAGCTGATAATTTTCATTCTCATACACACTTCGGCCGTTGTTCCAACAAATTACCATGCACCATACTGTCGAATACCGCCTGTACGACCGATGACCACCGTTTTCTCGCGACACTGTAGTGGGAAACACGCTCGGCCCCAGTGGAATTTCTGTTATTCTGCTTAGTTGCGTCGGGGGTCGCGCTCCTCGGCCGTCACGACGCCGACGACGCTCGCCCCAGGGAGGAAGAAATCTCGGATCGATCGTTTTGCATCGCCCGGGGGACGTCTATCGGCGGATACGTAGGAAATGGATACGAGTGGGCTCTCCAAGCCCGAAGGAAAGTTCTCGGAAGAGCGTTATGCTGACGAGAGTTACGAGATACGAGACGCGGTTCCCCGCTCGATGGGGGGATGTCACGCGTTACGGTGATGGAAGGGAATTGTCGAGTTACGGTTATTCGGTAGCGACACTGTGTATGTTTACCACGCCTTGTCGTCCTTCTTGAACGGCTCCATCCGCCGGATAGTTGAAGTCAGGAAAATTTTCCGATTGGACGGGACCACGGTCACGTGTCGGGCGTTAGAGGCGAACAGAATCCGATGGTTCCGCTTCGAGGAGTGCCTAAGAGATTGCTCGTTAACACTGTTAACCGGGGAAGCGAGTTAACCCGCTCAACCATAGTAGCTTCGCGTGAAAGCTAGCGGCTTCCAAGCCCTCTTTCCCTCCCCCCTTCTCTGTCTCCCATTCTGCACTTCCCCTAACGGAAAATACTCGATCGAAATTGCAAGTATCACCCTTGAAAAAGTTATTCGAGACCGTCGATTATAAACGAACTGTCCTGTTTCGTGTACAGGTTTAAAACTAAAAAATATTTTTTACACGACTTGAATTTATATTTTTGTGGTACGGTAAAGTCGAGATTACTGTCCTCGGTCAACACCGGGTTCTAAGTCCAGTGCCTATTCATTCCACTGGTGGCCGACGCCGCGCCGCGCCGAAGGCGGCGATGATTGATCTCGGATGATTGTATCGAAATGTTCAACTTTCTTAATTTTCATTATTTTTCTTATGAAATTTCACTATCGTATTTCTGGCATTTTTCGGATTAATATAAGACCAAAGACGATATAATTCCAATTGTATTTCGTGGTTAAATCGACGATTCAAGTTTCGGTCGCAAGGAAGGACAGCGTATGGGAAAGAAAGAGACACTCATTCTGTCCTTCTCTATGTTCGGACTCTCCTTTGATTAACAAAAACACGATCGCAACACCAGGATTACTGTCCACCAAAAATGCGGCTGTTGGACAGTAATCCCGACTTTACTGTAATACCAGTTTTCAACGTTGCGCATGTTCTGTTATATATGCACACATTATACACGCACGAACGCAATAACGTACATATAATATGTCGTAATCGCGATTGAAGAGAATATTTAGGCGGCTGCCTTTCTGCTGCTCGAGTTCCTCCGCGTGAAAAACAGAGAAACGAGCGTCGTCAATATCTGCGGAAGTACATTCGAAAGCAGCGTCGGAACTACAGGCGTAATTCACTTTTTGATGTCCATGAACGCGAAGAATGTTGCCGTAACTCGCCACAGTCAAGTAACGCAACGACTCCGAAAGCCGGTTACTACTGTGCCAAAACTGGCCCGATAGCGAGCTTCCGCCGGCAATTATTGCGGAAGTTTATCTCGTAACATCTTTGGAGCGGTCTCATTCAATTGCGCTTGCGACTATCAGAACAAGCTACTGGCAACGCGAACTGCCCGCTGCTGTGCTTGCAGTTATGATAGTGCGAAGGGGATGGAATAAAATGTAAAAGTATGCTGTGTTTTATTGGTACTTCCTAAATGCGCGAGTGGAAGAGCATAGTGCAATAGACTGCGGATTTTATGCATGTCTGGCGAAAATAAATAAGTACAATTTAGAGCACTAAACTGATTTTAACACTGAACCTACCACGAAAAGTCAAATGACCCATTTTAGATTTTTTATTTGACAATTATTGAAATTGTAAAGGTGTTTTCGTGGGAATGTATTGAATATATTTTTTGACTCCAGTATATGTTATAGTAAAAATCGCACAAAATATAAATGAATTTAATCTCGTGATTTTTATAATACTATACACATCAGTCACTTTTGATGATCGGTTGAAATCGTTCGAGGAAGAAAGATATTCATAGAATTCAAACACGCTAATGAAATTCAGAGAGATTCACAGTCTGATTCGAACATTATGAAGACCAAGAGGAAACACGATAACTTCCGAGATCGTTTCACACTCGGAGATCGCCTAAGCACCGAATATTTTTGGCAGTCGAGCGGTCTCGCGCGAAACATGTGCGCCGAACAGCACGTGTCCCGTTCCCGGAATAATGGAAAGTGCTATCGGCCGGGACAACGTAAGAAAATGCATCCCGATCGCATCGGACAAACCCATGGTTTCGAAACCGGTGAAAAATGTATTTGGCAAGGTTTCAGAGCGAAGATCCACGGGACACGGTTTTTACAAGGAAGATCAGGGAACCGGAAATCCCGATATTTCCGGCACAACTGTATTGCGAAAATTTTCAAAATATAAAGCTAGATAATCTCGCATGAAAGAAAATTCTCTATTCCTTCCAAGGGATGATCGCACTCCAGAAAACATAATGAGGGCAAAAAGAAGTTTTCCTGAATTTTCTGAACTAGTTAGTTTCCCTAATTCTTTCATAATTTCTTAGCTGATTGCACGTTTCTGCAATAATTAATGACTGCGATCGTTGCAATCAGATTCGTAGCGATGATGGCAAGAAGGAAACATCGAGGATCGTACATTTGTGCCAGAAGGTGGAAATTCAGTGAATTGTGGAGCGGACGTCTGACCCAGTGCAGTCTTGTACTACTAGCGGAGAGACAGAACTAATTACAAAGGAGAAATGGACGCGAGCTTTTTATAAGGGAAACAATTTATACTTCAGAATAATGGAACGGTGGTCGGGGCCCTTGTGATCTAATTGCACCTCGAATGTGCAAAAACGGGAGGCTACTTTTTGACTTTTCAGAGCGACATTAAATCGCGTTCAAACGTTTTATTTGCACATTCAACTTTCGTTTGCGCATCTCAACGCTGTTACGAACAGTCACGTTGATACGAGAATCAATTTAAACGAGACACCTAGTACACCATTGTTTCCCTTTTGTAATTCGAGCTTTCGAACACAAGTGCATTGAGCGTCTCCATTCTATTCATTGCAATCTGCAATCTACCGGAGCGTGTTCGCTCGACAAGTCGCAGGCTGTATTGAACTGCCATGTCGGGCAGGCGAACTCATTGACACTTCTTGTACATACAGGGAACAGTTGCGAAGTTAGCGCGACAACCGGCGACGACAGAGGTTTGGCATGAACGTTCGTTCCCACAGGTGGTCGGTCGGCATTCCCGATGTCAATGGCACTCGGCCGACACCGACCGACCACTGCCACTGTTACAAAACTGTTGGCAGCGCCGGGGACGTCGAGCGAGCGCAAAAACTTGACTGCGCTAATGAGGCAGTAATAAAAATGGCACACGATCGCCAGACTGCGAATCCTCCTACAAAATAATACATTCTCCATACGTATGATTCATTAAAAACGTAGCCAATTCTTCCCTGTGTCGCTCGCTTCGTTACTTCGGTACAGAACTACAGCAATATTAATTTAGACTGAGTTACATGCTTTAATGCTCTTTAGACGTTCATGTTTGATATATAAGATTATAATAAATTCGTCAGTGAGACATTATTTCCATGGTTGCTTTTAAATTGAATGGGTGGAAACGATCCTCTAAAGAGAGGGCGAGAACTTTCGAACGCAGTGCATTTCGTAATGGACAGAAAATTACTTACGCGTTTCAAAACGTTAATACATTTTGTAACAATATTGTCAAAGTATGACATTGTGGAACGTCACTCTCGCTGGTGGAATACACAGACGATTTCAGAAGCACGTACAGCACTTCGACCGGAGATAAAACGATGAAGACAGTATACTTTCCGAGCGACAATGCGTCAACCAGCGCATTATCAAGTGAGGAGATTAAAAGAGGAGCAATTACCGCTAGGCTAGACCGACGCGAGACAAATCCAGCATCGCGATAAAAGAAGCACAACATTCACTTCTCTTGCGAATTAAGCTCGCAACCGGAGCGAGCCTTCAAACAAACGCTCGTCTCCTTTCTATTCGCAAATAAACACTGAGCGTAATTTCGCTCGTGCTGGGCCCGGAACCCAATGAAAATGAAATTCTTTCGAAAAACGAGCACGATTCTTCTTGTACAACAGTCATCCGTCAAAATGTACTCGTTTAAATGGCGCAATTCAAAACAGCATAATTACACCGCGGATTTGACGCGTTTGCGAGAAAAATATACAATGCGAGAAATTTAAAATAGCAGAAACCTCGATGGAATTTAAAGATAGTTTCGGTTTCCTCAGCTTAACAAAATGGAACTTAAATTCTTTTTTTATCTTGCACGAAAGTAAAAGATTTATTTCAAACCAGATTTTCTCGACAACTGATCTCTGTACGAGAAAAAAAATGGAAGACTAGAAAATTGTAGTATTTTCCACGAACAACGCGAAAGAAATTCGCCAATTTATGACAAGTCACACGAAGTTTGCAAGAAAGAAAACACATAACAAAGATCTCGAGGAATGGAGAGATTCTACTGTCACAATGATCGTTCATCTGCTGCCAGAAAAATAATCTGAGTGGTCCCGTTGATCTTGATTACTTTATTCGACGTCGGAACGTCGATGGCCAGTTTGTTTGCGAGAAAAGCGCGATTTATGCGAGTCTGAAAATAAAATATTAGCGACTGAAATCCGGTCCTGTGAACGGCCGCAACGTACGCCGTCGATTAACAATTTCGCCGTGCAACTGCGGCGATTATTAAACGCGTTTCGCGCAACACACGGCCGACATTGAGCGCCAATGGGTTTCTGGCGACGGGGCACAAATTGCTCGGTTAATGTAGACGTTACAATAATTCCGCGGGTAACGCCGCAACATCCGCAAGCCCATTACTGAACACGCTGGGGCCAAGGGCCTCAATAGAGCCAGGGGTTTGAAGGCTTTGAGCCGGGCCATCAAAGTGGAATAACGATTGTTGATGTGGAAATTAACCGTGAGACGACCGTGGAATTTCCGAAATCGACCTATTACAGCGACGCCACCCTATCGCGATATTACAACGAAATTCTGAAGGAGAAGATACCCAATAAATCGATTGAAAAAATCTTGTTTCTTAGATCGTAGATTTAAGTTATCGAACGTGAACAGTCGCGCGTTTAGTGTTAATACCAGACAAACAAGGTGTTTTCAATTTTTCATTGTCATGAGAGGGTTGACATTAATCTAAAAATGTGAATGTAAAATATGTGAACAAAATGTATAAGAATTTGTTCGAACGAATAGAAGGGTTGTAAGTACGTTTGAAAATGTGTGAACGAGAATTAATAGATGAAGTAATATTTGAAAGATTGATTGCTTGATTTCTTGAGAAAAGAAAATATTCAGGAAGCTCGCAGCGCCCTGAGCAGACTTTAGCCTAAAATCTTGAACCAATTATTTTTTACGGACACCATCAACGGTTGCTGAACCCCCTGGGATCCAGGGGTAGTGGAAAATGTTCCGGAACATAAAGAACTTTCTGAACGTCACCCTAGCTTTCCACTCCCACTCTCTCTTTCTCTTCCCGGCTGTTGTAACATTTTTTCTCCTTGTTCACCCTCTGCTCATTCCCTCTACAAGGTCAAGGGACGGTGGTTGCGTTGCTATGGGGACGCGCGAGTTTAGGTGAATGCGTCGCCCGTCTTCATCCCTTTTCCGCGTGTGCTAATCGCGCGTTCCTTCGCACTTTATACGAGTCATGATCAAAATTACGGGGAGCACCGTTCATTCTACAGATTCTGATATTACTTATTACGATAAAACCACGACGAAATATTGTAGATCCACTTTCGAGATGTCCTTCCCTCCATAAGGTCACATCGGAGAATCATCTGAACTTTAAAATAAACAAGCGGCTTCAGTTTCCCTCAAACTCACTCTGTTTCACAAGGAGAGCGTTTGAAAAACTCAGCTCAAAGGTGTGAAAGTTGAGACTTCATTCTTCAACGTACGATCACAAGTAGAATTTTCGTTTGTCGAACGAAATGATCATCTGTGCAGTTTCGCCCTGATGTGGTGTTTAAATCTGTTAATTTCTTTGACATCGTGTGCATAAGGGAACCATGCAGAGTTTCCGGCGTGGTCTCGAGCGAGTCCTCCGCGAAACATTTGAGCATCGCGCCGACTAACATCAATCCCGTGTTTGTCTTGTTGTTCAGCCGACGAAATGATGTTTACGTTAAATTCATGAGTCGTGTTGCTGTGTCGCTCGACGAGCGAGCTCGGTTTGCTCGTGGCGTCTTCGACCGGATGTTGCGGACAAGTAATTATTGGACGTAGTACTTGAACGTACTCGGCGTTTACCTAATTCTATCTGGTACACCGAATTGCCTGACATATCCACTTTTCAATGGTGTACTTAACTAACTAGAACAATTACACATTGCCCGTCTAAACTAAAAAGAATCCGACGCTCCACTAATTAGCACGGATAACAGAGATTCCGCTGTATCGAGGATTAAATACGCAAATTGGATCCAAATTGGGTCGTGTTTCGGGTCGTTTCGATCAAAAAAGTGTTGTCCGCATGTTGTTAAAAGTTTCGTAGAAAATAATTAGAAATAAAAAGTAGTAACAAACTATGAGACGGACCTCACAATGCATCTAAAATTTATTACAAGCTCTGAAATGACGCGTACGATTAATAATAATTACGCATTGCATGGATAAATGGAGGAGTCGAATATTTCACGAAAGAGCTTACCCTGTCTTCGAGAGGGAAATGCAGGAAGATGTCACAAATACAATTTGTTCGATCGTTCGTGGTACTGAAATGTGTCTGGAACGCAGATCCAAGTATCGGTGTAAAAATTGTCAGAAATTTATGGGACGAGAGTAATAACGCGTCGGAATGTCTACGAGATACGTAGGGGAGAGCGCACTTCCACGGTCGACATGGAAGTAAAACAGATGGAGGCATGAATAATTTAGTATTAGATAATTTAATTTTTCAGATTCGAGCGGCGCAGTCCGCGCGCGTTCCCGATCTTCCTTTCGCGGCGACCATAACCATCCCTCTATGTATCTCTGGGCGTTTACAGCTTCCGAAGAAGAAAGAAATCCCTGTCCGGACGACGAAAGTATAAATCAAATGTATCGCGTGAGCGTTGCATGCGCCACTGATTTACGACGCGAGAAAACGGGAAACGTGCACGTAAATAAGTGTCCGGGGGGTTGGGGGTGGGGAGGATGTATTTAAAGATTACTTTGAGGGGCGACGTAGTTACGTAGGGCTCAAAGGATTAGAACCCCGCTGAAAAACTGCATAAAATCTTTATGCGACTTCCGTCCAGTTTTTTCACGCGCCTCCTTAAGCCTTTGATCTCACAGCCCAAAGTTATTGCAGTTGTCGAGTTTTCGATTAATCGCCGGCCGTTCCCGTTTCTGTGGATATTGTACTGCGACCAATGTTATCGAAAAAGGAGGAAAGATCCTGTTCATCTGTCTTGTTACTAAATTTCTGCCGCTATAGATCAGCATCTCTGAAACGGAGCTGCTGCTAATAAATCTCTGTCATCGTAATTTCGCCCCGGGTAATTCTGATTAACGCAAATGCAGCGATCGGTGCATCACGACTGCTATACCTAAGGACGATAGCGTTCGATGTGAATTCGAAATAATTCGAATTTTTGTAATTGTAGAATAACCTTGTTGTTCAGTTTAGGTCTCGCCTTAAAATAATAATCTATGACGAGTTTCCAGATTTATCCAATAAAGTTCATTAGGAAGCAGGCACAAGTTTAAAAAGCGTTTCGATCCGCTCGTAATTATCCAAGATACTGAGCAGACTAAGTAATTCGCTGTCCGAATATGCGACGCAGAGATACCGCAGCTCACCAGATGGAATAATTCACTGGAAACAACCGAACGAATGTACCGACGGATGCACTACCCGCAGCAGTCGTCAACTTCGCTTCGTATGAATTTTGTTTTATCACAAAACAGCCGTAAAACGCCTAAAATTAGTACGCGGCTGTATCGCGCGAATTTATTATTGTTCCTGGTAACGCTGCTGTATAACCGCAAACAATTCCAGAATAGAAACAACGTCGCAAGGGTGGGGGTTGTTGTGCAGTCGGACGAATTCGTCTGTTTAGGGGTTGCGAAAATTGTTCGCTTTCACAGCCCACTGAAACAGCTCTTACATTAGTTGAAATATAAAACAGGACAAAAGGACATTAGTCGTGTTAGGCACTTTCGATTTCAACCCATAAAGACACGTAACGTTCTGCCTTACGAGTTTCTACATTCATAATAATATCTAGTACTTTTATTTATTTCCGTTGCATAGAAATTTCTATTGGGTAAAATCGTTCATACGTCGTTTGGGGTTTTTTTGTTTTTTATTAATTAATTGACGACACGTCACGATGGTAACGTCGCGGTTATTTAAAAGCGAGAAGCAGGGAAGTTGCTCTTGAAATAATGCCAACGTCGGATTAATAGTTTCTCGCTTGCGGAAGACAACATCAAGGGCGTCCTCATGGGAGCCGGGAGCCCCGCGACGCGACGGTCGCGGGGACAACGACGACGCGGCGGCGACTGGATATCAGTTTCGATGAAACATTATTTTCCATAAATATTCAGTTTGATCGTCGACGTAATCCCTTGTCGCGCGACAGAATTTAAACGGGCCCCGAAGTATTCCCGACGGGAGACAAGTTACATCGGAGACACGCCGCCTCCGCTCGTTCTCCGGAAACTTTTAAACGGTTCGATCAGAGCTCTCGCCTGAATTTTCTGAAATTTTCGCGGAAACATGCCGCGGAGAAACGCCGCGAAAAATTCGCCCACCACTCCTGGAGACGCGTCATTCGACGAAACAGCACTGCGAGAGACGGATTTATAATGTAGGTACTCGTCGCACGATTAGGTGTTTAAATTTAAATTTCGAAGCGGCGCGGCGCGGCGCGCGAAATCGATTCACCTTGACGGACCGCATCGCGCCTAGAAAATCGCCAAAGGTCAACGTCTACGACACTGTCAACGGGCACTGCCGTTTAACACCTGTTTTCAATTAGCCTGTTAACGCCCACGACCAGCTTTGCGGAATAATGGATGCTATTTCGGTGAGGCAAACTTTCGCGTCGTTCTTTATCACAATTTCCAAGTGGGGATTTATTGTAGATCATGTATCTTGAGAAATGTATTCTTTTATAGGTAGTTCTCGATGAAATTCTTTCCTCCAATTTTCTAAACACATCTATAATGCAATATATAACATAATACAATATATAATTGCAATGGATTGCAAATATCTCTTTTGTATTTAATACAATTATTTATGAAACGAAGACTCAACCGCCAATGACAAATTAGTAACATGTATTATTTAGTAAAGTACACTTCCTCGAATTACATTTGAACATCTCTCTCTCTCTCTCTCTCTCTTCCAAAACGAAAGTTCGTTAAAAAAGGAATTGTTCCTGGGAAGGGGGACGAAGTTAATTATTTCTCGCAGCTGCAGTCGAATGTTTATGACTTCGCTTGCGACGTGATACGGTCTAGGATCCGGAAAACGGGGATGGTGCTTCGTCGTGCAGCCTTGTTAGAGTTCCAGCAGCCGTGTCAACACGGCCAGATTCGTCGGGTTAAAGAACGTGAGACAATTAAACCCTGAGGAGTCTCGAGCGAGCACACAACCGAGGGAAGTTCGCCACCGTTAAAAATCTGCCGAGTGGCAGAGGCGACCAGAGGAACTAGTTTTCAACTAAGTTACGCCGAAACGGAAGCGAGGGTGCAAAAAGAGGGGACCAGTACTTTTGCCGAGCGATAATGCACTCGGAACCGCAGCATCCTGTCATTCCGAGGGAAAAGGGGGTCATCGTGCCGCAAGTAGTCGCGCGCTTCCACATTGACAATTGGCTGGCTTCGGGTATTTCACAGAGGTCGAAGGTCAAAAGGATCGGGAAGGATAAGGGATCGACGTCGAACTGTGCGACCCCGATATGCCTCGAGACGCGTAAGAAATGGATAGACAGAGGAGTCGATTTGTCAGACGTCCGACTTGCCTTTCAATTCTAAGCTTCCGAGGGGCGGAGAATGCACGAGGCACTTCTACCAAAGATACAGGAGGAAACCTACGTGTTTACTGTGCTACCGAGGATATCGTTCTACCAGGGGTTGATACTTAACGATTTCAAAAAGAATATTTTCCGTTTCGTCAATATTCAGGCTTCATCCCTTAAAACGACGCGCTTTTCTCGATTTGGTTTCTTCGGGGTTGAAACGATTTAAAAAATCTCTTTTTATTTCGAGTTAAACGAGACAAAATAGAATGTTTTTGATATTTTGATATTCATAGCACGGTAAATCGTACACTTTTTAGTCCCTAAATATTTTCAAGCACTCAACAAAAATGATTCTGTTCTATAAGACAAAAAGAAACTCCGGGGACAGCATTTCGAATAAAACGCGTGACTTTCGCAGCAAAAATTCAATGCAGCTTCTATTTAAGTTTAAGCGAGCATACTTGAAAAAAATTCCCCACATGCTCCGACGCGGAGTGCCCGCCAAAATTTCGAATTCCACACAAAATTTCCCGATCGATCTTCATCGACTTTTATCGTGCCCCTGAAGGTAGACGTTTCCCTGTGCAAGTACACGTTGGTTTAAAAATAAATTTTCTTGTATGCGTTTAGCTCGTAACCCATGGAACACATATCGCACATTACCCAAGATTCCCCTCATGACAAGTCACAGTTTCATTAGCTTAATTAAGTGAGACAATTCGACGCGAGAACTCTGTGACCGGTACATTAACGAGAGCGTTGTTCGAGAGCGAACGATTCACGGGAAAAATAATATAACGACGTAGCTCGAGGACCGTTTAACGTGACAATATTTGGGCACGTAATTTTGACAGAAATACAGCACATACCATTTCTGCATCACTGTCTAGCAGACGCTTTGAGGCGTCCCTTTAAGTTTCCGGCATGGCGATGGACCGGCGTTGCTCCGTTGCAGGCCAGCTCGTATTCCCCGTTTTAATCAGATAGGAAAATTTCGGGAACCTCGATCGGTGTCAATTTTGATTTCTGCAAGTGTGTACGAAGAAACGTTGAACACGTTCAGCACGACAAACAAACCATAAAAAACGAGACACGCACACGCGTCAGGCGCGAGACCAACTGACTGACTCTCGCGATTTCAGTCGTAGTTCCCGCACCAGCGCCACCTGTTCTACGAGACGGTTCCTCCGATTCTACAGGGTGGCAATTAAGTAATATACACCCGGGGATGACTCCCCACAACATATTGAATAGATACTTCTAAAACAATCGTCCCACTAAATTGTTCATGCCGATCGAAATCGGAGTTGAATTACCTCATTGCATCAACGTGCTTTCATAAGGGTTTCCCAGATCTTATGGAATATTTTGGAAACTGTTGCAGGCAGAAGAAAATGTTACCCACGGAAATTATTCGCCTTTATTTTTCATCTAAGAATCTTCAAGAATTTGATTTTTTGAATGAAACATATTGGAAACACGCTTCGAAGCTGTTTTTGCCCCCTAAACGTCGAGATGTATTCCTGTTTGCTTCAGTTAAGGTAGAAAATTGTTCGTGTGCATAAACATCCGCGATCTAATAATAAATTAGGGTGAGCCGTCTTAATACGTGCTTAATGTGAAATACTACGATGTTGAAATATCCTGACGAATCTATTTATCGACAGCGAACGCAATCGGTTACGTTTGTTGATCGTTTCAACTCGCGAGCAAATGTAGAGGTTGTAAACAGGCACGTTTTTGCAACAGAATGTTGAAGAGAAGCCCGCAACTCTAGTTTTGCGTGGGATTCTTTGAACTTTCATGCGGAATAAGATAAACGCGTCAGCTTCATTTCTGCGCGATTATCTTTAAGATATGGTGTAGTTTGTGCAACTATCGTGGTAACGATTAACCTCTAACTCGTTCACAAAGTATTCCTGAAAACGTGTAAAATGTGTGTGTACTTTAAACGTTGTTCATTGTTAAAAATTAGCAGGAAACGGAACTAAAAAATACATCTAAAGCAATAAAGAATATAATCTTCTGATAGTATTGCAATTTGTATGACGTTTTTATTACTGCGGATATCAGATTACAATGAGTAATATGAATGAGATTTGGGCAAGCATATCTCAATATGTTGAAATATAAAAAGTATTTCAACACTCGGATAGTAAGAACTGTATCACGATAGAATTTCCTGGAATTTGTATCAATTTACTGATAAAGATTAATCATCGTATTTACACGTTAATATCGCCATCTATTGGAACGAAATTATTTAGATTCTCTGATTAGTTTATGAAACCAGAAATGTTTTGCTAGATTGTACGACACTGACGTTAACAATTCAATTTTTGAGGCGACAGTGATTGATTGTACCGCATCACAATGTTATAACCAACTGACGTATATTTATTTGCACTAGCCGTAAGAGATTGGCAAATATTTAGAAAACGTGGTACATAAATGGAGAGACCGCACAGCGATGCAGATGTCGTTCCCTGTTTGAATTTTGAATTTGAACACTTTCGAGTTTGATGATTCACTATTCCATCGAAAACTGTAACTTGTTACGGATGTCGCATTTTTACGTCAAATCGAAAACATCCGCATCGCGAGGATTGCATTTTTCTAAATTGAACTATGAGAATATTTTCAACCTGACTAAATATGTTACTTTTGAAGAGGGTTAATAAAAAGAATAAGATATCACTAAAAAGTTAATGAAATCCATTTTTCGCCATTTTCACCATTTGTGAAGGGGTTGATAGAGAAACGGTTGGCCGATCGAATTGTGTCGGTACTCAGAATGATTCCATCAGAATGTCATATATCAAAATACAGTGTATACGTATACGATGTTGCATTTACGGGAACAATGCGTGCAGGTTGACTGCAATTCGCGGCACAAGGTGCAGCAAATACGTGATGGGAATCGTGCCGAAAATTAAGACGAATTAATCCGTTGTGCAACGAACGTTAACACGTACATTAATACTCGATGTTCATGTATGAGTTCTGGTTGCATTTCGGCAACAATGGATGTCTATTAGCTGCTAGAATAATTAATTCTTCAATACATTATTTATCAACCAATAATGTCTATTTCGGAGTGAACGATCTGCAACACAAATGCGAAACGGTTGATGACCATTGCATCACGGCTTGTGGGCGTTAGTGGTAATTGCTGAGCGTCTGATTAGGGTAATCAAGTAGCTATTAATTAGCAGCATCGACTTGAGGCGTCTATGTCTGCGCGGGATCCGCCATATTAGCAGCGCGCCGCGGCTTAGAGATAACCCGCACTGAAAGATTTTTTTGAATATGTCATAAAATTTAATTATTGGTATTTGTTGTATTTACTTTCAAAGAGTGATTAAACTTATTTTTAATGTCAATAAAACTCTACGATGTTCGTTAGGAAAATATATAGTTCCTCAGTTTTATTATCTTCAACAATATTTATTCATACAAGCGTTATTTAGGTAAGCTTTATACAATTGAATACGTTACAATCATTGATAAATACATCGTTTGATTGTTCAATGTCATGAGTATCTTGAATTTTTTAAGGAAGATTGAGTATATGTACCATCGCTAAAAATTTCTAATTATACTATACAAGCAATACAAATACACACATATATAAAAAATACGGATCAAAGTTCGTATACAATAAAATACTTGATTCTAAATTAATAGGAAATAAAAAAAATTCAACGAATAAGCTGAACACGAGGCAGTCATCAGTTAAATGCTTTGGTGGATGCACAATTAATATAATTGCATTCCAAATGAAATATTTGAAGTGTACTGAAATCATTTATATATACATTTTAGTATAAATACACTATGTTTTTTGTTTAGTATCGAAGTCATAGTAATGCATTCTCCACAAGCGTACATCGTCGTTTATTTCGAAAAATAAACTTTCTGAAAACAACGAGAAACATTATCTATGTAACTAGCAGAAACTATAAAGCAAAATACTACGCAATAAAACAATCGTTTCTGTTCGTACTTTCAAAAATTTAATAGAACTCAATACAGTAGTAGAAAATGAAATACTTCACTATCAACTTATACATGTAAATATAGTTATACTTTTCCTAACTATGTGTATATATATATATATTCATATATATATATATATAGCAAATTTCGTTTATTCAGTTCAATAGTGTGAACATCTCCTCGAATTACACATACAAATATGCATTCACTTTCATCAATTATTTTATAAGTCTTAGAATATAATAGATTTTTTTTTTACACACTTCGATGACCTTACAATTGTAGAGTAAGCTAAGAGAGACAATTGCGTTTCTAGATGAAACACAATTAAATGTATGAATACACGATAAACTCCCATGAATTATCCAAGCATGTAAGTACATGCAGTGATTTTTATTTATTTTTGGACACCCTGTAAAATAGAATAATTTCCTTCATATTCGGCAAATGACCCGGAATTTTCTTATTATGGTACTAAATGATGGGTGAAATAAATTTTGAAAAAATTGAAATTAGTCGGAGCTTGTCAAAATTTTAAAACACGTCTTATAGAACCAAGTCGTTGGTTCGGTAATTCTAGTGTTAAAGAAATTATTCTGTTTTATATGGTGTTTGCATGTTAATAAGAGTCACTACTGATACTAATACGTTCGTATATGTACACATCCAATAAATGGATGGTTGTTTCAACACAGTATACTGAAGTGAACGTATAAAGTATAAGGAAATTCGTGTCCGACGACAGTATTATGAGAACTAAGATTATAAAAGACCGTAGGCAAGTACAGTGTAAATATAAAATGTCTAAATGTGTCCGACACCATCGAGTCATCGATGGTAAATTATATTGCATTCCAGGATAATGAAGTTAATTACAGAATCGGTGGTAATTACATAGTTCCCCCGTTAGCGTCGCATTTCTAACCCTACTACACTTCGCGTACAACTGAGCTTCCTGTCTCCGTGCACGTGATTCTACCCATTATATAACGAACAGTGTCCACTACTCGATAGCAGTTCTCCACGTCATCCTATTGACGCGACGCTAAGGAGGTAAGACCAAATCGTTGAAGGAAGCCGTGTATTCGCCTTGACTGGACCGTTTAAAAAATCAGTACGATTTTAATGTACATATATAATTCGATCTAAAATAACAAGTAATACGTACACGTTATGTACAATTGCGCGTATTGTAATGATTCCTGTTCAGCGGAATAGAAAGCGTGTAAAAAAAGGTCTCGCCTCATTGCCTCCCGCTGGATTTGTGCGCGAGACGTTGCAGAGACGTTTTACATACAATGTTCATCAATGTACACGTAAGAAAAATGTTATGGAAACCGCGGAGAAATGTGTTGCAGTGATGTGGTCGGTCGGATATGCAATTCTCTCGACGCATCAGGAATACCGGTTCGGAAACTCGAAATTTCTAGAATCACACGGACGCGTAGGGCGTGGATCATAAGTCTTTCGAGGTGGACGGCCTCGTTATATCCAGCCCGCCTATGTACTCCCGCACATTCTTCATGAAGATCTTCAGAGCGTCCGCCATCGATGAGTCTACCACCTTCTGCGGTATCCAGCCTTTCAAGTTCGTGTCGATTATCCAGGTAAATCGACATCTACTCTCGTCGTTCGGCAATATCTCCGCCGCGCAGCAGGTCAGATTGTTATCCGCTCTACAAAACGTTCACTCAAAGAGATCTGAATTATACTACTCTACACACTAACAGTGTGAACATCCTGTATGGTTAACAAGACTTTTATTTTATGTATTGGATCATTAGGTGATATTACCTGATGACACCCTTGCGAATCGGCAGCGCGTCATCGCGCACCGATCTTCCACAGATGATGTGGAAATTTTCGTGCTGAAGACGATGTCTCAATATTACGAAATCACGTACGCCGATGAGACCGGCGGCCTGAGGCCGCGTTATTTGGTAGACTATATCCGTGTTCTCATCGATACTCTACGTCAACAAATAAGCATATAAACGAATGCATCACCGGATGTACTATTAACACGTTCGCTACCGGTATTTGATAATTTTAAATGAAAACGTTGGTAGCGAACGTATTAACACCTTCGCGTCGGATGAGATCATTACTTTAATCTTGGTGCACTCCTTGAGCAGCTTGTTCCACGTCGGCGACGAGTCAATCTCGTTGTATAATAAATCTATGAGTGCTGTAGCAGGGGTGTCGATGACTCCCTGAAACCAAAGAATTGCATCAAGATACAGAATTTTTGGAAAAACCATTCGGTATTTGGAAAATTACCACTATTTTCCGTAATTTTTCCTGCTTGGGACGGTCCATGCAATAGATCACATCGCCGTTCGGCTGTATCGCTTCAACTCGCCACTCATTCGACAGCAATAGAGTTTGACAATCACCACTAAGTGCGGATGCTCTCATCATGTAGTGTCCTAGCTACAAATTCGAACGGAATTACTTGCGAGCAAGTTCGACGACAGTTAAGGGCTTTTTCACGGTTACCTTTACACTTTCGGTGTCATCCTCGGTGTCCGAGGAACCGGAAGAATTCATGGGAGTGAAAAAGACGACTATTGGTTCTTTGGCGGGAAATTGTCTGCCTCCTTGCGAGGCTACGCCCCGCAGCAACGGTTCCCTCTCATCTTCTGAGAAATCTGGGAACGGACGGGAAATGTTATTTCCATTGTTCAATTTTTCGATGAGGTTTTAACACGTTAATTGCCATCTTCTTTCGAAATTCTTTAAATTTGGATTGTGATTCAGCAGTCAACGTATTAAATGGATACATTTTTGAGGACGCTTACTTCGAATCCAATTTCTAGCCTGCATCTCTTGAGGCAACACGCGGATGTCGAAGAACCATGCTTCCACCCAAGGTAGAATGAAAGACGTGAGTATGAGGAGGGCTTGGAATACTGGTTGAGCGCATTTCGACCACTGGAAACAATACTGTCGGTCAATAACGATTTCATTTGCATATGGTCGGTGCAGCGTGGCACTTACGTCGAAGAGAAACACTTTGGTGATTAAGAAAGCACACGTGATTGCAGTCGTCAGCTACAACAAGCAATACATACTTCTTACTCTACTTATCAAGTAAAATAGTCTTTCGCTCGAAATGAAATGTATTTGTGAAACCTCTGCACAAAAGTATGCATAAAACCCAACGTAGTGTACAGTCGAAATGAACCGACGCAACGGTACTCACAGCTATGAACAGCCAATGGTTCAGATGCAACAGCGCATAGAACAGCAGCAGGACTACAAACCTGCAGACAGCTGCCATCTGCAAAGATGAAGACCACTGAAACTGATGTTTCTTTGGATGAATAAAAAAATTCGTGTGTGTACTTACGACGATGTCGAACAGTGAAGTTTTTATGTGATAATGGACTACTTGATTCATGAATGCGGACTCCAGAGTCTCGCCAGCGATCTGCAAGCAGTTAATAGTGAGAACAAAGAGAGGAAAATTGAACTGGCGATTCGAACATCCATAACCGTACAATATAATACAATAGAATGCACGCGTTGGTGGTTCGACGGTAGTTGCGAAGTTCGGCGCAACTTCGCCTTTGTCAGAGCAATATTTAACCCTTGTAAGCTCTTCAGAAATAGTTGTGTAAAATACCCTCCTTCACGTTTCTATCCCAAGGTCTTTCGTGCGACTATCCCTGAAGAGCCGAAGAGCTGAAAGTTCTTCATTTCTTCGTCGCGGGAGAACGCGATCTTACCATCGTGCAGATGAGCCACATGAGGAAGGTGAGTAGGAGGTCGAAGGTGACAAACAGGCAGAAGAAACGTCTGACGTTCGACATCCTTCCGTTCTGCATCGCGCCCGCGATAAGATCCTCCCTGAGGATGATATCCGGGCTACGAGTCCTGTTGGTGTACGAACTTCTTTCAGAATTTATGGATCCGCCCAGCAAACTTTCCGCTGCTGCCATAGCGTGTCTCGCGTCTTCGTCCATCCCCTAGTGCGCCACCCTTCGACGATGCCTCCGACGATGGCCTGGAGACAACAATTGCCACTCGAGTTAATGGTACACGTTTCCATCAGTAACGTCACACAGTCTCAACCGCAATACGTTCGGAAGCGGTAGGAAACTATTTCTTCCCCCTCGTTACCAGTTAACGACTTAAGTTTATCATTAAAGACGGATAGACTGCGGATTCGCTCCATTTACGAGAAAATTAGGTGACCATTATTTGATCCTCGAGTGGAAGAAGTTAATGTAATTTTATACTAGCCAGTTGAAATTACTTATTTGTGATAGGTATAAGAATATCTTGATCTGAAGGCAGTAGAATCAATAATATGTAAAATAAATTGCTGTGCAAGGATTTGAATGGATCTAGCCACGGCTGTCACGAAGTGGTAAAAAAAGATTACAGATTAAACTTTATTTTCAACACAATGAAATGATTATAGAAAGAAAGGAATTTCTACTTGGCCCCCGCTTCTTGCAATTGATACAGGAAGTTCTTATTTTGTAGGAAGATCTGCAGTCCAGTGGTGAGCTATTATGTAGTATTATTCTATTATAAGAAGGAACAAAACTGTGTTTGCTTACGGTTCTAGTTCAATAGGATAACCTTTGAGGACGTACATAAGCAATTGGAGCTCCGAGAGTCGATGACGTAGAATCGGCTCTCGGAGCAGCAGTTGGCCAGGAGTGACATACCTGTGGTTGTGAGTAAAAACGCCGCATATTACAATTTCAAAAAATTTGAACTCGATATCGAAAGTGAAAGTATGTGACATGCAACGTTCTTCCTTGGAAATGAGTAAATGAGACACTTCGGCTACAACGCACTAACTTTATTCTCAGCAAATACAGGGTGATCCACCTAAATGTAGCCACCTAAATATCTCCTTTATTTGCGATGACACAACAAATGTTTTGAATACAATGAAAATGGTATCACAAGATGAACACTTTGCAAATGTTTTTTTTTCTCAAGGTCATTTTATCGGAGTTTTCAAGGTCATCGATATTTTTTTAATTGTATATATATATTTTTCGTCATTGCATACTCTAGGTGACTGTTAGATGAAATGATTTTTTCGTGTCACACTATTTTATTTGCTCAAAACAATATCCATTATTACATACTCGTTAATAACATTTGATTTCCTCGTTAATGCTATACATGATATTTTCTTAATGAGAGAATAGTTAATAAGAGATCAATAGTTGACAATAATTCTTTTAATATGAATATAATTGTTAGAATAAAATAGGTATGCTATTTTGTATTAAAAAAAGGGAAAAATATCTCTCGATTAGTTTTTCATTGCTTCACTACATAGACATTGTAGTATTTAATTCCTTGTGTATGGTTAGTGTGTCCTCAACAGTTGATACGACGTCATTGTTTACATTAAAACGATAGGTAGTCTTATCGGATGAGTATACAAAGCGGATTGAAATGATCCGTCGATCGTTGCAAGGGATGATCTTTTTCAATCGTTCGAGAGCATAGTGTGTTCACGAAAATTATCAAATTCCTAAAACAAGTGAATTACCAACAATTAGAATTCTAAAAATTCTTTAACAAGTTCATAAATCGGAAATTTTGCAACATCACTGCGCATTAACTGCAGGAAGACACAACAAACGCGACGGTAGAGAGAAAAATTCCGATCCTCACTGACGCACAATATAATCGAATAATATCGATAAATCACGATACACATCAAAGAACTAAAATAATCTCGTTTACAGTTCATTGTTTCGATAACAGATCGACGAAAATGCATGTTTAATATCTGTGGTAGACCAAGGTTGTACCTAGAACCTCCTAGAACGTCCTAATCTGTTCAAATATTTACACACGACAAATTCAAGTATCGAATTCTAAGTAGTACTCGATTTAGGATCGAGATTATTTTTTATCTTTATTTACGCACAATGTCAATTTAAGAAATAACTTCGAGACAAGGTACAATAATTTCAATAATGATTGGTCGGAGTCTTCGAGAATCCAATTGGTCACAAAATATAATACTGATTTTTATTTCCGTCGAAAAAAAATTCAATTCCATTTCGTTTCAGATCAAAACAGTTTACTCATTTATATCCCCGAAATTAAATGAAATGCAACAGCTGACATGATCACTGATTAGCGAATGCTACAAATCGCTTTCTCAACAAAACATCGTTGTATGTTCCAAGTACGTTCAATCAAAGATTTTTTTATGAATGGATGGTACGATATGAATGTTTATTGATAACAGAGAACTCCGCACCAATTGATGCAATGATACATTCTAACCTCAAAATTTGCATGCAGAACGTTACATCGGTTTATTTTGGGAGCTTGTCAAGCTTTTTAAGCAACGATCATGTTTAAATTATACTCCGAAGCATTCGAGTAAAATCATGCACTCCTAACATGTAGCAATTCAACCGAAAAGGTCGTTTCCAACTGAAAAAATGGGTGGTATGTGATCAATGACTTTTGTTTACCGTTCAGATCTTATGAATTCTTATAAATCCATTCGGGTTGGTGAAGAGTCGACTGTCAACACGTAGCACTTACGCATCGTTCCGTTGTACTCGATTTTCAGGTGGATTTAATGAAATTTAAACAGCACAACTAATGTCAAAATTTCCGTTGATAGGATAAACACAAGCAACTATAGCAATTTATGTACGCGAGCTGTGAGCTCTTTGATAGGTTCTATCACTGGAGTAATGGCGGCGCCATGTGATAGAATGGTCATAGACTTAACATCCCTACAGAGATTGTACATGCAATGCATTTTTCTGTCTACGGTTCTGAATTACCGACCCTGTAGAAAATGCTGCGCTCTACCGAAATGGAACGGTCAGATAGTGAACTACACTCGGTAGAAAATAATAATGACGCTCTCTGTGATGAAATGCCTAAACTGTCTAAACCATGGACTGTGAGAAGAATCAATTGCTGGTAATGTTTGTCTACCATTTTCAGCGTTTTGCCACTACGTGAAGTGGCGCTATTTCGAGATTCTAGAGTGGTTTACTTCACTCGTTTCACTGTTAGATGTCCATAGCGTTTCTGTGTCCGCGGCGAAGGGATTTTGTAAAAAAATTATAATCAACCTTAATCGAAGCAATTTAATGTGAGTTTGGTGCGCGCAATCATTAAGAGTGTTTCCAGACCAAAAACTTGAAGTCGTGGTTTGCTGAAATATGTGAGAATGTTCGTATTAAATAAACATTTTTCTGTATTCTCGTAGAGATTTCTCAACTTTAAAGGGCTCAAATTAAACTTTGAAAAACATATTTCATGATAGATTGATTCACATTTGTGAAATGACAATCTTTTTCTGCCATCCCACACATCTTTTAATTATTCGAAGGCTCAAATTAGAGCGAATAAATATAATATCGTTTAAATAATAATAATTAAAGACGATATCGTATGGAAAGAAATAAAATTAATTTAGTGTGCGTTGTTATTTATAATTCTAGCGCAGAATATGATTTCCAGAGAACTTGCAATTTTTCTGTAACATCTTTTTGAGGGTAGATTGCAGTTGATAGAATACCGTAACTTGTGTAACTATGATATATGTCGGTCGCGAACGTGATAATTGGTAAACAAAAGCCTACTGGCACAGCCTCCGATCGATTGCTTAAAGAATTAATAATAAATCTCGAACACGATCGCGAACACCCTTTTTCTACGTATAGACAAGGTTTTATTAACATTGTGGTTCTCGAGGCACCGAGAGCGGAAGAGTGAGTCTTTGACGGGTATCGTCGGAGCTGGTTTTCCGCGATTAATTCCCAAATATAATCAGACGGGAGAGGTTTCGTCTACATTTCTCCGCAAACAAGAATCTCCCGGGGTGGCTGTAATGAGAAGAAAAAATTCCGATTCGGTAGTTTCCGAAGCGGCATAACTCCTCGTATATATGCCGGAGCCGTAGCTCGACGAGGAGGGATCACCCCGACCCTGATTCGCTCGTCTGAAAACCTTGCTCTTTTACGCAATTTTAGCGTTTATTAAAGTTTGCTCGCAAATGAAACGAAGCCCATATAACCTACCTAATTTAGCGAGTAGCATTTTCGAGTGGGGGCCACTCCAGGAGAGGAGGAGAGGCCGGGTTCTATTGACAGCGGTTATTGCCTAACTGCGTGCCTCCACCTAATATGCCCGCTCGGGGATTCGCATGCAGGGCCGGCTCGAACGAAAACTGCGAAACACGCCTGTGAATCTTTAATTCCGTCGGTGGTAATCCAGCATCCCTCTCTTCTGGCTCCGGTGTGCCCACCCCCCGGCCTATCCGGGCTTGATTTTTTTCCCCCGGCTATCTCCCAGCCCGAGCGTATCGTATGGGAATTCTTTATCGCCGTTTGCAAACGACGCCAAACCCCTGCCACCTCTGCTGACTTTTCATTTATTCGATCGTCGATACCGACGTTATCACTTTTCCTCTCTTCGCCGCGCAGTTCTTCAACAGCGCTCCTCTCCTCAAAGAATTTCGAGACACTCGATAGCCTTTTCGCTTCAATACGAAACTTTCGATACCGCTGGACCACCATCGTTTATTAAAATACATAGATGTTCTACTTTAAGAAAGAAAATAGATTTTTATCTCACTCCGGTTTGTTGCGATTCAGGTAGAAAATGTTTATTTTCCAGAAAGATCCGCTGTCTAGCGATAAGGGATGAAAAATGAGTAATTCTACAGTTGATTCCAACCGTGTTGTGTAATCGTTGAATAGTTATGATATTTTCCATCTTGTTTCTTTTCATAAATAATGTAAAAGTGGAACGGAACATATGGAACGTCGTAAACTATTGTTCTTGTAAATGTGATAAGGGATGAAAAATGAGTCGTATCAACGAGGCGTTACCATCGTTAATACGCGTCGCGTGTTGCGCACCGAGTTCGATCGTTGTAAAAATTACAGTATTTTGTATCTTACGAGGTAATTCGGGGATTTCGAATTGATGGATATTTCGAAAAATGAAAGTTTGTCTGGCTCGCGCGCACAGCCGCGAACGGATGCGAGCAAATGACGGCCCTGCCTGCATTTGAAACTCTGTTAACTCTCCGAATATTAGCTCGTCGAGCGAGATTAACCCCATTGTATCCTGTTGAAAATGATGACATCACCATTAAACTCCCGTCGGCTTGCGGAAATTGATTAAACTATCAAATTAGCTTTACTAATATCAACACATCAACATCGAACGCCGGCTCCCGGCTTCAGAGGTTCAAACCTCGATGACATGAATTTACATGTCCGACGATCGTTCGACGTACATTCATCGGTCTGATTATATTTCGTAAGAGGTCCGCAATTACGAGCCTGCTATACATGGCACTCGCGATTTCGGGCGGAACTTCGTACCTACCGATAACAAAGTCGTTGCCGTCGCGTCGGTGGCACATTGAATTCGATTATTTCGTAATTCGAAATTCGCTCGCATCATTCAATTAAATTTCGATGTAATTTGTAATTCTGATCTCTTATTCAATTAAATTACAATGTAATTCGTTTTTACAAATTGATTAATATCATTGTTCCAAGAATTATACAAATCAAAATGAGGCTGCATTAATGCACGTGTATTTAAATACCCGTGGAATAGTACACGTGTCACCGTGTACTTAAAATTACGCGCACTAAAGTACGTGTACGTATGCGCACGTGTGTTATTAACATACGTTTAAAACCATGATCTCTAATATAAATGCGTTGTCAAAGCACGTGAAAACAGAATGCGAACACACAAATGTGTAAGTCGCTGTAAATAGTTAACAATTGAAGTACTGAATGATTGATTGAAGTACTACATAGAACCGCGCGTTTTCGATCGCGCGAATCCTCTTTATATTAGCGTCTTTGTATTCCTTCACACAGGTCTGCGCGGTCCAAGAATCCGAAACAAAAGTCCTGCGGTTTCTGGCATGCCCTAAATGGGCCCTAAATATTAACTCTACCGGTTTCCTACTGAATTTCAGTTCTGCTACTAATTATAATAGCGGTCAGGCTACCGGGCTACCAATTGTGTCAAACTGTTATTGCTGTCAGGAACGTCTTAGAATTCTATGCCTTGGGGAGTTCGGACAAGTAATGGCCGAAACCGAATGACTCCCTAATCCTGTTAGTTCCTTTCGGGTTTGTATAACCTCATAAACCTCTCGTAAAAGCGTAAATTCGAAGGTACCCTTCGAACAATAGATCGTAATCCGATTATAGATGCTGTCTCTTAATATTCACAACTTGTACAAATCTCTAAGTAACAAAGGAATTCTAGAAATCAATTAAGTCACCGACAGATTTCGCTAGGAAAATCGAAACACTGAATTGCTGCGCACATTCTTATCGTGTGTACGGATCTGCCGTTCATTTAAAATGTACCCTGTTAATCTGTGCTGGGATTAAACCAAGCCAACAAAAGACAGTAAATTCATAAGTATTCTCAATTTAAGAATTTAGTAAGAATCAGTTTGCATAAAATCCATGTTAATTTCCGAGGACGAGTACGGTGCAGAAACATCAGTGACGAAAGAAGATGATTGAAGATATTAATATTTTATTTTTGAGTATCCTGCATTAGAACTTGCAGAATGATCTGTACTCGTTATCTCGGTTTATTTAGCATTTTTTTTACAAATATCTCAGAAAGTAGAATCGAGCGACGGGTATATGTATAGGAAACAGTTCAGAACGTTGATCTTGACAACGTACTTCAAAATAATGCTAACGAAAGTTAATCCGGTGGAATAGTTAAGCGTCCACGGTGTAAATATAGGATTTTTAGAGAAAGACGAGTGGGTGGAGCAACAACAGAACGTGAGTTTCAAGGATCCGAGTAGGGGTACGCTCGCGGTGCCCGTTCCCAGTGTGTCGAAGCATCCCTTTGCATCCAGCATCCAGGAACTGCGGAGCGTTAGATGTACTGTGAAGGGAAGTGTGAACAATTTCGCGCATTGTCAAGACTATAATATGGATGGCTGGCAGGATAATTATTGGAGGCCGTTTGAATCTAACTGTTTCCTTCATTAGCAGTCTCAGTTCGCCCTGGTGCCGTCTACGTTCCACCCCCGCAGAGGACTTCCCTCTCTATCTCTTTCTCTCTATCTGAATTTTGTGCAGAATTACCCGCCATTATCATAATTGCGCTATTACCGATAATATCTGCGACTCAGCTTCGAAACTGTACCTCGATGCTCTTAATCCATTTTCTATTTGGACAGCGGGCTTTCGGTCGACGAGAAGTCGCAAATTCCGTTGCGTAATTTCCGGCCCATTGAGCGTCTCTCTTATGTATGGAATTATGTGTTTCGCAGACTCCGACGGACTGCGCTGGAAAACTAAACGCGCCACGCGGATTTCGCGCCACCAACCCCCCGCGAGCATCAGCACGATTCCTATACTTTCAGAGGCGATCGTATCCTCGAGGAGCCAGTTAACGTTCGTTCTACACCACCTACGAATCAGCACTGTTTATTTAACCCTTTTCATGTACAATTTTTTCGTATCAATATTAATTTGTTGCATTCGATTCTAACGTAAATACGTTCGTCTCGTTCAATATCCTCGTCTGAAGAATTAGCAGAGCACAGAGTTACGATCAATCAATTATAAAAAAAGTAGAAAATTGGCATTGTTTATGCCGAGTGGATAGTTTCGATGTCTCGGATCGGTTGGGAAAATTGTTTCCGTTATTCCCAGTGTCAGTGAGAGGTAGATCGGATCTTCGACGTATCGATCCCTGCGGCCAACCCTCGGCAATTAGGTAGGACAGCAGGTGGTAACCTGAACGTGACAGTTTTTAGTAGGGCGGAAGTATGGAGGGTTACCTCAATGCCGCAAATAAATCCCGACTCTATTATTATTAGTAACGAGGCCGTGGGCAGGGTCGCTAACATCCAAGTGCAACGAAAACATTAGACGCGCCGATTCGATCGTGAATCAACAAATCGACAGTCCGATTAGGGTCTGGGCAACTAAGTGCAAATATCAGTCCAAACTAGTCCGGTTATTTTTAGTTCAAGTTTCGCATTTCTTTAATCAACGGTAGACCGGATCGGAAAAAAACATTTCTTTCAAAATCGAAAACGCCCCACACGGGAAAAGGTGTGGTTCGACGATCCAACGACAGAATCAAAATCCCAAAGTTGTGCGTTGATGCTTTCAAGTTGCGCGTCGAGGACATTAACAACAATATCAAAATCGAGGTGTATTTTGTTATAGACGGGGTAAGGGCAACCAGAAAGTATGATTAATCGTGATTACGAGCATATTTTATGCGTATGGCCAGTTTACGTAGCTCAGAGACAACGAGGGTACTTCGATATTGTTAAAAATAACAATATTTTCCCTACATTTTTTATCCTGTTATCAGGTCATCAAACCACACCTTTTACTGTGTAGGAGGTTTTCGAAAAAAATGTTTTTCGTTTCGGTCTAATCAACAGTTTGCTCGAGAACCAGCATGACCCATATATGGTACGCGAGAGTTGGCGTTAATCCCATTGGTGCATCGTAACGTCAAGAACCACCCCCGCCGTCGGGTGAAAAAAGCGAGGCAAATTGAAACGGAGGGAAATTAATACCTAGCCGATGTCGTGATTGCAACTTATCTCGTTAAATCCCGTTCTTCGACAGGACGACGAAAGTAACCGTAGAAGTGAAGCGGTGGATAGGTTGGCAGAAGGGTGAGGGTGGAGGTGGAGGATGGAGAAAGAGAAGGAGGAGTAGGTGGGGATGTGGCATAATTACGAATATTAATTGCGTTTCCAACGAGCTGCTGGAACCGGGGGCTGCTGAGTGCAGATGTCAACCTATTATCATCCCTTACCTTACAATGGGTGAGATCTCGCTTTCTCTGTGTCGCTTTATCCCCCCAGAACCCCGCTACCATCCTCGTTTTCTCCCTCCTCTCCCTTGCTGCTTCATCGCTTCCCGCCCCTCCCTCGCCGGTTCCCTTTGTCCCCTGGCTGACGGTATCACCCCCGCTTTATTGCAAAGTTAACAATGTTACTCGTTCTTGAATAGCTGCGGAGTATCATTATCAACGTGTCATCAGCAGGACGAGGATCGTCTGCTTTTATAAAGTAAGACAGCACGGCTCAGGAAGGAAGCCAGCCAGACGCGGGGTAATGTGCGCCGGCAGGTGTTTCGTTTACCTTGGTATCGAGTGGTTAGCCTCCGGATTCGAAACGTCTTTCGGACGATCGAAAGTATAGTCCGCGACGATCGTCTTCCCGCGGTCGAAATCATCCCCTAATTCTAATACATATTATTAGGTCATCCCACGAGTAGTGTCATTTTTCTAAATCTATTTATCAACGAGGCTATCCCGTGTGTTGCATTCGATTTATCCATTTTTCTAGTGTACCGTTTCCCTAATATTTCTCCTAACGAAGGAGCATCGTGGAGTAATTAAACAGCGCAAAAATCGTCTGATAACGAAGAGTAACGAGCAACCATCGTTCCACGACGATCGGTAACGAGACTTTAACCGATTAGCCAGGCAGTGAATGAACTGAAGCCTCCGATTCCGGCACATTCATCTCCCGCGTCGTTCCCGCTTAAGTCAACGGAAAATAATGAAATTTCCTGTACTGATATCGCGGATCCTGTATCGGCGCGAGGCGGTGGGCTCGAATTAATCGTCGGAACTAATTATTTAAGCAATTAGACCGCGGAGATGCGTCGTCGCGGGCTCACCGTGCCGATACACCGACTCGTCTGGCAAACGAGAAGTAATTACATTCTTAGCGATCGGACAAGCAGGAGCGTATCCTCGGACCGGCAAGGACAATGGGGAATAAAATAGTAGCAGAGGGCTTAATTTGCCGTGAGTGCCGACTATACATCTTTCCGATCGGCGCTCAAGTGAAAAAAGAAGGAGATAGAGTGAGAGAGGAAGATGGAGAAGGGTGCCAGGTCTGGGAGACGGGGGTTGAGCGTAGGCGGATGCGGGGGTGGCGACGTCGAGGGAGGGGGAGACAGAAGGAGAGAGCCGTTTAATAAAAGTATGAATATCGCCAATAACTCCTCGCTCGTTCCCGAATAATTTCCACTCTATCGGAAAATAATTATACTTTATCGCGGCGGTCCTGTCTCCTCCCTTTCTTCCCCGCCCCCTTATCGTTCCCCTCTTTTTTTCCACCTCTCCCACCCACGCTCCACGGTTCTCGACGACGTCTCAAATCGCTCAATTATATTTCCTCCTCGTTCCTTCGGTCCATTGTCTCCTGAATCCTGCCACCGACCAATCCACCGTCACCCACCCTTGGAGAAATCCTTTCGGCGACGATCATTTCCTCGCGATCCTCGTCCTCCTCCTCTAACCGTTGCTCGTCGATTTTGCAGCCTTGAGCCCGGTGTACCCGCTATCTACCCGCCAACCACTCGACTGGTAATCGACTCGTCTCGTTACTCCGCTTGTATCAATGTTCGGTTAATTCGATCATTCTTCCCCGTTCTTCTTGCGTACGGCCCATAACGGAGTCGAGTGCCCGCAAACGAGCCTCTTTGTGTTCGCGCGACGTTTATTAGGTTGTACCGAAAATTTCTTTCGCAATCTTCTCAATGCTTAACATCGTTAAACAACACGAGCATGTGCAAACAACACGTTCACGTTTCATTACTTCCTAAGCTTCCTTTCGCTTTCGTAATTCCTCCCTTAGATATTTTTCCATTCTTTTCCTCGAGATTCAAATTAATCCTCTTCTGGAAAATTTCAATGCCTTCGCCGTACGAGGGTTGACCCCTCTGTGACGCCGTCTATGTATCGCACCGACTCCGAGGAATATCTAAAAATCGATTTTTATACATAATTGTCTGACGCTGTTCGCAAAAAACAGAAGTCACTTTGAAATTACCTTCTTTTTTAAATTATTTTGAAAAGTCAAAATCGATAAACTCTTGAATTATTTTAATCATTGCACTTGTTTACAGCTGTAGTTGCCCAATTTTGTTAGAAATACATCGAATCCGCAGTCTATTGATTACAGAGGATCAGATTGTAAGGTGAGATGCGTTTTTAACACGGTTCCGAGGTTTTTCTATGGGAAAAATGATCGACTCTAACGCGTTCAGGGAAAGTAATGAGCGTTTAACGATGTTAACGAATGCTGGTGGAGCCACCTTAGGCGACACCCCTTGAGAGCTGCGATTAATCGCAAAATTATCGTCGTACACCAACCGTTTTCCTTGCAGCGGAAAAACCGACGGCAAGATCGCCTCCATGCATGCCAATCAATCTACTCTCGACAATCAGCCGCCTTTCAACGCTGTCGCACCTGCGCGCTGTGTATTTTAGATAGCATGGTTTCCCTACCTTCGATGGAACACTGCGCCCTCTTCCAGTTTTTGCTGGTCGGTGACCCCCTTGACGTATTCGGTTATTATTTCACTTGTGTGTTTAGAATCTCGAACGTTCTCTGAAGCGTTCTCCTCCCTGATTCAACCCTTTCGAAATCAACTGACTTTTCTGAGAGAATGTACAAATAAATATTGTTCGATAAAATAAATTTCTGTCATAGACTCCCCAAAAAAGACAACTGTTCTTTCGAGCGACAGTTTGTTTCTCGCGTTAACAGAGCGTTCTGCTGTGTACCACTCGTACGTTCTAACGAGACAACTATTTCATAATCCTTTCACAATGCAATTTGCACTAGCTAGAACGTAATACCGAGTAGGTTGACGGCGATGCTCGTGGGCGCGAAACAAAGCGGATCGGCATCGTCAGCCTCGCGCAGAAGCCGTTCCTTTCAACTCGTTTGAACGAGCGAGCGATTAACGCGCGATAATCGGGCGAGCGCGTGGTGCGCGTCCAAGTTAATTGACTAAGATAATTCCTGATCGCCTCTCGAGGTCGACGCTAAAAGCCGGTTGAAAAAGAAAGACGGGGGACGCCGCCCTGCTACGTATGATCGCCCCCATCGGCGGCGTCGAGGGTTGGAAACGTTTGGTGGGTTACACGGGGGTTGGACGGAGAGGATCGCAATGGGACAGCGAAGGAGATCCTAGAATCCTGACGAAGGAAGCTGAACAGGATAGAGAAAGAGAGACAGAGGAGCCAGGAATATAGAGTCCTTAACGTGCGTAGGGGTGGATCGTTCGTGTACGGCACGCGTGAATGCGCCTTTATAAAGAGCAGCCGGTGAATTGATATAAGTGAGCGGTTATTTCGCGATCATTTCGAATTCCCCGTGAATACAGGGACTTGGAAGAGGCAACGGGTGCGGTACGGGGTGTCTTCTGGATCCTGTGGCGGGGGAGTAGCATATTCAGCCACGCGCAGACCCCGTGCCACGTAACGGATCAAAGCCAATGGCCCTGATCGGACTTCCGAATGTTCCTCTTGCTCATCCACGGTTCTCATCCCTTTCTATCTCTCTACACGTCCACGTACGCCGTGCATGACGATGCACGCGCGATTTACGCCGTCGATCGCCTCGTTTATACCTTCCCCGGTGGCAATCCTGTCCTCTTAACGTCATACCCCTCGTTAAGGACTTTCGGTTAGCCCGGTCGTTGCGGTAATTGGCGTCTTTATCGAGCACCGAGGGAATTTTGTTCAATTTACACACTCGGCCGCGCCAAAGGACTCCGCTCAACCCCTAATCGATTGTCTGCAAAAGGAGGACTCGATCCAGACACGATCTTCGACACCAACGCCAAAATCCAGAAAACCTCCATTCTACCGTAGAAAATTCTATAGACATATATAGACATCTCCATCGAAACATACCTCGTCGCGAACAATAATAATGACGTAAATAAAGTTGGTAATATTTGGCGAGACACCCTGTATATGCTCTCTCTCTCTCTCTCTCTCTCTCTCTCTCTCTCTCTCTCTTTGTGTCTCTAAAATTTCATACATCTTCCGAATTTGAAGATCGATGATGATTGCTTGCAAGACACGTGGCGTTGAAGATATTCTACTAGAATTAAGAAGGATTCTATGGTTAATTTCACGGACGGGATTGTCTCCAGCACACTCTGGCGTAAAGTTTGCGAGCCGTTGATGAAAATACGGCTTTTACTGGATTAATTAGAGGGGACGCTTTTCCAAGAGGATCGTGGTGATTTTTTAAGGAAAAACCGGAGGTGGGAGAGAGGATCGACAGTGTGCGCCAAGGAGGGAACCGTGGAGCGACGAGGACACCGGCCAACGAAGAAATAAACCGGGCACAAACACAATAATTACTATCTCTTTATTTGGCTGTTTGTCGGAGACGAGGTCTCCGCATCCTCTGTTTCTGTCGAACCCGAGGCAAACGCGCGGCGCGTCGTCGTTGTGCAGAAGTTAATAAAATCCCGGCAGCCACGCCGGGGCGCGCAGTAACCACCCCCTCTGTCTCCACTGATCCTTCCCTCCCTCGCGGGGGTTAGTTTATTTAGCAGAGGCGTAGCCACCATCCCTCGCCATCCATCCTTCCTTCCTTTTTGTCGATCTATCTATGCGGTTGGTAAGTACATTTTAATCTTCCTCTCTGTCCCGCCCGACACTACCGATTTCTGCGGGACGTCATCGCGACGCTTCGTACTTTCACGTTCACCATATACCCCCGCAATTTTCTACATTAAAACGATTCAAGTTATAAAACCTTTGCGCGCGTTTCAGCTAACTTCGTAACGTCGAAGGACGCTTTTAATTTAGTCATCGTGCGTGGGACGTCAGCTAATATCGACAGAGACGTAATTTCTCATTCAATGTTCAATAGCTAACGCTTGGGTAATAATATATATCGCAAGATTCAATTTCGTCTCGTTTCATTCTTTGCAGAAAATCTAGCGAACATTTAATTAAAATCGTCTAGCGTGTCATTTGAATGGCTGACTAGTACAAAAGGGCGTGTGTTATTTGAAAACTGTTCATCGCTCCTCAACTTTAACAAGTGAAAATTTCAATTACCGCACCAGCCGATTCTCTCGTTGTTGCATCGAACAACGAATTATTCTTGCGTCTGTGAAATTCGTTCGTTCATTGCCTCTGGTACCGTTCGAAGATAGTTACACGAATTATTAGGTGTACAAACGACACATTTATGTGACATACACATATATTGGCTCGCACGGGATCAGAAACATTTCCGATAAGTTCCAGCATTGTCGAGAGAGTCGAAGCAAAGGGAAATCGATTTTTGAAGATGTTGAACCGGACTCGTCTGTTAAACTGATGAAAAATGTTGCAGCTAGATGAAAGTAACACGAGCACAATTCATATTCGACCGATCTGTCTTCCCCTTTCAGAACCTGGTTTCCCTCGTCCTCCACGAGCCGTAGACACTCTGTACAAACGTACTTTGCGGTGTGTACGTACGTCGTCGTCGGCGTGTAACCGCGTACATCCACAGAGAGACGGGGCCGGGGGTAGTCTTTACCCCGTTTATCCTATAAAAGTCAGTGGTTCTTCGGTCTCGGTTTATCCGGCGCACGGCGTGCCACCCGACAAAGCTCGGTGGCGCCTCAGGGGCCAATAACGCGACGCCCCTGATATACAACCACGAAAGAGCGTCCACCCCCGACCACCGACCTCCTCGTCGCTGCTCGACCGCGTTGTTATCGCTTGAAAAGAATCCGGGATTAACAAAAAAAGGGAAAGAGAATAGTTTTCGAAAGGGTCACCATTGTACCCCTCTAACCCCTTCTTTGTCTTTTTCTCGCCTGCCTGCGAAAGGAAACGGGTGGACACTTAACACATTCTCGCACACCCGTTTTTCCTGCTTGGTGCATGCGAAAATTTGTTCTCTTCTTCGTGCATATTAAACTTTGGCTGTAGATCTTCAAGGAAAATAAAAATTCTCGTTAGTTGAAAGAAATAGAAACCAGGTGGGAAGTTTTAAAATCACTTTTTAAAATCATTTTCACGTCCTTGTTTCTAACGTACTTGAGACGACACAGGTTTTGAAATCTGTGTACAACGATTAAGTTGCTACCGCGTATACGTTACTACGTGACAGATGATTAAAATTCATTTTTCGACTGAAGTAGAATAATAAAGAAGTAGAATTCTACGTCGGCCAATAAATTCAGATTACGCGAAAACGCCATTCCGCATCCACGACGAGTTGAAAATCCTTTCATCGGGCACTTATCCAGCGCGACGCGCCCGGACAGCAACTGCTCTGTAAGTGGACGGGTTCGTCGTCCCTAATGAGCAGAGTGGCAGGATAATTGTAAGATTAAGCGCTCGAATCTGCCGATTATTTCCTCTACTTTCCGCTCGATTCGATCCCGGTCACGTCGATTGCTTAAACACGCAATCTTCGCCTCGTTTGTCTCCGAAAATTCAATGGTTCTTGGGCTCGCTCGACGGTAACAATACGCGCGTGCCCCCAGGGGATAATAACTACGTCCTTGATACCGTGACTTCCCTTATAGAATCCACGCTAAACTCGTTCCTCCCTCCCCGGCGATTTTCTCTGAAAGAATAGGACGCTCGCCAATTTGAGGATCGCATTATCTCGTTGTTTTTACACTCTCCGATGAACCGGACCCTGCGACCAACCTCTCCTCCCCCCCGTCGTTCCGACGGTAAAAAGAACGAACGGTTATTGTCGCAATTATCGTTGATTCATTTAATATTAGTTGCCTTCCTCCTTCCGCATAACGGATTATTGATATCTGGATTTTACGCAGTTACGACAAACAATACGAGTAGGCGCAATTTAAAACAGCGAAAAGATTAGAAGAGTGTTAATATATTATTTTCGCTACATTAAAATTATTAGTGGAAAATAGAAATTTTTATTTCGCTCCTGTGTCGCACAATCGATGCGCAAACTTGTTATTTTCCGTAAAGAAAACGTTACGCAGTTAAATGGAATTCATCAATATTTTAAATATTTAGATTTGCACAAGCTGAGAGAAGTTTGTTTAAGGAAGGAAGGGTTTTATATAGTTCCGCGTTTCGTCGTCAATTAATCTTATCCAATAAAATTCCTAACCACGTTTAATGAGATTCGAGGGAACGAACGAAAGCCTTTTTGATAATCGCTCGGAATTCAGCCGCCGAACGGTTTTTCCCATTTTATGCCGCTAATGAAATAGAAAGCTACTGCGCCGTAAAACTGGGTAGAAAAATTCGCCATTTTGTTTCAACGTGGGATCGACAGCCAGCGACGTTGCGCTAACTTCCCCAGATTCTGAAATAATTCATAGTTTTTCTATCACCGATAAAAAGAATTTGGTAAACACGAAGGCTCTAACATAATTAATTTTCGTTAACACTTATGAGTTTATTCGCAGACTTCTCAATGAATATGCTATGCTTAAAAGAAGCATAATCATTTTTTCCCGAATGATAATCTCAAAATAGGTTATTAATTACCACGCAATTAATAAAATTGCTACCGGACTGACGAAAATAAAGGATCATTAAATAACAACTATCTGTAGATAAAGTGCTAATATATAGATTTTCTTGCATTTCACTATAAATTCGTACCATAAATGCGTGAAGGCCTGCAGTCTATTTATAACGTATTTCGAGGTAATTGAAATCGATTTTCGTTTTCGAGTACTACCCCTGGCGGCAAATATTCGATCAAAATCGTAAATATGATTGCCGAAAGAATTATTTAAGCGTTTATTAAAAATGAAAAATAGCGTTGCATATGTATTCGATAAATATGATAGAGGATATAACGGTATCTTGGAAAAGTATTAATAACGTGATAAACGGACACAGAAGTTCACCGGATTATCGAAGGTTGGGGGATAATTGTAGAAAATAAATATTGAGATTAATAAATCAATTGTATCTATAATTCTCAAAAGAAATCAAACAAATTTTTACTGAACAAGGTTTGCCATCAGCTGATATCTTCAAATCAAGAATTGTTGGAGTCGTATGATACTTTTCGCTCGTGGGGGTGGATGAGGAACGGTTTCCGGCGGTCCAGGGGATCGTCGATGCCTCGGACACGATTATTACGAGACACTTATGTACGTCGTCTGGTTGCGGATCGGATATGACCGAACTTTCGACACTCGCGGAGTCTTACGCCAGTTATGGGCGTCGGTAGCTCTCGCAGGGGCGGCGTTTGATCTTCGAGCCGGTTCGCCGGGTCTATTGTGAATTGTATCTGCTTCCTTTACGCCCGATTCCACCCTCCCCCGTTCTCGTCCCCGTTGTGTCGCGCGCACGGGAGAGAATCTTCTCTCTTTTGCAGATTTAATGTTGCCTATTGTAGAACGTCGCCTTGCATGCCTTCCTCTTCGCTTTCCTGTCGCCCTCCCCCTTCAGCTTCTCTCTCTCTCTCTCACTCCTCCCTCTTTTGCATCGCTCCTTCTTTATTCGCCCCTATCCGGATCCCCGACCCCCTTGATACCCCTCCTCACCCCGCCACCGACAGATTCATGATATAACAATTACACCCACGAGTTATCAGGGGGGCCCGCCGCCCCCTCAGTCTCGCCGATCGCATCAAAGGTACACCTTCCACGTTTTTATCCTGTCTTCGCTCGCGAGGAGAGGAACGAAAACGATCCTCCTCCCGACAGGTAAGAAAAAGCGAGACGAAAAGTTTGCAGAACGCTCCTTTTGTCAGACACGGCGACCGATTGTTCGATTGTCGATCGTCGCGACAATTCGACCAGGGATCGCTACCGTCAGTCATGTGACGCGATCTTTTCACAGGGATAATTATAGTTTATTGTGCGAGCGGTGTTTCAACCTCTTGCCAATGAAAATTGGACGATGATTGTTCTAGATCGTCTCTTTACGTTGTTGAATTTCTCTCATTCAAAATCGTATAGGCTCAATTTTATAATATACGCATCGATTTACGATAAGATTGCAAAGAAAATGTCTTGTACTTGAAATCTATAGGTTCAGAAGTCTCAGAAATCTGATTGTGATTTTCATTCAGGTGGTTTTAAAACGGATCATTTGCCTACGTGATTTCTCGAATCAAAGATGTCGATCCACTCGGGTTTTGATGAAGTAGGTTCAAGGAGGCTGCCTGGGTGCAAGGTGTTCTTCTAAGAGCCCTTCCCCCGCGAAGAGCCAGCCAAGGAATATCCAATTTTAAAGAGCGTGATGCACATCCGGATAAACGTTAATTAGTTCGTTGGAAATTTACCGTTCTTACTCCGCCAGGGAAATAAGCTTATTAGCAGTTTATTACGTTATAGACGTTATCGCGTTTATGAGCTTCGACTACGTAATGCGGTGTTCAATTTAAACGATGAAACTCGTGCCCCATTGGCCCTGGAACGTATTAGTTTCTCGCTGGTGCACCGTCGAATCAGCTTGCTGCATACGTACTGAAAAGCTTTTCCATATTATTCAACCGTCTCTTTCTCTTCTTTTTTATTTCGTTGTTCCACATACACAAACGGGAAACCAGGGAACACTGGCAACGTTCGAATGGAAACCGAAATCGTGCCGGTTCCGGACCGGAATTTCCGGTGTTTCCAATGCAGGTAGATGATTCGGCTGATGGCGGTACATCGCGCGGATAATCTTACCGAAGTTAGGGTTGTCAAATACCGGGGGGATCGGGATTCCCAATTATCGGGACTGCTCGCACGTTTTTCGAAAGCTTTAATACCCTCGGTGCTCGAGTTAACATCTGCAAAGCATTAGGCTGCTCGCCATCTTTCTGCGGGGATCAGCCAGATACTTTGCAGATTATGGCTAGGATAGAGGCATGACACTTCTTAAGAACAAAATCAGATTATACGGGAAGCTGTCTTCGGCCGTTCGAACCATTCTGAGGATGAGTAGTGCTAATAGGCTGTTCCACGTGGAATGCCCGATTCTTAGATTCTTAACCTGTAACGATAAACCAACAACTCTGTTCTGCATATTAAATGATCGGAAAAGTTCATGCATAATTTCGAAACAAAACGCAGATTGTAAGATTGTCATCTCCAACAGAGGGGTTTCCCACGTATTATTTAATTTAATTTAATTATGACAAAATGTTGTACTCGACTTACTAAAATTATTAAGAGAAAAAAACTTTTATTCGATCCTTGTAGCCTGATTATGTTCAAATAAAGCCGATGCACTTCCCTGTTGCAGATGCACAGGCTGCAGACGCATCTTCAATATTCTGCCGCTTCTTTATAAACGCAACCGATTATAATTTGCAGCCAACAACACCTCGCAGGATTTTCTAATATGGCGGTGTTCGCATTAGACGCGTATTTCGCATTACAGCTCGGTCTATTATTCCGCGAACATTGTTAGAACAACGGGCTAACGTTGTTACGGCGTCCATCAACTCTCGCAACGCGTTTTTTCCCGTCCATTTTTCGGGCCGTATGTAAAACGGTGACGTCGCTTTTTTCTCTCGGCCAACGAGGCATTTTGTTTTTCAAAATCATCCACGGAAGAGATAGTTTTTTCTCCCCTCCGCTACGATACGCTGCCACGATATTCCCAAAAATCCGGTTTGTTGCGTCACGATGCGACGAGCACACCGAGCCCCACCCCCGAGCCTCCTACCATAGGTTTATTTGCATTATAAAGCATCGCGGCGCTCGGAGGGTGGGTCGGGGGCGACACTGTACGTCCGCACCTTTATGTGATTGACAGAAGATACGCCGTTTCGTTAAATAAATCCCGGAAATTTAATATTTGCCCTGTGCCCCCGCGCTACTGCGCCGATCGAATTTCCAGTAATTATACCGAATTTTACGGTTTAATTGGACGATTTCACTGAACGTGCGCTTTCACGTCGGAAAATCCTCGCGGTAAGATCGCGTTCGTACTTTGATCCGGCGAATTTCCACCTGATTTTACCTGTTGACGGTCGACCCGCAAGGTGTCCCGCAGATTCCCGTAGAAAATTGATCGGTACACCCTGTAGACGGAAATATAACCTGTGTAACGAAAAGTCCATGAATAATTTATCTGGAATTTCTGACAAAAATATGAAAACCAAAGCTGACGCGAGCTCCGAGTTCATCGCAGACAGATTTTTCCAACTATTTTGTCTGCTTTTCCGTAGACGATTCTTAATTCTAGGAATCGCTTAAAATTATTAAAATAATAGAGGACGTTCGTATAGTTTTTCTATAAACGTAGACACATAAATATCCCCTTCGGTTGCAAAGACATAATAAGCATTTTGTGTAGAATTTATCGCATACGATTTTAAATATGTATTATAATTTATTATAAAGCCACAAAACGGAAAATGTCGAATGACCGGTCTTACATTTTTAATTTTATAATTATGGAAATTATGACGTTGCTTACATGGAAAATGATTCGATAAATTTCTTCATCCAAGCACGTATTGCAATAAAAATTGCACGAAATCTAAATAATTAGAACCTTGTCATTTTTGTCAGGTAAAACATTTTAATCGCTTTCAGTGCTCGGCAGTTTTAGTGTTAAATAGATAATACTTAAAATATCGAACTATTTAAGGGTTGAAACGGGGTAAAATTGATACAAAATTGTGTAATTTTTGGTTATAGAGCATCGGTAGTAGAATTTGTACGTGCGGCACGTACCGTGTAATTTATGACCGTCATTTTAGTTAATGTACACGCGATCACTTTTCCTACCGTCCTTACAATGGCTTTTATTGCATCTCGCCCGTTACAGGTAGGCGTCGATTTATTACAGTCGAATGATTTATGACCGTCGAAGCTTCCGATCCGATTGACTCCGATTAAAAACGTCGCGTTTACTTTTTAATAACGCGAGCGCAGCGGACGCGCGACACACTGGACAGGCTTTCGCATAATGTTTTAAAAAGTCGATAATATCGTTACCCCGTTATACATTTTAAATCGGACGGGAGGGGTGCAGAAATATGTTTCCAGTTGTTCCTGCCTAGTGCAATGGTGTCTCGTCTGATATTACCATCTTAATTTACTACATTATCGTTATCGATGAAGCATATCCATTTATAACATAAAAATCGAACGCCATCAATTTCTTGAGTGGACACAATAAAAAAACCTGTAAAAGCTAATTTGTCTTTTTCCCTTGCGAACACTTTTATTTCTTCGCTACCGTCACAATCGTATGATATTTGTTAATCTGCTCCTCATTTTGTTGCAGTTGAAAATTGAATGCTAGGAAATTATAGTCAATGTATGACTCGATAGAACCATTAATGGTTTACATAGAATTATGTAAAGATTTTAAAGACATCATTTATGACGTTAATGGACATAATTTTGAGCACGTACTAGCAGGATCCTACAGAACTAAGCAAAATGGTCTGGATGTATAGCAATCGACAAGAAATACAACAGGTTGTCGCAGAACGACTGAAATGAATTAGAGCGAAGCTCTTGAAAACGGATTACCGCAGGGGCCCTTCTTTGGATTACCGAGGGTGTTGCTAATGGATGACAGAGACGGCAGATTACGAAAGGTGGTTTCGTAAAAAGGATGGACGGTGGAACAGAGAGAGAGAATGGCACGAGCTTCGGGAACGTCTCGACCTCTCACTTTCTTCGGACGTCTTAGGATTAGATTATAATAATTCAGGTTAACCGCACGCAGGATGGCGTTGTCTGAAAATGAGTAGGACAATCGCAAGCAAATTGCTAAGCGAACCGTCTTAATGGATTCCGATCAAAGAGGCGACCTTGTTTCTCGCAATTATATTGGACACAACAGGGGGCCGGTATTTCCGGGGTACCTGCGTTCCTCTCGATTCCGTTGTCTCTGTTAAGTGATCACCTGAAACATCTTATATGACCCAATCCACGCGATCGCCTGGATGACCTGGATTATTGCCCGACGGATTTAGAACAATGCTTCACCGTTCGTCCAGGTCAAAACCTGTGTAATCCTTGTGGGAAGCTAATAAGACAGGCAGCCATTGTGTATTTGTATTATGCGGTGCGGTGTTAGTAATTCTCGTAGATTATTTTAATAATCTATCGGGCAAACTACATAGTTTATTTTAAAAGTTAATGCGATTTTGGCGAGCAGAATAATAATAATAATACATATCATTAATATTTAATTGAAACAAACATTCGCTGGAAAAATGCGAAAATAAATTTTCATTACTAAATTTGCAAAGATTTGGATGAAAGAAAAATTGATTATGCCGACGAGTTTGGTGGATTGGATATGATTATAAAATTGTTTGTTTTACCGTAATTTGTTGTATGTACAGGTTGGATTAGGTCATCGCATAATCGGGTTGCATAATGGTTTGTGCATGATCGATGGTGTTTGGTAATCATTGTGCTCCCGCGAGCATTTTGATCGGATCGAGATGTGCTCGAAAGTTTGCGCGAATGATTGGGAACTGATTGAACGAGGGGATTGCCGCATAATTATGCTAGCAACGGGTGCTGTTGCTTGACGCCTGATTTTGTTTATGATAAAGCGATACAAACAGAAAATTCACAGCAAACTTTATTATTTAATCAGAACGCGTTTGCAACGTTTTAATGGCAAATGTCATCCCCAGCTTGTAATCATAGATGCGCCGTCGCTTCGATATAGTTGAGCAATTAACATTATTTAACACTTTTTGAAATTAATTCTTTTCCAGTATACTTGCATTATTAATCTCTTGCTGTGCGACAACAGCTAAATTGTGTACCTGAATTGCAATACACTGGAACGAAGTAGAAATTTATTTTTTTTCATAAAATGCTATTCGCATATCCGGACGATATAAACTTCAACTCTTCAAACATAATGATCAAGCGTTAAAGTAAATCGGTTGCATTAAATATAAATCGTCACTTTGAGGAGCCTGCGATTATTAAAATAAAATTCGTACGGGGTTAGGATGCCATCCGTGACATACAATAAGCATCTACGATCATATCCTCGAGAGAGTGACGAAGCCAAAAAGCAACCCCAGGCAAGCAGAGCCGTCCAAGTAACCGAGTGCGGGCGCGCGCGGGGGTGAGATTAATCGGGCGGTCGAAAAATTCGCGTAACCCGAAGACGCGGTAAATAATCTCGCGTTCTCTTCAGGGGGTGTAGAGGTGGGAGGGTGGTCGGGGGAATGGCAGGGAAGGTGGAAGAAGAGATATCCCGTTGGATCGAAACCCCGAAGCGTGTCGGAGGGAACGAGGAAACGAAAGAACAGACAAAGGGATGGACATACGCGAGCCGGCGTGCGATGAACAGAGAGAGGGGGCGAGTCTCGACGAACCGAGAGAGAAAGAGAGTTCGGTAGGATGTGGTAGGAGGAGGAGGTGGAAAAAAATCCGGGGATTTACGCGGAAAGGGCAAAATATTCCCCGCCCAGGCCTCATTCAACCCCCGAGTGCGGGGTGGCTTTGGGTGAGAAGCGCGCGTCCTCATTGGCCGGGAGGCTAATATGGCGGTGTTAGGGGTTGCGTGGTGGGGCGGCTGTATGCGATATTAAGGGCTGCTTTCATGTCCGACGAGCCAGTTCGTGGTGCGCCGTCGATTGACGCATTTTCTTTTCCGAGGCTCGGAGAGCAGCCGCCGCGTGCAACCTTCGACGAGAGACCCACGGTTTTCGTTCTATTCCACAGTTTTCTTCTCGATTTTCTCTTCTCTCGATTTATCTCGTTTCTCCTTCGACCCTCTCGTGCAACAAGCGCGCGCCAACAGACGTTTTTCTCACGGAAGCTCCATCTACCGCGGGACCAGCGGGAAATACGATTTTCCACGGACCTTCGATCCGATAAATCGTTTGCCGAACAGTGATCCTCGAGTCGTGGACCGAACCCGCGCTTCCGATAAGCTCCCTCGCCCCCCGCAAGTTGCCACAGTGACTTCCGGGGCTCGACACCGATAAGAAGCATGGCGCAAACATACAATCAGAAGAAGAACGTGTACAGCATCGACCAGATCCTGGGACACGGTAAGGACGAAGGTACGATTTGTCTTATTGTGCGGGGAAAAATAGATCTTCCTTCCGTTGGAAATCGTGCGGAGATCGGTTACCTTTTCGATAATCCAAGGAACGTAATGCGTGAATCAACGTGTGCCAGGTAGTTTTGTAGTTTTGTGCGAACTGTTGCATTTGTAATTGCGATTCGGCTGTGACGCGAGTCTTTGATCGGACTTGAAAAATCGATTGCCATCGTAATTAAGTTGATTGTGGACAGATCTGCAAGGAGCAAGATAGTTAAACCGAGCGTTAGATCGTGATCTTCGAGCTGTTGTAATATAAATTCTGGTATAAAAGTTTTCGAAAATTTGTAGAAGACTGCGTCTCGACAGTATTTCGTCATTGTGATCCTTCATGCTGTCATAAGTTACTTTCATAATTTGTATGCTAGATTTCGGAAATTTTCTATAGACTGTATCGTGAAAATTGTCATCTGGCAGATTTGTTACGTACAGTAGAATCTCGATTATCCGATCGACATCCGAGCCCTCTAACTTTCGTTCCTGGCTGTGTTCCGTCAATTATTTCTATCGACAGTCATGATATTACAAAATTATTTATGCGAATAGACATCCGCATTTCAACGGACAATATACAATGTGCTGATCACAAGAAATCTTCTAACTGGATAACCAAGTTCTTCCGTCATTTTCACCGTTTGCACGCGAATAGGGACTCCGAGATACGCCACTAAAAATTATTATACTATAATTCGTAACAGTATTAACGTCATCAACTTTTTTCGTATGTAATAAATTACTAAAATCTCGAGCACGTTGTTTATAAAACGTTCTGGAGCGAATTTTGGCTCCCATGAACTTTCCGCGAGTAGCTCCGAGCGCATAGGGTTCGGTAAATAAAATTTGCGCGAAGATCGGCAGTGAATTACTATAAATCTTCTAACGTTTGTGAACAACGTGGGGTCAGAGCGACGCTATAAGACTAGCCTCAAAGAGATCTTATTAAAACGCTGAACAAGATCGATTACGGCGATGCGTAGCAGCAGAAGGGTTAACGTTCTTCGAATTGAGTTGACCCGATCGAAACAGAGTTTCCAGCATCGCTATCAGGATCGAGTCCCTTCCTGGCATGCGGCAGCGCTGGGAGTGTAATATTGCACTATTATCTGGTATCTAATATCGTTAAGCAAACTAAGGTCTCGTTTACCAACATTTTATTGTCGGCGCATCGATCCGGTCGCGATTGCGATAAGAAAAAAGTTTCCCAGTGCAACAAAGTGGGTTATCACCGTTAACCCATCGTCGGGCGCATCAGATAGCGTCGGGTAATTGTATGTCAATTTGGCGAGAGCGGTCGTCTACTAAAAATCGTTAGAATCGATCGATCCGTTCGAGATCGGGAAGAAACGGCGCGTCGTAGAGCCGCCGCGGCGTGCGATCGCACGAATTCGATCCGGCGATCGCGCGTCCTCGGGGTTGTTTACACACGCTAATTGCCGTGGGCATTTTAAAAGGCTAATTAGGTCGCGGCTCGAATCTCCGGCGACGATCGGCGCGACGAAGACTTACGACGGGACCGGAATGGCAGCACGCGAGCTCACTGTGGCTCGCGCACGCTTGTTTGCGGGCTGACAGACTGTGTTTCGCACGGGGCTCGGGGAAACCGGCACGCAATTATTTCATTAAAACGTCCGAACCGCCCGCGGACTTCTCAAGGAACAGCGATTACGTTTTTTAAACCGCCGCAATTCCAGGCACGGTGGCACGCGCGCCGCTCTTCGCGATCAATTACCGCGCTTCCCGCACAAAGTCGCCGCAACCGCTCGCTTCGTTCTGGGACACGACATCCAGCGACTTTCTGAACCTCCACGCAGACAATCAACACGTCCACTGGCATGCCATTCGCGTCTGGTTGACGGAATTATTCGTCCGAAATCGAAAATTCATTTTTACGCTGACAGACTTGGTGTGTCCACGATCAATTACCGCGCTTCCCGCACAAAGTCGCCGCAAATGCTCTCGTCGTCCTGGGATCCGACGTCCAGCGACTTTCCGTGCCTCCACGCAGACAATTAACACGTCCACTGACGTATCAGTCGTGTCGGATTAACGGAATTATTTCTCCGAAATTGAGAATTTATTTTTACGCTGATAGATTCGGTGTCTTTCCTTGCGATCTTCGAAATGTAAAGAATTTGGGAATTTCTTTGCGGACGTACACTGTATGAAAAACAATTAGAATTACTGTTCATCTATTGCGGAGTGCAAGCAAAACTTTTCTATTTTTCAAATATTTGTTACAGTCATTATTTACCTTCGTTTTTAACGACCCTTCCTTGCTCAGATGCAAGAGACGTCCGCTTGATAGAATCTCGTGAAGATAGACCTTCGCGTTCGACAATTTTGACACTTAGGCCAATTTGTATCCACAGCGCACTCATTATGACCAAGATCTTTTGGAAACCCTCATTAAAAATACATCTAGCTAAGAATGTTGCTATTTCTATAATACGTCTTCATCGATGCAGATTTTTGGAGCTAATGACCAGACTGTAGCATTTTCAAACCTTCATTAAGATCGCGTAAAGTGTTACATTATGTTGTTCAGAAAGTCAATTAGAAGAGTTATGACTTAGAATCAGTATAACAGTTCTCCACCGCACAAAAACTACATCGCCATTACGTTGATATCGAAACACAATTCTGTTCGTCTGTGACGAACATTTCATGCAACAATAAATTCAACTAATTCCTGAATCTCGTGAGAAATAGTTTGTCGCATTTGTATCGAAAACGTGTGGGACATGAATACTTAAACTACCTGATCGACGTTGAACGGCTTCGTGTAGCTGCGGCCGGCTCGTTGTGAAAAACAACGGCGTAAAGCGGTCTGAAAGAAATTAGCAGCGCGATAAGGGTCGATCGTGACTTGTAATTCAGCCATGGCGCGTTAACTCGGCCGGGAACCACCATAGGAAATTAATAAACTTACGTAAACCTACACTTATTGAGTTGCCGCGAGAAGAAAGTCGCGTGCGCGCCGATTTTTTGCGCCGGAACGATTATCCCGGGGAGTTTAACGATGAACGTATTACCCGTAAACCCTCTTACGGATTTTATTAGATTTCCGGAACGTAAAGACTCCGCCGGACCTCGTGTAATCCGTTCCAGCCGGCGCGGCGTATATCTTGTCCGCGGCGCGCGCGCGGACATCATCCCCCGCACACGTTGCTCAGAAATCCAGACATTAACACTAAACCCGCCGAACACTATACCCGAGGTAGCCCTTGTTGCCTCAGAAAATTCACAGGATCGAATTTATTTCGATATATGCAAAAATCTTCTGGAGATAAAATTAATTAAAATAATCAATTTCGTTGCTGTATGGAAAAAGTTCGAGAAACTATTTTTCTTTCAATCCTCCGTTCGGTCTTCGAACTGGAAATAACGATTTTTAAAATCAATTGATCGGTCATGGGCTGTCTGGTAACACATGAATGATTTACTCGAGGTGCAGATAATAACGAAGTCTATCGGATATTATTAGATTCGATGCGGATACAGATAATAAAAGGACGAATCGCTGTTTATTATTCCCACGAAGAAAGACACAGTGATTCAGGTGTCAGCGTTCTATTGGCCGGCAGTGTGGATTTCGTGATATACGTAGGTATACAAGTAGGAACACAGTAACCGATGATCACTATATACAGGTGGACCGATTATTGGTCCCGGCCGATTGTGGCGCGCAGAAATCAGGATGTGTTTGCGGATTTCGAGCGTACAGTCGTCTAACATAATTAATGCGTCTGATAATACCCACGCATTGCACGTCCACCGATACGATCCGCCGGGAATTGCTTACAAATCGACGCGCTCGAGGTCACGTCCCGTCAAAAGGGTAATAATGTAATCGCGGAATTTCATTTTCAATTTGATTACGGTCAATATTGTTGGCGGATGTAACCCGGCGTTGGTGCGGCCCTGCGAACGAATCGGCGAAAATTAATATTTTACCCCATAGGACGCCACGAAAATTCAATTAACCCGTCGAATACCCATCGTCCGCCATACAGGCTGCCAAAGAACGAATTCCACGTCACTTCTAAACTTCGTTCTCCTCTGATGTCTATTCATGGTCGTTGTCTTCGTTACTTACACATTATGGATTTGCAATTGGATTTTTCACGTTCGATGAATCGCAACGGTTAGACACTGACGGTGCACATTATCCGAAATTAATAGAAGTTTCGCTTCGTGTATCCTACGAGGTGTTACCGAATCGTCGAAGCAAATTTTCTTTTATCCTGCGTTCGTACACGTGGATGGTTATTAACATACGGTTACATTTAATAAGAAATATGTATTTAATAATGAAATAGATCTTAACGAACTATCATGAATAATATCTATTAGAGCCACGTGCTCTCTCGCTTCGCAACAGACTGCCTCTCGAGTCTCTCGCAGACGCTCCTTACTCTCTCGTGGTCTATCACGCGCTCGCCATTTTTCCCACTCTCCTCGTAGAATGTCTTCTTACGATATTCCTAAAACGAAGTCCACGGTACAAACGATCGCTAAAAATGAAAATGAATCGACTAAAAATGAAAATGAATCGACTAAAAATGAAAATGAATCGACTAAAAATGGCAGAACTGGATTTCCGAAGGGTTTTCCAGGCGTCGATTCCGAATCTGCGGGTTAGCAGGAAGCAATAGCTTGTCGGCATTGTCATGGAGGACTATCTTGGCCCCGGGTATCCGGCATGTGGTCATCAGCGGGGGCACGGTAAATAAATCTTTAATTTAGCGGACTGCCTTTTACGGGCCAGGCTCTCTCCCCCGGTGTTCCAACCCCTATCGGTGGGTCCGTAGATTTAATAAAAAGCAACGGAGAGTTAGGCATCAAGTGGGTGCCCCATTGTGCCCTAGCATGAAAACATAAAAATCTCTCTATTCACCGTGGATTACCCGGACGTTTGTTTGCATAAATGTTAGTGCGATTACGCGCACACGTACGGAGAGACGCGTGTACCCGTGCCGCATACAGTTGTCTCTTTCTCTCTCTCTCTCTCTCTCTCTCGCGATCTCTAGCACGTCCCCCATATATGTATCTCTCTTTTTCTCTCCTCTCTGCTCTCTCTCTTTCCATTTATCCATGCAACGCTGACATACGCGGCCGGTTCGAACGATTCGCATCGGCGCAATCTATCGCAACTGCCGGTTAGAGCGGCACCGAAAAGTAGGATTAACGTTATTACGCACGAGTAGTAAATGCTCGTCTAATTAGTTCAAGCAAACGCGCCTAAGGGGATGACGGAACCGGCACTGGGGGTGAGACGGACATTGAAACTCTGTCTAAGCCGACGACGGCGGTCGTTATCGCGTTATTATCAAATTCCGTGAGTAATTTTAGTATGACGGGAAATTGAATGCGTCGGCTCACTAATTAAGCGCGAACGATCGAAATGTGACTGCGGCGATCCCCGTCGCCGTGATCTCGCGGCTGCGATCCATAAGCCGCGATTCCATTTTTAAAAACATCCTTGAAAACGGCACATTTTTACGACGATCGGAGACTATACATCGTAGCGGTGAGTTTCTAATTTTTGAGCAGCATCATTTGCTTCTGTTGGACGTCGCGATGCAGATGTTTGACATCAATCTTTTTGCAATCGAGAAGAGTCGAACAATCGATGCAACGAGGGTGACCGAATAGTGAGACTGATCTCATTTTAAATGAAACATATACAAAGAGACAGATAGCGATCGGGAACGGAATAGGTACGAAAATTCGTAGTGCAAGGGGTAACCGATAACAAAACCTCAAAGCGTCGCTAACTTCCTCGGCTGTGAGATACAACCACCCGAAAAGTACCGAGTTTTATCCCCTCCGCGCAAGGGTATCGGTTACCCCCGGTGCGCCCCGTTAAACCTCTCGTAAGAAGCTAATTGTTGTCGCAGCCGAGGAATAATTTGCATGTTACATGTAGTTTGCTGTAATGAGCCTTCGAACGGGTATCGATGCACCGGTGAAGACGGGACACCGAAAGGGGAGCCGGGGTGAAACGAGACAGGGTGGAAAAAACCAGGGGGGTGTAGAGCTGGCGAACGAGAAAGAGAGAGAGAGAGAGCAAGATAGAGACAGAGAGTGATAGAGAAAGAGAGAAAAAGAGAGGGGTAGGTAGGGGGCAGAGCCGAAGCGAGCCGTGTGTTTCACGGCTACGCGCAAGGGTTGCATCGGGGGGTGCACCCGCGGGGCCACCAATGTACGACATGCACTCGTGATATTTGCTAATCACTGACGGCAACGGTTTTTAAGTACTATCGAGTGTGTAGGTATAGTGTACAGGCTCGCATCGATGCGTCATATTTCATACACGGCTGGATGTACAAAAAATGAAGCGCCGGGTGAGGCTTAAAATTGGCAAATCCGCCGATCGGACATGATCGGCGTATCGGGCATATATCGGGCGGCAGTCGTTGCGCGGCTTAAAAATGAAATTGCACCCACACCGACCGACCCCGCAGCATCTCCAACCCATCCACCCCCTCCTGGTCCACTTCTCGTTGCGCTCTCTCTTTCCCTCTCTCTCTCTCTCTCTCTCTCTCTCTCTCTCTCTCTCTCTCTCTCTCTCTCTCTCTCTCTCTCTCTCTGTCTCTCTCGGTCTCTCTCCGACCATGTGTGTGCCAGCGAAACGTCAATTTCGTTTTGGCAGCGTGGACGATTTAGCTTAATCGCCCCGATCCTCTCTTGCACTCGAGCACCGAAGGCCTTGCGATCGTTTGCTGCGCGTACCTATTCAAACTTTGATACTCGCGCGACTTTAACACCATACGATCCCCCTGGTCTCCCGGGACCCCGCTAATGAGTCCGGTCCTGGTTCTTCAGTTCGTCGTTGATTTGACTCTTGCCACCTGTCTCGCACCGAATAAACAGCCAGTAACAACGGTATTCGAGAATAATAATGCGCTAAAGCCAATATGACCACACTGAACCAACATCCAGCAACTTTAGTCGTCTTCTTTCATTTTCTATCAAATGAAAGTAGAAGGTAACGAGATGCGACAGAGACGTCGTTTGTGGTTCATTGCAACCTGACACCTTTGCGCGTCGATGGCGATGCTGTATGAAAATCGAGAGATGACTGGGGGATTCGTGTAGCAACAGAAGATACATTTTATTTTTAGTACAGGATTGATCAAAATTGCATTGGAACATTTGTATCGTACATGTGTGCAACACTTGTCGAATCTTTAAACTGCAGTATATTGCATTTGTACAACATTGTTACAACGGTTGATTCATAAGTAATTGGTCGAAAAATATAAAATGTCCAGTGATTTGAACGAAGTTACGGAGTAACATGAAAATGGTATTCGATGATTGCTCGCGTAAACGAAATTCCCAATTACATCGTTTACGAATTACTTTCTACTTTCCACTTGTTTTATATTCTGAGCTTTAGAGTGTCTGAAACAAGCACTTTTATTAATTGCAAAGGAAGTCGGAGAGTGGGGAGCAACGGTTTGCGAAATATCGCAGTGAAAATACAATTATGAACGTTATCAGAGTTTATCGAATTTCTTGCAAACAACGATTCTAATTTTTGAAATATACGGTCTTTTTAAAAATGTCGCGTTTGTAAACATTTGCTGTGATTTCGAAACGAGTAAAAATTTCACCGAAGCTCAAATAGTTCGATCCGAAATGCGGTGGTCGAAGAAACTGTAGTTGCAGACTCAATTTTTCTCGAGTAACGAATAGTACGACTTTAAATGTTCGATTTCTGCCTGTTTCCAGATCACCCAGCGTCGTCAGATGCGATAGGCGATGGCGGCGACACGGAGCTCGGCCATTTGAGCGATCACCAAATAAACGATGCCTTGCATGATCCTCTAAACCTTGGGGAATCGGACAGACCGCGCAAGGTCCGAAGATCCCGCACCACATTCACCACCTACCAGCTTCACGAGCTTGAAAAAGCTTTCGGGAACACGCAGTACCCGGACGTGTTCACTAGAGAAGAGCTGGCTATGAGGCTGGACCTCTCCGAAGCTAGAGTACAGGTGAGCTCAATTATTCCCTCGACGATATCGTAGCCATCTTCATCAACCGCCTCAAACCACTTTCCAACCCTTAATTTCACGAATCATTTCTGGGATTATTTTCGACGCTTTATCAACTCGATATCACGCCCGTCTTCGTTTAGCTACTCATTTCGTCGATATTAATATGTGTATCAAAACGTTGACGTTTATTCACTGTAATTGATCTATTAAATTTTCCTGTTTATAAGTTTGATTTCAAAAATTATCAAAATCTGTTCTTCGTGATATTTCATTATTCTTGTAAACTGAACCTTTCTGGCAATGAAGAATTGTACAAGTTGACGATTTCTCAAATAATAAATTGAAGCAATAAATTACTGAAAACTACGTAAAACGACGAGTTACACGTAGAAGTCGAAGCTATTTTCAAGATTCCGAGAAAACAGACAGGTTAGTCGGATCGTTTTTACGCGTGGTCGGGTAGTTTGATAGAATTATGGTTGCCGAAGGTCCTCGAAACAATCTTTAAATCCTCGAGGCAGCTTTCCGAGCACGATATTCGACAGACGGAAGCGGCGTTGGGGGCTGAACGAGCGGTAACCTCGGTGTGGGCTTCTCAACTAATTACACACTATTGTACTGAAAATCTGGCCCTCCACATTGACGTCAGTAATTTCGCAAAAGACGCGCGCCAAATCGTGGTCCCGATGCTACTGGAGGGTAGGGATTAATTTCATGCGAGCCAGTCGAATGATAGAGAGCGTGCAACTGGGTCGTAATCTGCTTTGAATTTATTTTAAGGCCGCGACTTTTAACGGCTGCGAGAGAAAGAAAAAAATAGAGAGAGAGAGACAGATTGAGGTGTACGAGTATGTTTCAAAGCAAACGAAAGGAAGAGAAAAGGAAGACAACAAGACGAGAAAAGCGAGAAAAAAGGTAGAACGAAAAAGGGAGCAAAAGGGGATACGGAATTGACGTATAGAGCGCTGCGATAGCCAGTCCACAATGATAAAGTTAAAGCGTTCTAAATAAACGGTGATTCATTGGCGCGCGTCTTTGATCGCGCATTATTTCTTTGTCTCTCGTCGATGCAACTCGCGATTGAAAACACGGCCGGATTTTTTTCGTACTAGTTTTATATACAACATATATGTATACGTTGTGTGTACACATACATGTATGTATATCTATATACATATTTTCTGCGCAGCCAGGTCTAGATCGATAAAACACGCAGTTAAAAACGATAGGCGGATGGTGTCTCCTCGACTTCAATTGCGTTTTAATCTGCTTGACATTTTTTTCCCCTCCGGTCGCGCTCATTCGCTTCGAGTGCATCGGAAACACGGAAAGAGAACGGTAGTCGCAACAGGACGTTAATCCGAACAAAAAATCCCGGGGCCCCATTAAAAATTGTATTCTTATTAGCAACGTTGCAGACCTGTAACCCATTAATATTTATTACACTGCCAATTTCGTGCATTTACGACGATAATGAATGCATGAAACACGAAACAGTGAAAACACTAAAAGAATTGACTAGCAGTTGTTATTCGGTGCTTGCCGAAACGCGTTTCGTTATCAACGAAAGCGTACAGTGGGACTTTAAAATAGTTTTTCAAGCCAGACAAAAGCGCGGATAATAAAGTGGAAAATTCGGAAATGATAAAAGGATTTATAAAAAGTGTTTCTACTCTTTGCCGTAAATGCGTAAACTCCGCAGCCCAATTGAAAACTATTCGACCGTTACTGAAAGGAACGCGTTAACCCGTAACATGCCTCGCGATAAAGAACCAGACCGATTTTTCAACGGTGAGATCAGCCAGACCCCCTCAACAGCCGGAATTTCTGCAGCATCGAAGAAACCACCCCGTTCTTCGGGTGGAAAGCTCCCCTCGTTGGACGTCGACGGGAGGGCACACGAAAATCGTGCGATCGCTAGCGAGATAAATATCGGCCGGCGTTCATTTGTATTATCAGTCGATCGGTCGCGAAACGAGCCCGAGGTACGTGACGCGGAATCGCGGCGCGACGACAGCTGCGGGTATTGGCGGGTTCCGCCATAAATTATGACTTTTCCATGGATGGAAATCGGTTACTCGATTAGCGTAACCATCCTGACACCCTCCGCCATACGTGCCGGAGCGAGAGAAACCGTGAGGGATAAAGAGAGAGAAACAACCCGCGTAGTCGAAGGGAGAGAGGGTGGCTAGATAGAGTGTAGCTAGACCGAGAGACGGATAGAAGGAGTACAGAGGAGGAGGAGGATCGGCGAAAGAGGGACGAAGAGAGCGAGAAAGAGCGTTGTACATACCTATACAGGGGGCGGTTGTGTACGTATATAGCGGCGGAGAGAAGGGTCGTGGATGGAGCAGTCGTCGAAGGGTGGCGCGGAGCTGAAAAGAGACAGAGAGCATTCCGATTGGCCCATTGTGGTACAGCCAAGCGACAATGCCGGCAATTGGCCGTCGCTCGACAAAACCGCTAAATGATCCGCCGCGGCGCAGTGGTGCCACGGCCACTTTATTTCAATCTAGGAAATCCTCCGCTGCTCCTCCCTCGCCGCCCTCAATTCCAGATGCGAAATTACCCATTTTTCGGTATTAATGGTCGGGCCTCCGCACCTACCCCCCTACCTCCCACTCCACCCCCGCCACCTCACCCGTCGATGTATCGCGTTCGATCGACGATCGGACCGCCGTCGATGGTAATGGAATCGCGAATCGTTTCTGTCCGCTTCCTATTCTACGCGCGACACTCTCGTATCACTCCGCTTTCGCTTTTTCCTGACGGTGTCCGACGCTGACGCGACGCCGCGTTTCAATCCGACGGATTTTTTCTTCTCTCCCCCCCCCCCCCCCCAGCGCACTGCAACCCCTTCCACCCCTACGCCGATTTTTGCCCCGATAAATACGAGTCCGCCCACGCACCCCTCGCTTTCGGTGTATTGTCGTCGAAGGAACAATAGCCGGAGACAAAGGATCGCGTTTTTTCGCGGGATTGATTGAAAAAAGGACTCGGCGTGGGGTGACGTGGAAATAAAAATGGAAAGTTTGAGGATCGAAGGAGAGGGGCAGAGAGACACCGTGCGAACAGGAAATTTGCGGCGGAGACGGTGAAAACGTTACACCGAGGATTGTACGGGACACGGTGTGCGGCGGTGTTGGTGTGCGGGACGGGATTCAAACTTTTGGGTTCGCGTTGGGTCGCTTAAACGACGCACTGCAAGGTTTGCGAGCACTTAGGCGTTAGCGGGGTATTCAGCAACGATTAAATAATTAACAGCAATTAGGCAATTGAATTTACCGCCCCGGCCTCGCGACGTTCGCCTCTTTCCCTCGTCGAGCCGACGACCGCGCGGTTCCAGTCACTTTCAAACTTCCCCCTATAGTTCTGCCGCTGTATTTTCCACTTGCTTTGTTGTCTTTTTACCAACCGACGGTGGCCGCTCGGGATGGTCGCAAAAATTCATATCAGAAACCATGGTCGGCGTTCCATTTCCCAAATTCAAATAGATTTCTAGCTCTGCCGAGTGTCAAAATGCTTTGTTCAAACATTATGCAAACCCGAAAATTGTCTAAAACGCGTGATCGCATCGTAGTCGTTAAACCATGCGAGTAAAATAATTGAGTAAATTTTAAGCGAATTTTGAGGAAAAGATCACAGTGTTGAAATTATAAAATTATAATTGATAAAAAATCATGAGAGAAATAGTCACCGGTAGATAACGTAGTACGATGTATAAATATCGACTATATTTCTCGAAAATAAAAACGTGAAATATTTCGCAGACGTCCTGCGAATATGAAATTGATTGTTATCCGATACCGTTGACGGAAGAAAGTCCGGAAAGAGAAGGTCGCGTCGGTGCGCAAGAAGATCGTCACGCGAGGATCGACACGTATCGGATCGACGTCGGGATCCGCGTCGTCGTCTTGTGAAAAGCTCTGTGGCTATCCGACACAATAGGGGCAGGATGTAAAACGCAATCTGCCTCTCCTTTCTCCGTCTGTTTCGCGGGGTCTGCCGGTGGCCACGAAAAATCAGAGCAGCTCAGGCGGAAAGCGAAAGCATTTATATGGCAACGGGGCCAGCGGTAACGGCGTGCCAGGGGTTTGGTAGGAAGACGAGGGGCGAGGGCAGGGGTTGCCGGCACTCAGGGGTACGGAGGAAATCAGGATAATTGTTAACAATTAGCTTAATCAACCTCGAGAGCAAGCTTTTGTTGTGTGGTTCTGATACGGCTGGCTAGGGTTCTCATGCGTCGCTGGCGTATTTTCTTCCGAGAAATAATTCGATGATTTCGCGCGACAATTGTTCCCCCAGCAAGCCAATTTCTTTCTCTTTTTAATCAACGAGATTAACTTCTTTTTTTTTACTAGGTTTCGCAACAGCGAAATTGAAATTAATTAATCCGAAACTTTGTCCATGTCTCGGTTATGCTTTACAGTTGCGCTACTTGAATTCGTTCTGTTCCATTTACGTGAAAATGCAGATGGTACTGCTTGTTGATTAGATCGTATAATTAGTTCACACGATATCTGTTTTCCAGCTTATCTGGCATCGAAAATTCTAGTCAGGCTGCATGCACGTATGATGGTAATCGTTTGGTCTGTAGATTGTAATAAATTTTCATTGAACTAAACTATTCCGTTGATTATAATTGATTCTAATCATTTGTAGAGAATTCTTGAAACTTTTGACAAGATGAGAATTTTTCTCTCGAGCAAAGTATCTTGAAACAAATTTTTACGCTGGCGTAGTTGATGATGTCAATTTTGAACGTGTTGATTTTTTGTTTGCAGGTCTGGTTCCAAAATCGGCGTGCAAAATGGCGCAAGAAGGAGAAGGCGCTTGGCAGAGATACCAGTTTCATGCACGTGGAACAGAGCGGTGAGTTCCGATTAGAATTGAACTATTTCGCATCTTAAAAATGTTAACAAAGCGTCAGGAAATGGGACCAGTTTCAGATTTATCTATTTCTCGATTACGGAAATTATGAAGACGATTTTATCGGTATCGATTGAACAAATCCATTACAATAAAAATTTGTAACATCTTATCATTTCTCAGGGACAATATAATATTATAGTCACTTTTTGAATATTTAAAGAGTTTTTTGTGAATGTTATTTCGCGTTCTTTCTATCAGCTCTTTAAAAATCATATATTTGCCTTTTGAGCGTTAAAGGGTTAACGATTTCGATTCGCGCGTTCAAACAGACCGACATGTTTGGACTTTCGCTTTTCGGTTTGCTCAGGAAATCAAAAATTTTTGTAAACCCCAGGCCGTTTGCTACGCGATCAATCGTGCGGCAGTCTGTTTGCTAATATACGAGCGCGCAAGGCGCGAGAAACGTTACGAGGGGTAGATGCAATCGACGCGAATTACACCTAATTTCAGCGTCGGCCATCGCGGCCATCGCATGCGAGCGAGGCGCGACGGACCGTTTCATTTTTCATGAAAACCGGACCCTTGATGCCCTGTGAAACATGTCCATACGAGAACGACCATCCCCGGAAAAAAACGGGTGCATTTCTTCGAAATGCACTTTTTTTTACTCGAGTAATTACTGTCCGATGAAAAACATTGAAGCTCTACCTCCCGCGAACCGAGTGAATGAAAGTCGTGCCTTAGATCGTGCGAGATTAATTTTTCCCTGGATCTCTGCGAACATATCGTTTGAATTAAATTGCACTTTGAAAGGGTGTCTCATTGTTGTTTTAAGTAAGGTCCGAGTTACATCCGAATCTCTCTGACCGACCGATAACGTACTTTTATTTCTCACGAACGAGATCAACGTTGTTTTATCGATATCGACAAACTAGTTTGAACAATTCGTTTAAAAAAAAGTGTTGTCGTTTTAAATTTTTTTGACATATTCATATTTTCATGTTGTCAATATCCCATGAAACATAAAACTCAAAATGAAAATGATTAAATATAAAATTTTTTTATCTATTTAGGCCTTCAATTTTTTTAAAAGTGTATAAGAAACACGAACATAATAATTGTTAGAAAGATACACCGAGTACGAGCACGTTTTTCGATCACAGATGAGACTGTATTAATTTTCGAATAATGGTGGTAGGGTCAATTCCGACCCAGGATGCTACAAGTTCCATGGAACTCCATCCAACCCCTTAACATGATAAATGCAACAGCATACGAACAGACACGAGCATCGTTGTTTGTAAAGTCCAGAAAAACTTCCGTCATCCATGGGTTAAATCGAAAATCAAAATCCGAGTATATTCAATTCAAAGATGAAAGTGGTGCTGCAGCATAGCTTCAGGACACAAGGGGTTAATTTCGTTTTGCTCCGTTCGCTGGCCGCACAATTTCCGTTGCATGCAGGCGGATCTCTCTGTGCGAACAGATGGCCATCAATTTTCAGGACATCTAGCAGTGCATAGGCGTGGACGGAGAACGTCTTCACGCTGACAAATCAAATTTTGCATTCGTCGATTAACTGTGATCTTCTTAACTCTGCAAAATGGAAAGACTATTGACAACAAGTCTCGTTATAGAAATTATGTTAACGCCGCGTAATTTGGTGATCGATAAACAGTTAGTAGAAACCTTCCAAAGAAATGTTAACGTCAATTCGAGCGAGCGCAGCTGGACCGCAGGGTGTCAGTCGGTTGTCCCCCTCGGACCGCAAAGGGCCAGCCAGCAACCCTTTCAGCTAGTGACCAACCCCCGGCGAGATTCGCAGAAACAATGAACTAAACCCGTGCAAAACTGTGTGATTACAGGTGTGAACGAGCTGTCCCTTCACGCCCGTTTACTCCAATCGGCCGGCGCTATGCCAGGTGCGGACCCGTCGGGGGGGTCGACGGGTGCGTTCCCCTGGTTCATGCCGCCGGTATTCCCACCACCTTGGCCTACCAGCGCGCCTAAACTGCCGCCCCTGCACGCGATCCTGTCGCAGTACATTGGGCTGCCACTACCCCAGAACCTGGCGTCTCTCAGCACGGTGCTTCCGGTCGGCCTGAACCCAGCCTCGACCTTGAATCACGGTAACGTCAACGGACACACGCTAGCCACCCACCTACACGGACACCCTCTGAACCTCGGTGTGCAAAGCCTGCCGCAGAACCTGAGTTCGAAACACGATAAAGAAGAGGACTCGGCATCGTCCGACGACGAGATCAGGAGGCAGAGCGCGGAGGTGCTGAGAGTGAAGGCTGAGGAGGTCCTGCGCAAGGTGGATAATTAATAGAGGACCGCTAGGTAGCTTCGGGAAGACCCTGTTGCTGGTGGTTTAGGGACTGTGATTGTCAGATGCCTTTGACCTGGTGTCCGATGATCCGAGGACGTGTACAGTTGGCGAAGCGTTTGGCCATTGTAGACGAACTCTAAGATGATGAAGCGTTGGCCTATTGTAGAGGGACTCTAAGGATTTCTGAGTTAGAAGCGAAGGAATGGGGGACTGGGTCTGCAGAGGGTCGCCTCTGGACTGTGATTGTCAGATGCCTTAAAGTCGGGTGTCTGACGATAATAGAGAGATGTCCGTGTACAGTTTGGTTTATAGAGGGTAGAGGTGTGTAGAGAGCTCCGAGGGTTTCCTCGTGAGGTGATTTCTGGAACGGAACGCAACGTAGTCTATCATCGCGTGACAATTGGGACCGTTCCGATAATTGCTAGCGTATTAGCAAGGCTTTATGTTAAGTTGAATGCTCTTTCAACCGCTGGCGGTCATCCAAAAGCATTCGTTACTCTTATTTTTATCTTATTTTCTGTTAAGCGTTACGACTAACCGAGGATTATTTGTGAAAAAAATTTATTAGAATTATACGTTGCGATGCGAACACGTTGACAGAGATGCGGCATTTAAAAGAACTGACTTTATCGGTTATCCCGATTACAGAATTTATTCGAAGTACCTTTCTTTCGATCTACGACGAACGCGAAACACGAACGTTTTTAGCGAGCCCGATTTTCTTGGAAGTCGCAACGACGATCGGTACGATTTGTAGCGGACGAAGAATTTTTGTAATATACATGTATCATACACCGACGTGCGTATATGTAGAAACACGTACGGTTACCCCCGTGTACATATGTAGTTAATTAATTACGCCAAGAGAAAATATATGATACTAATGACATTCGTGGACGTTTCATTTCCATCATTCATCCCTTCACCTTTCGACAGTGAAACGTCGGTTCTAATGAGCCGCAACTAATTTAGTAGGCATGGAAATTGTTCAATTCCACTCTCGTATTTGTATTTGTATGTTTGTACTTGTATCCAATTGTGTATAAATCGTTTCCTTAAAGTGCCGCAATAGCGACAGATAAATATAACCGAAAGATAATTGATCAGATAGAACACCTTTAAATTTCTTCGTTGCAAATGAAAAACTGTAGTATGACAACACAAAATCGAATGAAGAGAGCTATTCTTTAGAGCATTGCTTTTTCAGAATCGTTAACATACAGACCGGGTTAATAAAGACGAACGACACCTAAAACGCATTACGAAAAATATAGGGAACACAGATCCAAGGAAAAAGGCATTCGCTCAATATTGCTCGTTAGCGACAAACAGGGGTGTACGGCTAATAAAGATCAACGGGTCCTAAACTGCGCGTCCGCATTGGCGTCGTAATATTCCATGCATTACGTCCGGGGCGCATTCTCGCTTAATGAACGTATTTTCCTCGCTCTGCCGCCCCCGATTCTGTGAGAACCGAGTTAACAGTGTCGCGCGGCGAGATCGCTTCCGTGTCATTAATCACGAAAAGATTTCGGTGGCGACGATTTCCTGAATCCGGGATTGTGTGTCGGGGGTACACAGCTGGCGCAGGTCTTTTCTGTGCCCCCTTTGGTTCCACGGGGGCCACGGAATTCGATTCCCACGGGCGAGTTTCGGTGTAAACATCGCCGATGCCCCGTTTAATCGTGTCCACCCCCCTTTTCCAGCCTTCCCACGTGGCCCGTCAGGTACGCTCATCCTGGTAACACGCACAACGGCAATTACAATCCGACCAATTTATCCGTCTTATCAGGAATTTATCGCGACGACACAGACGCGACAATTATCGTTATCGTTATTGAACTGGCCGACTCCGCTCGCGCGCGGCCGAGGGGCCAAAGCACGGGGAAGTAATTATTGCGCCACCTGCGCCAGGACGATCGTCATCGGACCGTCTCGATAAGATCATGCGATACCACAACTCTGCGGGAAACGTTGCGGCTCGCTTCCTGACCGAGCTTTCCTACTATGACACAGGGTGTCCGCAAACGTTCATCGCGATTCCAACACAACGGGCCAAACCGCTATAAAATTATATCAAATATTGTCGGACATTTATCTTTCCCCTCTCTAACCCGAACTTTTTCTGCGCGAAGGCGTATATTTATTCAGACACGAGAAACATTAGACTACATTCGCTCGGACCGCTGTCGCGGCGCTACCGAGCGTTCAAAAACATATTACACGAAGCCAGATTATTAGGTACGAATTCAGAAACAACATCAAAATATTGAAAACTTTTTATTTGCCGATTCATTTCTACAGTGGGAGTACGCCGAGCACAAATATTTTGTGTTTCGAACGATATCAATTTCGCGTGCAGTTGGCCATCGGTGATGATTCTATGGCTGTTTACATTTGCGAACACCCTGTATTTCTGACTCGTTTCATTGCGTTCCTATCGTGGGAGTATTCCCTCCGTGGGGGTGGAAGTTGTAACACGCGAGGGTGTCGCCTAATTGCAAATAGGTTGAACGAATTAGGTGGTGAGTTTTTGGTACGATATTTTATGGAGATAGCGTGCTGGACAATTATATGTCGGAATGTTTACTGGAAAGTATCATTATTCCTAACGTTAACATTATTAAACGACGCAACTAGCAAGTTCACGGAAAGTGGTCAATTCAATTTAATCGTGGTCGAAGTAATTCAATTGAACAAGAAAGAATATACATGTAAAATTGCTGGTATTTACTTTGAGACTGCCGGATAGAATATTCTCCGAAAACCGAGTCACTTCGGTACTTAAGAAACTGGCATTGAATTTTCACCGTAAATCGCTCCAATGAAATACCTGGAATCCGTTGAGTACTATATTCTCAGCCATCGTTCGTTAATCAGACTTGAAAAGGAAACGGTTTCTTTCCGCAGAATTAACTCGGCGCTGGAACGAATTATAAAAAGTATTATCTCACCTACGAGCTCGGAGGAATCTTTTAATTAATCTGCACTTTCCTCGCAGAATTTTCGACGAGAACGCGAAAAGTCTGCGTCGGGAGGAACGGTCTCGCCGCACTCGAGATACCTACTCCGCAGACATGTTATATTCGCAGCATTAGAAAGAGCACGCGCATGCTTTCGAAATTTCTTCCCCCGCCCGCGTTTTAGCTCAACAGCCGTGTCGCATAATGCAGTAAAGTTCCGCTAAATGGAACCACTAGAATGAGAAAGAAACGCTCCGGGTCCACTTTCTCCCTGCTTTCATTCGCGATGCCGTACCGTAAGCATTCGCACCTTTACCTGTCCGCGCCACATAGTTGCCGATACTCGTCGAACAACCGACAATCCTCGCTTCGAAATATCACCTAGAACCGAGACAAACATTTCACGTTGGCCAGTTCGACCATTAGCGCACATCCTGCCAAATTACTTTCCATTCCGCGCGGCTCAAGAAAACGCGTAGCGAAATTTTCACCGAGGCTCGAAAATTTCGCTCGAATGTGCGGAAAGCAAAGACCAATTTCAAAGGACTCGGGGCCGGTGTCAAATTGCCGGGAGCCGGACACATGTCGAATGTAATAAACTTCTAATATACGGTGTATTACAAAAATTTAATAAACGTTTATTATTCGTTGGAATTTAATTGCCGCGGCCGGAAAAGTTGCTGGCCGCCGTTTTCGACCTCGGCCGCGGAACGATTTTGCTTCCTCTTTATTTTTGTCCGCGTTGTCGTGCCCGCGTAATCATATGTTTTAAGAGCGGAACACAGAGAGAGAGAGAGAGAGAGAGAGAGAGAGAGAGCGAGACAGAAGGGGGTGTGGGGTGGTCGAGGGATCAGAGTTGAATACCACTGATCGCGATCGCGACGGCTACGAAGGACAATTAGATTAAAAGCAGCGCCTCTCGCGGCGGCTTGAGATCCATTAGTGCCCATTGTACCACCCCATTTGTACCCCCGACGCAACCACCCCCGTGTGCCGTTACTTCAGCCCCTTCCGCCTTCATCCCCCGAGCACAGCCACCACCATCTCGAAGCCAGGTACTTATTCTCAATAGTAATATGCTCACTTCATACTTCCATCCGCCCCCGCGCGTTCCCCTCCGCGCCCTCGCCCTCTTTTCCTGGCTTCGACACCCACGAACACGTTCCTCCCTCTTTCTTCGGCCTCGCTCTCGCACACTCCCGTACCTTACCCCCTTTTCACTCTCTCTTTCTCTCTTTCTTTCTCTCTCTCTCTCTCTCTCTCTCTCGCTCTCTCTCTCGCTCTCTCTCGCGCGCGCTCGTAGTCGTTGTTCGTTTCTCTTCAGCCATTCTTGAGAAGCGGAAAGTCGCGAGAAGTGGCACGGTCTGAAAAGATTTCTCCGCTTGTGGAAATCACTAGCTGCTGATACGCGTCCAAGAACACCGGCATTAATGATACCTTGAATGACATCAATTAGTCCATCTGCCGTGATAAACCTCCATCGTCGAGATTACTACCTATTCCGACGGCTTCTTCCCTCCGCCTCCGCGACACAGACAATCGCTGCGACCGAGTCTCGGCTGTCAAACTTTGTTGGGGAGGAGGGCTACGGAGAAGACAGTGTTGCAGTTCCAGGAACTCGCCGATTTCTGTGCTGTTCCGATCACACCTGCTTCAATGATCCTTCGAAAATCAAGAATAATTTAGCGATAACATTTTCTGGGAACTGTTCGATAACTACGGTGACACCCACATTAACACTAAAGCTACCGCTGCCGGTCAAGTGACCGATTTCATAGTTTTTATTCTACGATTATTGAAATTATAAGGTTGCTCTATGGGGAATAATTCGGTAAATTTATTTATTCGAGTATTCAATTGCGCAAAATCTAAATATATCACAGGCTTGTGATTTTTATAAAGTGAAACATTTGAATCGATTTAGCACTTGGTAAATATTGGACCACATGCGACTTGGATCTTTCCTTTGAGAAGTTAGAACGATTAATTTAAATGAAAAATTGCAGTTGGTGCGAATTACAGAGAAAATATTAAAAGTCGTTCTTCGCAACTCTTTGACGTGTGTGGATTTATATTGAAAATTTAAAAAAATGAGTTTTTTACAGTTTTAGGAAAGAAGACACGTCGATCAACAATAGGATAGAAGAAATCGTTGAAGTGTTCAGGATTCGCGGAACGCACACAAAATGGAATTAATTCGGGGCAGTGCTGAACGCACTCGAGGTATGCATAATGTTCCGAGTAAAATCGCATACGTTACGAGTGCAATGTCTTTGGAACGTAATATCGTGAAGAGCCGAAAACTATTCCGAAAGATTTCCATCGGAACGGCGGAGGCAGATAGTTCCCGGCACAATCGTATCATATGGCTTCGACTCGTATCGTTCCCTCTGGTGCAACAGATCCCGTGCAGCATTGTATATGATGGTTCTATTTTAAAGAGCCACCCCCGTGCTCTCCAGAGCGGCTTACCAATTGTAGATACAATTTAAACCCGAGGGAAATTCGCGGACGAGAAACACGATCCCCACGGCGCGCCGCGCGTGTTCCGAGTCGGGCGACGTAAGCACAACACATTCTTGTGCCGGTAATTAAACGCTCGGAAGAAACGCCGCGGCGGAGCCGCTCTTAAAGAAACGGGAAAATGAAATAATTCCAGTCGCCGAGGCTTGCAGAGAAAACGCTCCGCCGGAAGAGATTAATTAGACTCTCTTTGGCCGGGAATGAAATTTCTCGCGAAAGATTAAGTTCTGCTCCGAGGGGGTTATACTCGGAGCCCACCACATGTTCCGAGACGTGAAAATATAGCGGCGGCGACTCCGTCGCTTTTCTCGAGACGTTCCCCGACGATATCGTAGCGAGCAAAGCTGTTGTCGGGTTCGTCAAATCAACATTTTTATTTTAGGAATAATTTTAATTGAAATAGAAATGCGTATACACAAATGTGCCAGTATCCCCGAAGGGGTGAACATGTCCCGAGACGTGAAAATATGGCGGCGGCGACTCCGTCGCTTTTCTCGAGACGTTCCCCGACGATATCGTAGCGAGCGAAGGTGTTGTTGGGTTCGTCAAATCAACATTTTTATTTTAGGAATAATTTTAATTGTAATAGAAATGCGTATACACAAATGTGCCAGTATCCCCGAAGGGGTGAACATGTTCCGAGACGTGAAAATATGGCGGCGGCGACTCCGTCGTTTTCCGAGTGAACGGAAATGTTGTTGGTTTCAACCAAAAATTAGTAGTTGTATTTACTAGGAATAATTTTAATTAAGAAAGAAAATACACGTACAGACAAGCGTCGGTGTCCCTGAGGAGGCGAAGCTATTAAAATATTGCGTGACTCTTTCGATCTCCGATTTCAGTTATAGAGAACCTAGTCGGGCGTGAGTAAGCGTCGCGAGATCATTGCAGCGATAAAAACGGCCAATTAGGGTGTTAGCTGGGTCGAGCTAGCATTCCCGAAAATTTCAAAAGAATGTTTCCGACGGTGCTTGGACACCCGGTGGGTAAGAAATTCCACGCGAAGACGCGGGACGACAGTCGGAGCCGGTGATGCGGATGTTTGAGAACCTCGTCCCGTTCACACGTTGTGAAGCTGAGTGTACGATTATGCTTAAAAATTAGTGTCGTTGCGTTCGAACGCGGTACACGCGGTGCGCACACACTTCATTAAGGCCATTAGAGGGCATCTGGGCACAGCAAGGCAACGACCTGCAACCCCCGAGCCGATCTTTTCGTCTTTTCAGCCCCCTCGAAGGGTGACCGACAATAATGGCTTTTACGCCGATAGGCTTACACCAGATATCGTCAGCACCCTGTTCTCTCGCAGCCCTCGAAATTGAGATACCTGCGGTCCAGAGAACTTTTCTCCACGTCTCGCGGTACCCGATCGCTAAATTGGTCGTGGCACCCGTGATCATTCCGTAGCCTTGTGCGATCGTGCGACCTCTTCTACTTCGACGAGCCACGAATTTTATTCAGGTGAAACAATCGGTAATCTAATTGCTTGTTCTCTTTTGTTTAATTGCGAGCACGTTGAACACTGAGCCAATTTTGGTATACTTCCTTCATCGGAGAGGTTCGTAAAGAAAATTCTCACTCTCGTTCGAAATGTTTCGGTATTTCGAAATTTTTGTACCAACCTCCTGAAAATTACCAACAATTTTAGCAATTAGATGGCAAGTGGTCCCAAAGCTCATCGTCGTCATATTTTATGCGGAGACCTGTCGCGGATCGGATATCAAAATACTCGAATATTGGATAACTTATCGAATTACAACGCCATTTTAGTAGATCATTAATTTATTAAATCCGAGCCGCATGAATGATGCACGCGTGTTCGTTTCGCCCCGTGGATTGACCAAGATTCTGTATTTATTCTCAGTCGCGTATTAATAAATATTGTTATCTATAAATCGTCGACGCTACGTAAAGCGATTACGCAAAGATATCCAAGCGTCAATTAGTAAACCTGATCAGCTGAAATATCGGCGGCGATGTTCCGGAAATTAAGTAAATCAGTGGTCGGTTGGACGGTTGCTTGAAACTGGCCAAACCCGCGAGGTTGATTTGCTCCGTTTGCGAAAAATCCAACGGGGTTGCGTCGACGCTGAATCGTCGTCGCCGCGTTAAGAGGTCGGGCTTTTTTCGATCCAGTTTTAAAAGGTTCGAGGCTGATTCCATCAAAGATGGTTTTCGTGACAGAAAAACGGGGGGCCCAGGCCGATCGGATGCTCCGGCTCGTTGAAAAGATCAAAGCTCACGGCATTCTAATGGATCGTGGAACGAGGTCTTTCACACTCGATCAATTTTCTCGAATGAGGCGGTTTTCGCGGGATAAAAGGTGCATCAAGCCATGCACGCGCACGTAGACAGGCGTCGGGGGTCTCAATACGGCGTTAAAGGTGTCTCGAATACGAACAAATTCTGAAGAAAGCTGAACAAAGTGCGGCAAGCATCCTAAACTTCGCTAGCTCGCTAGATTTCATTTCCGGACAATTAGACCCGCCCTCGGTCGTACCATACCGTCGAGTTAATTAATTTGTCATCCAAAGTGTCAATATAGTTTGGCGTCGCCGCTAAAATACTGGCAGAGTCACGGAAGATGATGGATTTTCTGGTTTGATAAATTGAATCTCGTCAGTACGGTCAGCGTTAAATCGCAATCTGCTCGACGATTAGCATTCATCGGCAAATCAGTGGCCGCGGTGAAGCCCGTGCCACTCGAATCGTCTAACTACGTCTTCCGGTGCTCCTAGGAGGCATTACCCGTCATCTTGGTCCTCTGGCGGCCCTTAACTAAAAATCGAAGTCGATCAATCGAGACGTTCGCGTGCTCGAGGTGCTCGGCGGCTATCGGACTCGAAGGCACCCGCGGTCCCCGTGACGGAAGAGATCTCCGGTCCGGTAAGAAGGCCGTCATTATCAAACCGTCTGCTGTTCTTGCGTAGCAAAGGGAGACAGCGAGCGAGAACTACTCGGTTCTGTATCCGTTTAGCCCTAAAGTGCTTTTACGGTGGTTTAAGGGGCGGGTTTAATGGCCGTTTAAGGGGATTTCGGTGGATAATTAGCGGTGCTGGCGGAGAAGAAAAAAAAAGGAAAAGAGAGAGAGAGAGAGAGAGAGAGAGAGAGAGAGAGAGAGAGAAAAGAAAAGGAAGAATCGTCTACCGGGTGTGTATACGGCTTTTCACACCGAGAGCCGCGACAAAGGGGGTCGGTTACACGATTACAAGGCGTCGGGAGACCGTATCGGCGATTGGTTGATGCGCGAGGAACACGGTGCTCCTATTGGAGGTTACAAAAGCCTGGCCGATCGTCTGTACTCGAAAGCACAACAGGCTCGTCGGTACGGAAGCGTGGAAGGAGATTTCTCCGGGTCTCGTTTTCTCTTGAATGGGGCCCCGTGGCCAGCCCCCCCGCGGCGCACAGGCAGATGCAGACACCCGGTATATAGGTGTGCGTGTGTACACCGAGCACCTCGTACCGAGGCCGCATAATAATCTCTAGTCGCGCAGTGTTTGGCCACAGAAGTATCTTTTATTGTAATTCCGGTGCGGCCCAAAACGAGACCCCTCGAGAGGTGTAAGCTTACAAGCTTTCTACTCTCTTTCTCTCTCTCTCTCTCTCTCTGCGATGCCCGTGCCCCGATGCCTCTGAAAGTGCACCGGGGAAAGGAGACACTGTGTACCCTACTTCCTTTCGCTCTTTTCTTTCATCCTTTCTTTCTTTCTCTTTTCGTTTCTCTCTTGCCCTCCTCGCGAGACGAAACGAGCCGTTTCGCGTGCCTCCCGCGGCTATCGAACGGATCCGCGCGGGCTACGTGCCTCGCTGGACAAACAAAAGTAGCCTTTCCGGTGACACATATACGGGGACGCTTTGTTTAACGCAGCCATGAATTTCATCGATACTTGATAACGGCTCGATTCGCACGGAACGAGGGATTACCTCCGGCGCGTTTGTTCTCGGGACGCTTAAATCGATTGCCCGGTTGCTCTTAGTTAAGGGGCTGCTATCTAAACGCGACGATACATTTTTTCACTGTTGGAAGTGGTAGAATTGTATGTTGAAAATGTGTCGCGACGAGGTACGACGAAGAAATCGCAAGGTTCTGCCTCGAATTGAAGAGAAGCCCTGCGAAGAGTCAAAGTACAACGTGTTCTTCGATTCTTCTAATCTACGTTTCTGTGAAATTGCGCCCGCACGATTTAATCGCGAACGCATAAAATCCGTGGTTTATCGATCGAAAAAATCCCCCGTATCGGACTGTAAAATCAGGATCAAGTTTCACGGCGAGAAATACGAACGAGTTGATCGCGCGACCTAATGAAAAACGGTTGAAATATCTGTTTCAGGACAAATTAACCCGGCGAGAGGGCGCGTTAATGCGCCGAGCGGGTTACACTCGTTACATCGTGTTACGGGACAATAGGTTTTTTAATGTTATTTGGCCAGACGGAAAGCGTGTTTGGTAAAGCGCGACTTTGACGTATTCCACCGACATAAATTAATCGCGCCACTAATTTTCAGCCGGCGATGTGCAATCTAATAAAGCGTGAGACACGAAGGGCTGCAGGTACACTTTGATAAACCATCCGTTCCCCGTCTCTCGGCTGTAATATTACATTACATTAAGCTGATTATCTCTGTCGCGCGGTTGTACATACTTTTTATCGGGACGGCCTTAGATCGTGCCGCAATTCACGGGCTCGCTCGCTCGTTCCCTCGTTGCGCGAATAAAAATCGGGTTGCAGCCGCAAAAACTGACACGCTCACCGACATTTTGCGTCCCGGTTCGCATCGCAGTCGTCGCGTTTAACAAAGACAATCAACCACCCGCCCCCTCCCTCTTCGTCCGCACAAAAATTCCATAAACAACGCAAATGAACGTCCGAACTTCAATTTGCCACATGACACAGTTAATAAATTACTTTCGGCCGGCTGCCGACATTTCACCGCGGTTCTGTCCGTCTGCTACGGAGAAAGAACTACCAGACGAGTCGAAATGTTTTAAAATTATTCATTTTATAATCATCGACGGCATAAGAAGGTTTATGTAGAAACTTGTCGTGTTTAGACATCAATTTCAAAATTTAAGAATATCGACGTGTAATCTTATGCTTATTGAAATTATGAGAGAAATAAATGAATTGCTTCTGTTGTGCACAAAAATTTGTTTGTCCTTAAAAGATGTGTCACTAAAAAAGATAATAACGACAGTGTTCCAAATAATCTAACGTAAATTAAACATTGCTTCTAGACTGACGTATTCCCTTAATTTGATTTTGATGAGGTAGATCAGGCGTGCGATACAATTTTTATCTATAACAGATCTTTCTACAACATACCTACTATTCGCTATACATACATACGCAAATAAGACTTTACGGAGTTGCTCGATTCCCCCGGATCAGTTGTTCTAATAAAATTACGTTGACCGAAAGTTGTTGAAAAACTTTTATGAATAACTATTACGACAGAAATGTCGGACACCAACTTGAACGACTTGTCAATTACTTATTATATGATATCGTAACGTTATTATTGCCCGTAACAATTGGTCTCTCGGGTGGAACCCGAAATTTCTTCGTTCACATTTTTCCGAAACCTACCTCGCAAGGGTAGTTTTGTAAAGACAATTCTTCAGTCTAGCAAATAAATAATACCAGAATTAGATTCTACGATCGCGAAATACCCTAAAACCGTTCTGTTTGTAATCAATAACGTAGAATCGACAGAGACCTGAATTTTGTCGAACGTTTTGCGATTCTGGCCCGGTGTGCGTCGCGCATCGCGTCGGCTTGAAATATTACGCGAAAATTCCCTGGTCGCCGAAGACCTTACTTAATACACTCGGGCTCGGTGCGCGGCCCCTTAAACCCTTTTGTGCTCGAGCAGCACGCTTTGAACTCGTCGAATTCGCCGAGAGAAATCGAAAGTATTCGAGCCCGGGTGTGCAGAGCGGCGCGCCACCCCCGATCGGCAAAACGGAATACGATGGGGAAAGGGGACAAGGGGGTAGTAGAAATCGGGGGAAAGGGGTAGCAGAGGGACAGGGCACCGCCAGATATCGTCGAAGATTCGTGGAACAGACAGAATGTAGGACGAGAGGCAGAACGCGGCAACCGGTTCCGTGTTATTGATTTCATCTTAATCAGATCTCAATATCTCAATTACGTTTTGAGCCGGGCTTTCCCATTTGTTTGCCGGAGAGATTTTAAAGCCAGGGCCCATTGTCTGCACGCCACCCCTGAGCCTTCTGCGCGGGCTTAACTTTTCATTCTCCTGTAAATTGCAGGTTCTGTATTATGGGTATGGAGCACGGGTGTAAATCGAATGAAACAATGGAAGCTGCCGTCTACCGTGATCCTCGAATCCTGATTATCCGCCTAACGTGTCGTCGAGAGAGGGAATTTAATTTTAACTCGAATCAGCTGTCTGCCGTCAATTATTACTCGTTCGTTCTCCCCTCTCTAACTCTCTCTCTCTTTCTTGATTCCTATCAATCCCTATCTTTTTCGGTGGCTATTTAAGTAATTCTCGATTCTAGATGTTCGATAGATCGGTATTCATCCGGACCGTGGACGAGATCGATCGACTATAAACGGTGCCGTTGATTCGATCAATTAATCACCAGAAAGCTATGGAACATTCATGTTGTCGTCGTAATTTGGCCTATTCTCGAACCTCTAGGTCTAGCAGTCTGCTCAAAGTTTATGAAGACTGGCTACCGATGTTGTCAGTGGCTTAACCGAAGGGAGCATGATTATTAACACGTCGAGTGCCGAATCCAACAGTTTCCATAAAATCAAATATAATTTAATTAATAAACACGAAGCTAGACGCTTTTGATTCTACAAATCGTAATAAGCTTCGACTCGGTCGAGTGTACCAGAATGAAAATGAGTTTCTCGATCTAGTTAGAATTTTAATATCATTCGTGTATGATTAATGTGGCAGTGGATATGTACGAAATAGCGAATGTTCGTGCGAAAATAAAATGTTCACGCATCATTTACAAGAGAAGGAAGCAAACATCTACGGTCCAATGATTATAAATTGGACTCGTCTTATCGGATAGCGTGTGACAAATTTTTCGTATCCCTGTTTCCTATGAAATATTAAAATTGATGTACATGGAACTACACTTAACCTTTGCGCAAAGTGGACGCTAAAAAATGTCACACTTCGCGGAGCGAACTATGGACTTTCAGTTTTGTTTAATTCAAAAAGTTTCGGGCGAGTTGCAGAATAGAAGCGAAATAATTAAAGTTGGTTAATTATGTTATACGAATGACTGTTAAGATACAAACGATTACATTTGGAATATATTCATACGATATTAATTTTATATTAATGTCGAATTATGTATAATTTGGTCGGGTTGTTCAAAAGCATTTTTCTTTCATTATTAATTACCGCAGTTTTGAATTACCGCGACAAATGAATGTAATAGAGCAACGGAAATGATCGCGGACAGTCTAGTAATTCCCCAGAGATTTCTGGCCGTAAGAAAAGTGTCGAGAACCACCAGCCGTTAGTTTGGTGGTAAAAGAACGCCATAGCTGGGAGCCGGTGGCGAGAGTAGAAGTAATTAACGAATCACGGGATCGTTTCGGGTAGACAGTCGCGTCTGCGGTCTCGACGAGGGATTAACGAGCGGCCATTGTTATTTAATTGATTCCGGGAGCCGGTTCCACGGAGCCGGGGCCGAAAACTAATATGTATCGCATTCCGTGAACTAATAACGCATTATACTAAACCGTCGACAGCCCTGGAAAAAGGCGAGCACACGTGCCGACACGTGTCGCGTTATTCACGGCCGCGCTCGGCTCCTCCTCGATTTCGTCCTTTTATTTAATTAGCGCGACTTCATGAACGCTACGCGCGCATTAGCCCCTGCTCTATTTCCTGCCAATTTGACGGATCAACGAATCAATCTAGCAACTATCCTTCGGGAGCCGAGCTAATGTAACGAAATCGAGTGATTCTTTACGAAACCGATCGGTCCTTTTACCATTATCAACGATTCTTCTTCTCCACAATTAATTGGTCTGTGCGAAATTGAATGAAATTGCATACCTACAGAATTCTTTGACACTAGGTTTACGGGACCCGTCAAAATGACGGGTTCTAATATTCTTAATTTGCAATTATTAAGACTGCGAAGATGCTTGCCTGAGAAATTATTTACCAAATTTAATTCTTGGGGTATATACTATCGGAGAAATGGCCAAAAATTTGGATAGACACATTCTCGTTATGTTTATAAATTATTGTGAAATAGTTGTATTTGGACCTCCGTAAACCTAGCGTTAAATCGTTATTTCAAATTGAATCAGCACCAACGAACCTGGAAACTCGTTTCCCCGAAGATCGTTGGAATCACAGAAAAATCAGTATGCTCAAAGTGATAGACGATAAGAGAAACGGCGCGGCGCGGTGGTCGTGCACGAAAACGGCGTGCCGAGAGAAAACGGCAACGGGGCGAAAGAAAACCCGTTCCCCAACGCGGCACCTCGTGGAAAACCATTTTATTAAAGTCTCCGCGGCATGGCCAAATATAATAACGCGGGGGCTTGATCCGTGCGGCGACAATTCCGCGGGAAATGCGACTCTTTAAGGTTCGTGGTAGGGGTTAGGGGGGGTTGGTCTGGCGCTTTCACCAGATGCGGACGGATTGGGGCTGAATTTTCTTAAAAAGCTGTACCAACGACACGTTAGTCTCTCGCCGGTGTGGTGGGTGGCTGTAACGACTCATCGTCGAGTAGCGACAGGGGTAGCGCGAAGATAGACGGAACCGCACATAGCGGACGCGGCGACCGCGGCAAGTTCCATTCACGCATACACTCGCTCGCAAACAGATTCCCGGCTTGAGTCGAATATATTGAAATAATCTGGGCAAATACGACAAGTTCGGTTATGAAATTTGCCGAAGGGCTTGTGAGCTCTCTGCTCCTGTCTCTGGCTCCGTCCCCGTCCTCTCCCCCTCCCCCTGCCTCACTGCACCACCCGTTCGCCCCGTCGTCCTTACCTCTTGGTCCCTTTGCCACCCCCGCCATGCCCCCTTCGCAACCCACCCCCGCACCGCTCACGCTCTTCCAGCAACCACCAACTACCCCGTCACTACGGCATCGCGGATCTCCCCGACCTGCTTCAAGTGATATTTGCTCAAAATCGGTTCAATAGCAACTTGGGTATTCGCCTGTTCGCTCTTATACGTTTCGGGCACCCCCCACATACATATAATGTCGGCCGGATGGTGTGCGTGCAGTCCTCCAATGTGTGAGGATCTGCACGTATGCGCCACCGACGAGCCCGTTTCTCTGCGGTTCTTTGGCACGCGCACTGTGTGTACGTGTATCTGTATCTGTGCGCGTGTGTGTGCCAGCTCCACTCGCCCTGCGAGCGCTCCCGGTGCCCCCGCGGGCAAAAGATTGGGAGGAGATTTTCGACAGCTTTCGAAGATTCACCTCTGAACACTCTAGATTCTATTTTCATTAGAATCGCTCGATTTTGGTACCGAACGAGGATTCGGCATTAACCAGATAGCATGGATCATTTATTCTGGAAACTGTCGATTTCTCCCGGTGGCAAAAAATCGGGAAAACGATTTTCGACTATTTTCAAAGATTCACCTCTCGCGACTGATCTTGTGTTGTCTGCATTGTTTTCCCGAAATATACGAAATGTATTGGTAAATATTCAATTGAATTTGATACATGGAAAGTATTACTGAGCGTTGATTTTGGTACCGAACGAGGATTCAGCATTAATCAGATAGCATGGATCATTTATTCTGGAAACTGTCGATTCCTCCCGGAGGCAAAAAATTTGGAAAACGATTTTCGACTATTTTTGAAGATTCACCTCTCGCGACTGATCTTGTGTTGTCTGCATTGTTTTCCCGAGGTATACGAAATGTATTGGTAAATATTAGATTGAATTTGATATATGGAAAGTATTACCGAATGTTAAAGTTGTATAATTAAGTGTACCTAATTTCCAGGTCATCGAGGAATCAAAAGTATCTGTCGGTACAGTACTTCACCAATTTAGAATTTACCAAACGAATAATGTAATATGTACTTACTTGTTCTATAATGTCGCTGATAACGCTTGACGCAACATAAAACTGAAAATTATAAAAAACCAATACATCGATGTTACGATAATATCCTAATCGATATTATAATAACAACAGTAATGCACGAACATGTTACATATACGTGCGAAACTACGAACGTACGTGGATTTATAACGCACGTAGTCAAGCAGAAATCGAAACCTTTGATACACGGGGTGGGACAATTAAACGCTAAACTACCCCTCGAGGGCACGGGCGCACCCCTAATGCGCTCTTTATGGCGACTTAATGCCCCTAATATTGCATGCGACCCTTGTTTATACCAGTTCAGCGCTTCCCATTTTCGTCCTGTTTTCACTTACGTACCTACGTCCGCATACATATGCACAAGCACGCGTACTACCAGAATATGTGCCCACATATAAATCCGCGTTCTTCTGCCATAAATTCTCCACCGGACGACCATGCTCGTGATACACCGTATCACGCGGTTCGTTTCACCGGACCGAATGGACTTGCCGTTTAACTTTCGTTAACTACTTTAAACAATGGCCGCGAAACTGGCCAACGTGGAATTAACCATAAGTAATCTACGATTATTGTCGAATTCCCAATCGTATTCCGCCAACAATCTTTCCGAGAACACATTTATAACTTCTTTGTATCCTGATCGTTGCACCAATTCTTCTAAATTCTTTATTATATTTTTACACAATTTTTATACCTGTCCGTAGACAGCGGATCTCTATGAAATATGAACACTTTCAGCATTAATTGCTAGAAATTAGGGTCAGATAAACATTTAATTCTTCCTGTAATAATTTGATCGGATTGGAAATATTAATACATTATTCTTCGATCTTGCAAAATTGCACGAACTCGATTTTGTTATAAATGCATTCCGCAGTCTACTCCGTCCGTGATAAATTAATAAAACAACCAGACTCTCCAATAAAATATTGTAATACAAAATACATTCCCGCTCTGATGTTGTCAATTTGAAAAACATGAAAGGAACAAGTCCTGATACGATCACGAATTGGCCGAGACCGTAAGAGATATGCGTCGCGAAGAATTTGTGTCATCCTTTTCGCGTGGCTAACAACGAATCGTTATTCGATAATTATCGAAGCCGCACCCTGCTCCTCGGCGCGTATCTAATAAATGACGCGAGGCTGTTTGTCCACCGGCAAATCGCACGGTAACCAATAAAATTCGATCAACATCCCTGACAGAATCAATGATTTCTCTCCGGATGCGTCACGTTTATCTAAAGGGCGAATCCGGGCAAATACGGTCGACATCGAGCGAGAAAGGGACAGACTGCGAGCACGGGGGTCAGATAGAGCCCTACAGTGACCAACTCTGAGAACCCCTGCCGAGCGGAGGGAGACATCATGGGAAAAATTGATGTTGTGTTTGTCGTAGAGATCTAGTCGGTCGAATAATGTAACGCGAACGATTCCATTGAGTCGCGGCTAATATATCTGTCACCGTTCCGGAGGCTGTTCAACGTCGGACCCCTTATTAAATCATTAAGTTGCGCATTAGACGCCGGAACCTCATTCCTATATTCCAACAAATTCAAACAGTCCGCGCAAACACGTTAGATGCTTCGCAGATGCTTTTCGAAGATACAAAAATATTTCTCGCAAATCTTTCGAATGTAATTCTACCGACATTGAAAAATTCTTGATTCATTACAATTTCCTCTTTACACTGTCTTATTTAACATCGAATGAAAGGTCTGGGTTAGATCATTCATTTTTGCCATGAATGTTTAAAATCGTCGGACCCCTTATTGAATCATTAAGTTGCGCATTAGACGCCGGAACCTCATTCCTATATTCCAACAAATTCAAACAGTCCGCGCAAACACGTTAGATGCTTCGCAGATGCTTTTCGAAGATACAAAAATATTTCTCGCAAATCTTTCGAATGTAATTCTACCGACATTGAAAAATTCTTTTGAGGAATAAATTCTTGATTGATTACAATTTCCTCTTTACACTGTCTTATTTAACATCGAATGAAAGGTCTGGGTTAGATCATTCATTTTTGCCATGAATGTTTAAAATCCGCAGTCCAGCTACAATTTATTAGGATCTGAACATTGAAGTCCGCTCTGTTTCAACCACGTCAAACATCCGAAAACGTGGCAACGAAGTTCCCGATTGCGAATGGTGATGGAAAAGTTGACTTTTTCGTTATTGTCGTGTAGGCAACGCAACGTGGTCGATGAAAAGAGCGGCCTGCTTCCGGTTGATCGATACCACGAAGATGCATCCCATTCAGCTTCAGCTAGGTTGGTTCTTCCGTGGAAATTAAACACGGCGCGCCGCTTAATTGGAAAGCGAACAAGACCCCCGGCTAAGATGAGGCCGGCCGAGGAGTATTTAAGGACTTTCCTTGGTTAGAGTTGATTAACTCCGACGCACGCCGATTTTAGAACCGGTTCTGGTTCGCCGACTTGGATTTTTCGCTCGTCGATGGCTGACTTTAAACGGGGACGGCGAGCCATCGGCTCTGTTTCGCGCTTCCGCCACCCCTGCAGAAAAATAATCGATCGAAATCCCGTATGCGACCAGACCTCTTGTAAAGTATATACAAAATAGTGTTGCGGTTATTGTAAATACGGTACCTTGTGTGTCAGGAAGGAGCGTAAGAGCTTGATAAAAAGATAAATATATTTTTGTGATTTCTTTGATTTCCGTGAAACAATTACTTCACGAATGCACAAAACGGTTCCACGTACCAAGTCTCGATACTTTCAAATCAAAAACTCGTACCGCGAACCGTCCGTTCAATCCACTCCCATAAATCCATGTGCCGGCGAGAAAAAGTCTAAAAAGGACCTTTAAACGAACTGTGGTTTATGCGTTCTTAGAGGGGTTAATTTCGTAAGGTAAGATCACATTAAATTTCGCAGAGTCTCATTAAAACTGGAATATCGTTTCCTCTTGTTAAAAAGAGGATCAACCGGGGAAACGCATGCGGCGTTTAATTGAAAAGTGAAAATCGACCGGAAACCGTGTACACCGTCCGAGGGATGGCAGAAGGAAGGAGAGGCAACGGTGAACTGCACGGTGCATGGGTAGTGGAAGATAGAAGATGTTTGAGGATTTTTCGGTCGAGCGGGGCGCGGCGTCACTTTTACATGACTCGCACTCGTTAAAACCGTCATACAACGAAGCTTACAAAGCCGTCCGACCGGGTGCATTGATTTCCGGCTTAAAACTTAAGCTCTACGGCTGGCAAAACTAATAACTGCTCGGCACCGGTGCTCTCTCCTTTTTTCTCCGGCGTTAGAGGATTTTTTAGGAAGTAATTTTTGATCCTGGATAGGAGCGAACAGTGTCGTTTCTTGATCACGCGGCCCGATCTATAGAAGTCGGCCATATTAAATTGCATTCTTCGAGTCAATCGCCATACCGTTCCCTTTTCCATTTGCACATCTCGACGGGAAACAAACGGTTCAATCGGAACAGCCAAAATCCGGTTCAGCTTCCCCATTTTATTCAATCGTGCAATATCAAATTTCTAATCTCAATTTCTAATCTCAATTTCTAATCTCAATTTCTAATCTCACTTTTTAACATTATATCTACCGCTACCAGTCATTTCACAGGTTTCCGATTCTTCATTTCACAATTATTGAATTTATAAAGATCCTTTAATAGTCGCGCGAAATCGAAATAAATTCAATTCGAGACTCGGTAAGTTTAGTATTAAGTGGTTCTTAACAATGGACTTAAAAATGCAATAACTTCGTTATTATATTTAGCATCTACTTCTACCGAATTGGCAAACGAAAGCAATTTTATTTTACTAGTTTAGAAGTTCAATCCTCCATTGATTACTCTTACTATTTTTCTAAATTTTTGGGTAGTTTTATACAAATTTGACCCGATAACATCGAATTTCCAGGACGCTTAGCGGAGCTTTCATCGCTTGCAATATCAACAGCATGTTTGACAACGCTCTGGAAAAAGTCACCCTCATTTCTTCGGCGCGTCCGCCATCATGTAAAATTTTCCGGAAAAATTCAATAAAATGCGCTCGTCGCGCATGGTATCGCGTTTTCGATTGCCGCCGCGTCACTGTATTTGCATGACAATTAATAATCCATGATTCTATCAACTTTTCGTTGAAACGCGTGGATGATTAATATATCGTCGATTCGCGCGCCGGCGCGGCACGACGGAACGCAAGAAAATCGTCTGCTCATCATGCGTTTTGCGATTCGATACATTATAAATCGCCACGCGATGTTTTTCCGATGTTTCGCACAACGGCGTGCACGCGTGCTCGATAAACATCGTAATTGCTCGCGCGACGTTTCATCCGGAGAAACACACATGGCAGTTCTTTTTCATTGTATGGAAAATTGTTTGATCATAATTATTAGCATTTTCTGCTCGCGATAAGTAATGGGTTGCGCTCTCGATCGAGATACACGGTGGCTCGCGAAGAAAAATGCGATAACCATTGTCCCTCGTTGTCAATTTGTCACATTTCTCGCTACTTTTGGAAAAGCCTGTGCGAGCGTCGCTTTGTCATTAGCGAACGATGCGAATAATTTGATTTTAATCTCAACTTATCTCGCTTTATCATTTCTGAACCAGGAAGGTAGAAATTTAATTATTTGTTTCCTCATTCTTTCGATTTCTTTAGATTTTATCCAATCGTTACATTTTTTTTGGAATGGATAATTATTGGTAAATGGTACAAAACAATCTTATTCTAATTACGTCTTCTCTCAGAGTTTCGTTTCCGGGAGACCGAATAAAAAATTTAACTGTTCATCTCTTCGTCGTACTGGTTTTTCTGCTATTTAATCGCGTTCTCGCCTGCAACGGTGTTGCATTGTTCGAAAACTAAAAAAAAATATGTTTGGTACGTTTTTATGCTGATTTCGTAGAAAATGAGAAAATATTATCGAAGAAGGACTACGAGTGTTCGAGGGGAATCGATGGTGGTGGTTTATAAATACAAAATAATCCCGTTAAAGCGTTCCCGGTCTGCTAAGTAATGGTAAACCAATTATTTCGTCATGTGTCACATGAAGCGACCAATTTGCAAAGTTCTAATCTCACGGGCACTTTAATCGTATTACGTGAAATTTACTGGACTTCGGTATCACAGCACTATAACTATGTCACCCTCAAATAACTCTGTTTCTACTTTCGAATATAGCGGCCTGTAACGAAATCGATCGATCACTGTTCAATCTGTTCCTTGTCAATTCACGTAACTGGTGGGACAGAGATGACAACTTACTAGATACCACTTAAACATTTAAGTGATAAGCTGCATGCTTCTTGATTGCATCGTCAATACCTTGCTGCGAATAAACACATTTACGTAAATGCTTTTACATTTAATTCGCAAAAATCGTTTAATCTGTTTTCGTCACAATTTATGGTAAAATAATTTCCATACATAATGTAGATTTAAAATTAAAAATACGACTCGCGAATATTTTATTGTGTACTGTACGTTCGACTGCGTATAAATAGTTGAAAAGAGTACTTTAAAAATTGCACCGTATAAATCGTTTCGAAACAGTGCTGGAAAATTGTGCTCCATAAACCTTTGTAAAACAGTGATGAAAAAAACATTTATGTGTACTCGGGAATATATTCTTGTTCACAAACAGTGCAAGATCTATTCTTCAATTAAGCTTCGTAAAGATGTATCGTGCACAATAAGAATACAAATTTTATAGGGTTTCTATAAAATGTTTGCTATAAAACAACAAACGATGTCACGACTAAGCAGCACGTTCAGAAGAAATACATTAAAAGTACAAACGAAGGACCTACATTTGCTAAGAACTTGCAGTTCGTTTTAATTAGTTGAAAGAGACAGAATGCATTGCCTGAGAAACGCATCAAGCTTATAGAAATCGATTAAAGTAAGAATAGACATCTTCTGGCTGATGAAGAGAGGAAATATGCACGTACGTGAATTGGTAAGGAGGTTCATGGTCAACCGAAGGTCATCGCGTTATTCGTTGATTCCTTTCCAGCGGTTACAACAGAGTAACGAGTTTTTCCAATATTTAATGTTTTATGCAGACGCAATCTAACGTGCCAGCTAGTTTCTTTCTGGAACGAGCGATCAATTCCAAATTGGTTAACGTCGCGCGATGGACGTCTCGCGGGTTGAACGATGCCGGAGACCGGAAATCGAAATCAACGAGAGCGTGGTCGTCGGGGATCGTTCTTGTAAGATCCGCGTTTCAGGAGGAATTACCGTGAGAAAGGGTCCGCAGAGGCGTTCGCTAGAATCTCCGCAAGGATATCCCCTCGGTGGATGCTACGACAGCCGTTCTGGCCAGGTACACCGGTAATGAACTCTTCAGGATCCCGAGGGATTTTTCGCGTAAGTACCTGCAGCAGACCGCCACCTCTTTTTCCCTTGACACCTTGAATGGTGTTAGTTCTAACGCCTGTAGATCAGCCCAGGCCAGGCCACTAAGACTGTTGTGGAGGGCCATCCGCCGCTCCTGGATCCCCGAGTTTCGCAAATTCGGTTCATTTGTCGCATTGTACGCGGCTTAAAAGAGAAATGAGACCCTCTCGAGGGTGGGAGAGCGAGGAGATCGACTGAACGAGAGATAGACCGAAGGAATCGCGGCAAAGAACGTTGAAGTTTACCGACGAGTGGCTCGCCGGCAGCCGGGGGTGGACCAGCCACCACTTGACACGCACCTTTTTTCGTCCTGATGCACTTGTCTGCACTCGTTGCAAGCGAGCGAGCTCGTTCCAGCGCCGATACTGCTGCGAGACCTGAACACTGGGCTACGGTTAACTCTCGGATGCACCACCGAGCACTCGTTTCTACTATACTCCCCTTTATTTATCTGTAACAGTTCATCTCGGTTTGCTACGAGAACTAAAATGAACTCTTATATTTCGTTCCGAACGAAGCTGTGAATATTGATTTATACCACGGTCGCATGAAATGACTAATCCTTTTACACAAGTACAATTGACTTGGCGAACTTTCACCATTCTTCGGACAGCGAAGCGATTACAGAACGCTCTTCGAAGTTAACGTACGTCGAATGGCCGAACGGGAATCGGCGTTCGTCGCGCCCCAGCAGAAAAGAAAGGGGTGGAACCGCGGAATTTTTGCCATTAGAGCGGCCGGGGCAGCAATTCAATGGTGCGTTTACGCGGCACGAAATTGTTGGGCAGTATTTGCGAGATTAATGAGTTTCATAACGTGCTAACGACATTCACGGTCAAAACGAAAAGTAGATTACGCGACTGAATTGGAGCAGGGAAGGAGGGAACGAACATGGGACGCGCGGGGGTGGTCGCCCCGGCGCAAGGGGAAGGAGGGTGGCACGCGTTACGTTTAGCCATCTGCGAGTTTTGGTGACGATGATTTTACTTGATGAAGCCGCTGACACTATTGTCAAAGTGGTCCCCTGGGCACTGCCCGGGATTTTCGAATGGCACTGCTACAATTTAAACCGTATAACTGTGCAGATTGCTATAACGCGAAACGAGGGTAAGTCGATCTTTCAGCTGATTATCATCGACTCTGATCACTCGAGATGTCTGACACAATTGGATAGGTTTCGAAACAGCGTATCATGGTGAAGTTCATGGCGAAGCATCACGGATTTAAAATTCTTTATTTTGATTATCTTTGTTGATGAGATTCCAAAGATTTTTCGTGGTTTCGACACTTACTTATTTATTCGGATGTATTTATTATTATTATTGAGAAACGATTATTTTTATGGACAAATTGCTCCGCCAGATGTTAATCGATATTATTAGACTAATGTTTCTCACGCTGTAGTCAACAGCGCTGACTTATTCTTTATCTCATCGTATTATACTCTGCACGAAGAATTCACAAAGGCTGACAATCACTTAAAAAGATTTTGCTTTGTTCGCTGTCTATCGTACTAAAACCGTGTATTTTTAGTTTCATGAATATCTTTCTGCAGCTAGCGACATTTAAGCAGATAAACATGCGCATCGTTAGTATTCCTGTAACCCAGCATGCAGAGAACTTACCATTTCGTTGTGAATAAATCGTGATTGTTGTTTATTTAATCGACGCAAGAAATGTATGGCTGGACTTAATGCACAGCTAATTGACGAAAATATAATTGATACTTTTAGATAAACAATGAAGACGTAATTGTTGTTTATCTTATCGACTCAAAAAATGTATGGCTGGACTTGATGCACAGCTAATTGGCGAAGATATAATTGATTTTTTTTAGATGAACAAAATTGATACTCGAAAGCGGAAATTATATACGACTTCGCTTAACAGATAATAAATATTCCTACGCGGCGCTGCGGAAGCACGACAAAGAACACGTTAAAAAAAGACATAAAATCACTTGCCCTAAATTACTCCTCTGAAATCGCACCCTTCCGTCTCCCGCAACGCGGCCATATAATGACGGGGAATAATGTTACTTTAAACAGCAAGTAGATAGATAATGGAGTGAGCATTTCGGAAGGCGGTTTCGCCCTTCGCAAATTGACAACGCTCGATCGTGGCAGGCAGTGACGCGTCGTCGCGCGAGGCACCATCGCGAATTCGTGATTTTTCGCTTCGGGGACCAACGCCTGAAACGTAAATGTGTGATAAAAAAAATACACATACACACACACATAGAGAGAGAGAGAGAGAGAGAGAGAGAGTGAGAGAGAGTGGGAGAGAGAGGGAAGGAGGGGAAAGACGAAAACAAAAAGAACGATCGTAAAATTGAAGAATACAGAAAAGCACGGAAACCGGCCGGGGAAAAACGTGTCGCGTTCAGGTCGCGGCTGCCTATGGAACTTGACGTTATTCGTTTGTCCTTTTTGCTCTGCGACAGGGCCCGGTTCTTCCGTCTCCGTCAGCTCGACGGGGTGGCAGCGCGCAGGGTGACGGGGTGACAACACGCGCGCACAGCTTGCCGGCGAACGCGCGCGCATTTTTTTCTCTAATCTAATCTATCGACAGTTTGACGGGCGAAAAACTCGCCGCCATTTTTCCAGAGCATACCTCCCTCCCCCGCGGGGCTGGTTGCCCCCGGCCCCACCCCCTTGGCCCCCGGAGCCAGCACCCTTCGACCACCCCCGCGCGGACTCTCCTACCACCCCCACGTGGCGCGGCGTAAAGCTATTAAAATTCATAACCCCGGACATACGCCGAGGGGTTAAAACGCGTAGCGTTTCTACGGGGGTGGAAGGAGGAGGTCGGTGGCGGTGGAGGAGGTTGCTGGAAGGTGGTGGCGAGAGGGTGGGAGAGGGGGTCCACGGGTAGAGGGTGAAGGGGGAGGGTACCCCGTGGGTGGCCAAAGGGGTGGTCAAGGCTCAAAATGAAGTAACCGAATTTGCGGACTCGTGCTCCGTGCCTGTAGCAAAACAAGAGACTCCGTTGCCCTGGCAAGCCGCCCGCGGCTGGATTTTGAATATGCATTGCTTCCCGGTGCAGTGTCGCATCCATATACATAGGAACACGTCTTTGTGACCGTGTTGTACAGCTGTGGTGTAGCCGAGAACCGGGCAAGTGCGACAGAGAAAGACAGACATTGGCGGAGGGGGTTGGTTATGTCCGGAGAGCGGGCAGACAATGGGGCCCTATTGGATTATACCGACCTCTTTGGCCCGGCCGAGCGGTGCAAATCTCTATTAAAAACTTCGAATTGCTGGCGAAGCCCGCTAAAGCCCGCCAAAGACCCGCGAGCCCACGGAACAAGGCGTGATAGGTGTCGGCGATGAAGCGCCGAGCTTAGGCGTCTTCTGGTGGCAGATTCGGATGATCGCCGGGGAGCATTGTTTTGCGGAGATCGGCGGTCTTCAGTCTGCGAGGGTTCGTTCGCGAGTACGTTACATCCCCTAACCTTTCTTTTCAGAGATACGCAGATCTACCGAGCGGTAGCGGTATAAAACCAGTATTAACATATTACCGACCGGTGATTATTGCATAATTTTGAAAAATCTATGGTACATGGCTAAACACTTTTCGATGGAACCATCAATGGCAACAGAAATTTTCCTTGCGAGCAAACAAGTCACCCGCAATAACGTCGTCCGATTTCTTCTGGTACTGGTGGCTTTCTTTCGGTACAGCACAATTATTGAAATTCCTATTAATATACTGTGCTAATACTTTATTTTGTATGTATATTCGCTAACTCTGGCATATGACTCCTAAAAGAAGTTATTCGACCGTATCATCGGTACGAATGATTCGATACTCTCTATGGTTGAGATTGCATCTCCTATTTACGAAACTGAAATAAATCCTTCACCGTCAAGGACAAATTTTCGAAAAGGACTCAATAATCGAGTGATGTATTAAATAATTTGTGTATTTGATGTATTGTGACTCGACCGTATAGGTAAAGTATTAAACTTCTTTGAAAATTTTTATCGCAGCGACTTTACGAGTTTGACCGTATCACGGAAAAAATTAAATCCTCGACGACAGGAGAATAAACGATAGGTTTAACTGGATAAAGGTGGCGAAAAAGTTTTCGCAAATTCCATAATCACCTGCATCGCAACGATAGTCCTCCTTGCGCAAATTTGATAGCAGTTGCTTGAACAGTGTCCATTGGGGAGCCATCAAATATTTGCCAAACCGAACCCATGGATCGCGCAAAGCCGCTTATACACACATTTTCTAATAATTGGTACAAATCCGACCACCAGTTACGTTCTATGGTTCGATGAGTGGTTAACCGTTGGCTTAATGAAATTCTATACAAATTCGCGGCTCTCTTTCTCTCTCTCTATCCCGTTTCGCGGTCTCTCTTTCTCCTTCCGGTGTACGCGAACCGGAAATCATGTCGAATTAATGTTACTAATTGTAAACAGCGCGATTATGGTAGACGTATAGGGGGGAAACGGGAACTTGTTTCATTAGAACCGCTTTAACGAGTGGGATCAGAGCTACCGCGTATGAATAGGATTAATTTCTATACGGATAATTCGAAATAATTGGAGCCACGAACGTTTCATGCAATATTGAATATGCGCCAGTACAGAAATTCGCCGATTGATGCGTTTTAATGCCTTCAAACATGTTTAAGGGGTTGCTTTATTTACTGTCAATCGTTTCGCAAATTTCATTTACAACCGCTTCTTTCTCTTGCCAATATTTGCTGACAGCTGTATAAATTAGAAGGAAATACAAGGATATGAAAGAAATTATTGACGTAATTTTAATGAGAATTCATTAGTAATCCACCTGTTATTACCGACAACGTCCTTATTGACTGAGTTTGGGTTGGTATCAACACCATTCTACCTTATCGGACCCCGATCAAATATTACCGACTGTGTTTAGTTTTTTACCGACATATTATCGATCTTCTCATGGACGAACCTGCTCGTTCCAATTCTCGTCGCTACGTTGCAGCACCGGTCCTGAGCCTGGTCAGAAAAGGACGATTGTGTCCCAGGATCCTTCACATTATCCTGCAAACTTACCACTGTTTTCCCAAACAAGTAATTATTGTATAAATATCCGCAAACATCTGGAAATTATTATCTCATGAAATAAGATGCTCGTGTCGTTGCAAGCGTTATTTAATATGTCCTGGACGATTTAGGACCTCACAGCTGTTTTTAAACCGATCATTTATAATTTTAAGAAACAAAAAAATACTGAAATTATTTTTATTTGCCTTATTCTTCTCGATAGATGAGGGATCGAATCCTTGAACGGATTTATTCTTGGAGAAATCGAATCGGAAACAATCGGTAACAAAATAAATATTCGAAGCCAATGTTGGGGAATCACGACAGTGTTGTTCTTTTGTAGGGGGTGTGGTGTTTTTTAGACAAAACGCGGAAACTTCGCTATAGCTCCCAACAAGCGCTTGTGGATGCTTGAAGGTTTCGATACCGGCATCCGTCAGTGCGCCGTTATAATTACGGAGTAGCAATCAATTAGTACACCAATCATGCGTTGATTAAGGGGTCGATTGGAATGTAATGAGACTGTAGGTGGACAGTGATAATTAACGTTCGTGGAAACCGCCCGATGCGTACTGCGTAAAATCAAATACTGCACCCTGTCACCCTGCGTCGCAGGAAACGAAATATTCGTCCTGCGGGGACACCGTGTTCCAGGTTCCACCCCGTCGGACCTCCTCGTTGAACCCTTCGAATCACGCGTCAACGTTGATTCCAGTTAACGCAATACCCTTCGCAAATTTCCTTCCCAAATTAATTGCTCGTCACTTACGATTTCAAAGTGTGTTTCGCTCCCTATAAAATGCCACTCCGAAACATAGGCAACCACGCTCGATCCTAAATAATTTCGACTTCTTCGATTATTCGACTCTCTCTCCGCTCCTAAAAGCAACTGGCCATTTTTCATTCCGTACAGATATCTGGGTCAGAAATGTTGCTCAAACTTCAACACAAAAATGACGTGTGGCTAGTTCTGGAACGATTAGAAATTATACTGCGGTTGCTCCGTTTGCAAATACGTCTAGATGTCCATACAATTTTTATTTGAAGCAATGTTGCAATTTTATGGAATTTTTTATGCAATTTATTTGATGCACAACCCCGGGGTGGACAGATAATTCTCTCTTCCAGACCCGCGTTAGTTGAGCAAGGGTGAAATAATAAAAAGTATTTTGGCTCGCATCAAATTTCATTCGATTCGCGTGGGGAGGAGCTGATATTGAAAAATTACGGGGCAGAAGTGGCCGGAACGAAATGCAATCAGGAAACTCTTCGAGCCAAGACGAGTCCACCCGATAAATCCTCGATGCAGGGGGTGGTATTTGGTGTTAACGGCGCGGAACTTTAAAAACATTATATTCAGGAGTAATGATCGGTGCTCGGCGGATCGTCGCCGAGGAAAAAAGTGCGCGAATCGACGTTGTTCCATCGACGGCTTTAATCCGGCACGAGTTTTATGCAATTTGTCGTCCGTGGCCGGCGTGTGCGTGGATATACGTACGATCGCGAAGATACACGGTATCGGCACGCATACAGTGGAATCGGTGCCGGCGCCAGTCAACTTTTAACGGGGCGCATTTTATTTTTATGCCGGGCTACCTTTGAAATGCAAATCGATTGTTGGCCGAGCCCCTGCAAAAAACCGAGCAATTAGCGGCAGAAACAATCCTGGCGTATTTGCACGGGTACTCATTTCGGAACTTCTCCACCGCCCTCTCTCCCTCTCTCTCCACCCCTCGTCGCTCTCTCTCCTCTCTCACTATCTCTCTCTCGCTCTCTCCCTCGTTTCTCCACCTCCACCTCCGCCCCCAAACCTCCCCTCTGACCGAACGAACACCACCCCCTTCGCTGACCAACCCCTGTGCCCGTGACCCGGCCCGGAAGTCGCCCTTCGATGCCGATACCGGTTCCGCCCGATTTTTTTCCAATTACGTACCCGACCACCCCCACCTCGCGAAATTGTTTAATTAAACCGTCGATGGAACATCGGACTACGACTTTATTATCCTTTTATTATTCCGCTACGCGAATTTATGACGGTGAACCCGCTCGCGCGCTGTACACGGTGTTGCGAGCGTGTTTCCCGGTCAAAGAGAGTGCGGGGGTGTTCTGTTTCACGCGACGCGAAAACCTTCCTCTTTCTGCAAAATAAGAGGACCACTGTTTTGACTCTGCTTCGAGAAAAATCGAACAGGTCTTAAGAATCCGTTTACCAATAATAAACGTAAAATTTTCTAGGATATTTTGAAGTGTACCGTTTTATTCGTGAGGGCCCGCAGTGTTATTATCAAAGCATAGGTCGTCTTCAAAGTCGAATATTTACGCCTTTTTTTTTGTTTCATTTTATCTCGATAAATTTCGAAAAATAATTTCAGTAACGTTTCACAATTTTTCACATATTTTTTTCCGCTGACAAGTGGCACATATAGCGAATCGCGTTTAAAATTCCGCACCGTATAAAAATACGTTTCGCATGACAGACAAATTTTCGAGTATTATCTATGGTAGAAAAAATATGACGAAAAATATTTATTGAAAATCGATAATGTATTTATATTTGTTACATGGTAATGTCAAAATCGATGAAACTTTTTATTTGCCAAGTACGATTTCAGTTTTGTAACGTAAGTTTGCAACGTTTTGAATTCGAACGCATTGCGTGAATTGAAATTTTGATAAATATTCGTGGCCAACGTTATGGCTTCTTTATTATGCGACGAACTTCATTGTCCACCCTGTATTTTCCTACTGTTCCAGAACTCGTGTATATGTGTGTGTGTGTGTGTGTGTGTGTACGGGTTTTGCGCGTAGCCGTGTGTGCGCGCACGAGAGAAAAATTGTTCGCTGCGCGACGGTCTTTTAACGGATTACCGTCGATGGTAGTATTATAATGATAAATTCCCTGGAAATGCAGATTTTGATTGCTGTCGAATGGCGGACAAGTGGATTATATTTATAATAGAGGTGCGCGAACGAAAAATAACAGGGCCGACCCGCCCCCGCCGGAAAAACTCCGCGTCGTTTTATATTTTCCGGTTGGTAATCCGGCCTTTCATCCGACCCGATGCATTCACGAACGTTTATTCATGGGATTACATGCGCCACGTTTGTAACTGCAAATTAGATATTTTATTTATTTTATTAATCCCCGATTGCCGGACGTTGATGCGTTCAACGATAAATGTTTTATTTCCTACGGTCACTGGAAACGATTCGCAGTCCGGAACTTCTGTCGATCTCTGAACATCATATCAATTTTTATAAAAATCCACTCGAAACTATGGAACGAAGGTTGCAATGGGTTTCAAGAATCCGTCGGTTTTCAACGGTTTCCATCTATATCTATCGTCAACAATTTTTAATGTAATAATTTATGTATATATTTATAATGTATCACTATTTTTAATGTAATTTACAAGCTTCACTAATGTTTAGAGATTTGCTAAAGAAAATCGTCTGCAAAATACAAACTAAAAGAATTCATCGTTCTAGCAGCAAATTATTCGCAAAAATTATTCGCGTCGAATCAGCACGTTGCCGCAAATTAAAATCGAGCCATTCGTATCAAATCAGACACGTACCAAAAAATCCACGGTTGCAGCTCGTTCCCGAACGCGACAGCACACACAAGTCGCAGAACCATCCGCTAATTTGTATCTGGAAGAAACAATCCGCCAGCACACAGACCCGCGGCTAATTGCATTAAACTGGAGCGATGCCCTAATAAAACGACGTTTAAAATACTCTTCGCTTACCGTCAGCGCCGTGCGAGCGATCCCGCAGCGAGCGAAAGAAAAAGCGAGCGCAGAAGCGCAGGATCAGCGGGCCGCGCGCATCGCGAGTAATTCGCGTCGCTCAAAATTATCCAGGTTTTAATTGAGACCTAATAAGAGCTCCGCGCGCTAATCCGTTTTAGCCTGGTTGAGCAGGAAGATTTCACTCGCGTCGAAAGAGGGCGAAAGAGAGAGAGAGCGAAATATACGTTTCCTTCAAGCACGAATCTACAGAGGCTTTTAATTCAGCATGAGCAGAACATTTATTTTCAGTCTCGGAGAATCGTCTCTCGGCCAAAGATAGAAAGAGAGGAGAGAGAGAGAGGAGAGAAAGAGAGAGAGAGAGAGTTAGCCAGGCGTGCAGCCGAGATACGCGTTGATCTGCAGGTGGCGAGCGTAGAAGGAGGAGAATCAAAGCCGAGCAGAGAATGACCAATTAACGTGGCCAGCAGCGGCAGCCAGCGACGTCGAGTATTACATTAATCAGGGTGAAAAAACGAAATTTTCCCTCAGCGTATTTTCGCGTTAAGGGGGTAACCGCGACTTTCATTTAAGTTACCTAGTGGTAGCCAAACTACCCCCGTAACTCGTTCTCTCCCACCGTCCGCCCTTTTGCGCCCCATTCTTCGCCTTCCTGCTCTCTGTCTCCGACAAAGAGGGTGGAACAGAGGCAAGGAACAGCGGAGGGGATCGACGGGGGTGGTCTGCCTATCCTCGTTCACTTTGTTCCACCTCTCCCCTCCTCCCTGCGACCCCCTTACCCCCTTCGTTTCATTCTTTTCGCCTGTACTCTTACGGTTTTTATTGTTTTTCCTCCTCCGACAGAGGGGCGCGCAGAGTGTCGCGTCGAGAAGGAAAGGCAAGGTTATTTTAATGAGAATCCGGCCCGTTTGTGGCGCCATCTCGTGTCCCACCCCCGCCGCCGCCGCCTAATGAACGCCAGGGCAAATATTATTTCTGCTTATGTACTCGCCAACTTAGAACGACTTTGGCTCTAATTAATAATGCTAAACAGCTGGGCGCAGTTCTCTCCGACCGACTCGCCCACCACCGACTCGCCATTGTCTAGCCTAACTGCACACCCCCTCGACCATCCCCTCAACCATACCGCGATATCTATTTCGAATGACGTGACCGTTTTCCGCGGTTTGGGAGGGGTCGCCGACCTTGATTGGTTTACTACCGTCGACGTAATTGGATCGGCTCGACGAGGACGTCTTTCGTTCTCGTAGCGGGGGTGTGGCGAAATATTCGGCGCAGAGAACAGATTTTATTAGCCCTGTTTATTTGTTTAGTTTGTCGGTCGACTGCCCGGTGTTTCGGAGGATGCGCAATACTCTTTGCGGTTTTTTAACTGTACTCGAACGATTGCAGTAGAAGACGACGATTTATATTACACCTCTTGGAGAAATTAAAAGCGTTCAGACGTTTACGAACTGGCACAATTTCTGTAGATTATCGTCTCGGTCGATACCAATAAACAAACGACAGCGCTTGGCGAAGTTCGACGGTAGATCGGAAGATTGTTGCAGCTAATTTCCGGGGAAAATGAACAAGAAACTGTAGTTTGAAGATCAGATTAGCGACGACGGAGGATGGTTGCCAGAGAGGGAGAGAGGGAGAGGGCAGGCTGCCTGTTATACCCTGAACGCTCGGTATCCATTTCCATCACAGCCACCGAATTGTCTTCGGGACTGTTTGAGCATTCCGCCCCGCTGGTTTGGTGTTTCATTGATCTGGTCGGTCCTAAACTGGTCTTATTCGGGTCTCTTGTCGGTTCTTTACTTTGTCGGGGCAATAAGGTTAGGCAGGCCAAGCATCGAGCAATATTAGACAGACGACGACGACGGCTCTCCCAGAATCTAGGTCCTCCGGCCCCGCTCTTACCCCGCCCCGTTCCCCTTACCTGTCCCTAAACAAATTTAATAAAGCCACGATTTCCGCGCCAATTTCAACCCTTAAGAGATTGCCTGCCGCCTCCAATCTCTGCGCCGTGTGCTTAACGTAATATATCGTGTATTGGTGGCCGGCCACTTGGGCCAAATCAATTATCGATATATACGTTCCACACCGTTCGAACTTCGTCATTCCCACGAATAATCCATAGCTAACGAACCGCCACCTAAAAAGTCGATGTTGCTTTCCAGAACGAGACACTCTCGAGACTCGGTGAAATAATTATTAACAGGCTTCTACGGATATACGTTTATAAAATTGTTGACTTTTTAAAACTTCGAACAGTGAAATATAGAGAAAAAGGTTTATTAGCGTCTTTGTTAATTTCATTTTGTTGGAATCTTCGAAAACACCATAATCGCGACATCTGTTGTCGCTTGTTACGAAATGTTTATGTACTCAACATCTTTGTGAGACCGCTAAAACGCGTGCGTTCTTCTCTTTGTTTCCTTCTTCTCCGATCGACCTCCGACCGATTCAGACGCGCGAGATCGTATATTGTAAACAAAGTGTATTGTGGCGGTAAAGTAGAATTTATTAAACATAAGTAATATACTTAAACCCGACACATTTTCTTTAGATGTTTCCACGTTTTGACAAGTTCATTCGTAAAGACCTATAGAGGCATCAAGGTCTGCAGTCTAATTATTATATGATAAATCGAAACCGCCTGAAACCCCTTTGTCGTTCGACGACGCAAACAATGCGCCAGCTATCTCTTTATTCGAGGAGGAATAAAAAAATTCCGTTCGAAAACGAAAGCAGCCGGAGACAAAGCGATTCTTAGCGCCCGTTCTCTTTATCCGACGAGGCGTACGCGATCGTGCTAATGCAGGAGCGGGTATTTCCAAAGTTGAGCCTTTTACTTCCACCGCGTTCGGCACCACCGTCAGACAGAAAACTTTCGCTGATCCACTGAAATGTAAATCTTGAGCTCACGAATCTAATATCGGGGTGCAATTCGAAACCTAGTTTCGAAGTTACGTGTCGCGTCGAGCTTTCCGGGCGCCGAGCCGGCTACCCCCGGCGCTAAACAATCGACGGCAACTATTTCACGCAATACGACACTCGAAAATCCACTCGAAAGGGTGGCGGCCAGGGCACTTGCCCTTTTATTCGACGGTGTTCCGGCCGTCTCTGCGTTCCACGGCTTGTCCACGTGCTTCTCACGCATTCGAGACTATACCGGGGTTCAAGATGATCGGCGGCCCCGGCCCTTTTCCGTACAACTATATCACTGTTGGCAGGCTCGGGTTCTCGTGCACCCCCTCCACCCCTCTCTCTCTCTCTCTCTCTCTCTCTCTTTCACCGGAGTATTATTAGCCTTTGGAGTTAGGGAGTACGCATGGACTCGAATCTCCAGGCTCGCTCGCATGGTTAACTTCTGCAAACAGGAATTACCATTTTATTGGGCGAGTTCTGCCACCCTCTTACCGCCGGCCCCTTCCAACCCTCCGCCGCACTTCACAGCGACCCCTAACGCGCGACGATTGGAATACCTAATCGTTCAGGGACCATTCAGCACCATTGTTCCAGCTAGCCGGCGTTGTTGGTGCTGTTAACGTCGAATCCTTTCACGCCCCGTCGCCGACGCCTCTTCTCTATTTCTTGCTTTTTCGGTAGGTTAAATCTAAGTACAGTAATGCCTCGATATATGTAAGGGAAGCAGATGTCCACGGTATTTCTGCAAAATTTCTGGGTCTACCCCTTCTCCGTAACTTAGACATATCGGCGAGACGATGGTGCTTTAACGACAACGTTTTTTTTCTTGTTTTATATTATTTCTTTCTGAAAACTTTTGCCAACGCGTTCCTGACATTTTTCTCGTTGAAACGAGTCCCAACGTGGCATCTTTGAAACACATATTTACTTGTGCAATCCACGATTTAGTAGAACCTCGATTATCCGAACCGAGGATGTCAGAATTTTTTAAGTACTTGTTAGAGAGGAAAAATTTCATCTGTCCCTGTTGCCAGGTGATTGTTCCATTATCCGAATCATGTTCCACCGATCGGTACGCATACTCGAGATTCTACGAAGCTTTCGAGTTCAGGTGTTCCATACCGCCGACGTTTACCCTACACTTTTTCGGGTTTCCTCTTTTTTCGTCGGTTCCCCGTGAGCTCCGGGAAAGATAACCGGCTGGCTTCCCCTGCCTAAGTCATCTAGGGAATATTGAAGACGAGTTTTTTTTATGCAGCCTCGCAGAGATTTTCAAAGGATCCTTTGTATACGGCGTGCCGTCGCATGTGCATGCATTAGGAGGGGGTAGTTTATCAATAATTCGTCCCGTCGAAGGATTCTACGGGCAATATTTTGCCGGGGGGAGACTGACGGGTTTTTATTAACACTTTCGCGTTCGAATATACATCTTCCCGGCTTTTGCGGATCGAGAGAGAGCTCGGTTTCTTTGAACTTCCCGGCCGTTTCATCTCCGGGGAAACTCGATGAAGAACCTTTTCTTTTCGGTAGTCGAACCTCTGTTTAAATTTCCATTGAATCATCGATACTTGCGTGCGCATGGTACTGTTCTCCGAGATTATTACTTGCGATCCTTGAAATTTTTTTGCAGAATGATTTTATCCTAAATAGAAAGAAATATCAAATCTTGTATTGCCGTTTTTCTTCGGCCGAATATTTTTTTATTGTGAATCTTGTAAGTTAATTTAGTGGTTCGTCTGCAAGTCAGTCTGCTGGACAATGAGATCAAGTGAAATAAGAATTGAAAACGGTGTAAATGAACGATTGAAAAAGTCGCCACCGAGCGTTGCTGTTTAAAATAGTTCTCATCGGGTGATTAACAACGAAATTTCGATATCGATCGCTTCAGGTTGTTCACCCGGTAGAAAGTAAACTTTGTTGAAGTAACTTCGTAAATAAACTTTGTAAGCTGATATTATATCAGGTAGCCAAGACAGGTAATCACTTTAATCGATGAAAGAAAGATGAATAATATACATACCAAGTGGATCAGAGAACGGTCCCGTTCATTGTAATAAATCCTTTATACGATTAGATTCCGATACGTGTCTGTGCTGATAGGATCGGATAGTTATCTCACCAATATTCGAATGCATCGAAGAAAGTCCGTGTCAATGCGATTAGTGTAAATCGATCTTAACCGTTCGAGTCCCAAGGGGTATTGAAAAAACACTGTGGAAAAATCCCGAACAGCGCGACCGCGTTTTCTCTGAATAAGTACGAAAGAACCCAAGCGACGCGATGGCGCTTCTTTTATTTTATGACAGCGCCGTCAGTTGTCCACAGCGCTCGAAATGCACTGGGATTTTTCGACACAAAATCTGAAGAGCGCGATCGCGCTGCTTTGGAACTGAAACGGTTAAATATGCCTCAACCGACGCATCGGAAACAGACAAGGCAACGACCGATGAAATATTGATTGGTAGGTCCGACCAATTTTTAATAATCACCTTTCAGCTCGCGGCGCCGACACCTTCAATTTGTCCCGGCGGATCTCCGATTTCAATTAAGTCGAAAGTAAGGCGAGTAATGAGATGCACGGCTGTTCCCCGGCTCTGCCCGACGTTCTCCGCGAAATTAATTACGGCTTAATTGAAATCGTTCTTTGAAATGGTAATTCTTTAACAAATACGCGCGACCCGCAGTGGGAACAATTAAAAATCCGTCTCGCGAATATTGCCCGCCTACTTTTCCGGCGTTTTCCATCAGCGGCGGCGGGTGCTGTACCTCCGCCCCCCTGACGATTCATTTTTTTTTTGTATTCTCGTTGACCGTGTTGCAGCAGTGCACGCGCGTTATTAACGCACGCGTATCGAACCGGTCGATATCGAGAGGTAGAACACCGACGCATTGGCGAGAAAAGCCGATTGGAGGCCGACTGTTGGCAAAAAAGAAAAACGAGCAGAACCAGATAAGGAAAAGGACTTTTCATCAAGGGCTCTCACAAAACGTGCAATTCCATCCTGATCAGCTGTTGTGTCGGGCTTCTGCGATTTTATTTCAATCTCCATGGGGGTCTCAAACGATACGGTGGTGTGATTAAATATGTACATCAAATTTTATTTCATCACGAGCAGGTATATATACAAATAGACGTTCGGGGGCAGGTAACTGTCTACGTTCTTCACCCTCTAATTGATTTCTCCTCGGTCGACGCGGAGGACGACTGCCACGGCTGCCATTAGAGTACAAAATCTCCACGCGTTCACTGCCAGATAAGATAATTTGGTCAACCCTCGCACGCTCCTCCGGTAGATTCACCCATTTTCTGTTTTAGACACTGTATAACTCTCTATTCCTCTACGATTACGTTGTTATTCATTGACTTCGTTTCTGAACGAAAGATAATCGGCGAAATCAAAGTGTAAAACGAAAGTGGATGACAATTAGGGGATATTTTATACAACTATTCCCGAGGAGCGTACGAGAGTTAATAAAACCGAATATTTAGTAAATTTCTTCGTATTTAACCGTCACACGTTTTTTTGAGAAATCTCTGATCGATTATAAATGAAACAGAATATGTCGATTCAAGGTTCAAAGCGAAACCGGATGAAGCGTTAATCCAAGATCGTTCGATTAACTATTCAAGAGGAGTGTACGAGAATTCATAAATAAATAGTCGTGTGCAGCAATAATCGTCTACAGAAGACGAAATGTTTAACCCGTAATGGTGTTCCTGGCAGTCCTCGGCCGCGTGAACGGCCTCGCATACCGTTTATTATGTAATTATGCACAATTGTTCGCCTTAACGTATTAATACTGCAGAATATTGTTTATGTCAAAATGCGTCTGCCTGATCGTGTCCGCTGTTTCCAATCTATATGCTACAAGAGATAGTTATCTAGCCTCGCGGTAGCCGTTGGTCCAGCGATCCCGGAGGTTGTAGATCCAGCCAACGAAATATCCCGGAAGAGTCCTACGGGAACACTCGACGATCCTGTTCTCGATCAAGCCAAGATGGCAGATCGATCCTCGTCGGTCATGTTCCTCGCTCCTCAACCGTCCGGTGTCCGTCAGATATAACTGACGATTCTCCGCGAGAACGTTTCGTGAGCGCGTCCATCGGTCTCGCTCGTTCGTCCGAGGTATATAATTATCAAACAATTATACTAATCGTAGTTCTGGTACGGGGATCGGTTTACGGGGAGGACTGTCGCTCGCTGACTATTTGTACCAATTTATTTCGTCGAGACACGGCCTCCGAATTGTACTCGATTAGGGTGTCTCGTTTAACGCTTTGACGGTGTCGATGTTTCGACAAAATTCAAGATTTCTTCTTCTCATTTTTCTGAAGTGGCTTGCAAAAGAAATTTTGTTTAGGCTCGCTCTCTTTTATCGTACTTGTGGAAATGTACTGTTGCGCGAAGCTCCAATGTTTTCGTTCCACGACGTTAGAGCTTCGTTCCGCGATAAGTATTTTTGTTATCTGGAAAAGAGTGTTCGATCTAACAATCCAGCGCGAACAATGGTTACTGTAATCGTTCGCATACTCGACGCGGAAAACATTTTAGTAAGACAGTAAGGAAAGAACAAAAAAATAAATTATCTTGTTAGTTCACAAGAGTGAACTAGAAACGTGAACGTGAAATTTAAATAAACTTCTAACACCTCAGAAGGTGAGGTCAATTCGGACCGAACGATAAGCATTTGATTTTAGTACTTGGGTTCGACCGTCACGAATTTTACCGAACACTTTCTGCCAGAGGCGAGTTGACAAACATTTTCATCGAAACATATAACGTTATTAATTCGACAAAGCCGAGATCCGACTGTCAAAGTGTTAACTCTGCTTTGGACACGCTTTATCTACCAATTCCGCGACCGACAGCTGCCATTCAACACACAGCGCGAAATCGTCCAAATTGACATCCGATTCGTCGACGCGTTAGTCGATGGCAGACCCGTCCGCAGAAAATTTGCAAAATCTTGAAACTGTTAGAACCGATGCTGTCCTAGCTGATCTGATTAAATAAGATTCGATTAAACGACCGCAACGAGCTAACGCGCTCGATCTGACAACGACCAGGCGTGTGAAATGTCCTCCCCGTATCCATCGCGCGGGCAAAATAGAGTCCTCGTCGGTGTGTGGGTTTGTCGAGGTTCGACTTGTTTAAAACTATATGCAATATATTACTTACTGAGCTGTATGGTTCAGGAAGTTACAGGGGTCCATCGTAGCTCTGACGACTCGAGCTAGACGGAACGTCTTTGGGCCTTAAACCTACTCTTTTCTCTCCACCCGGTGACGATAGAAAACAGTCTCCGCATCTGTGACCTCTTTATTGCACTATTATCGGGGATCGCTACGCGCCGCTGTTCGGGGGATCATTGCACGACGACGAAACTCGCCGAAATCCTCGCCAGAGTTAGCCAATTATCGACAATTGAAATATTTCAATAAAAATCTGCAGTAAATTCTTCCGAAAATAGGTACGAACGGCACGAAATCATCGATTTTGGACGTGCATATTTTTCAGATAACCATGATCTAAACGAAATAATTGTCAAAATATTACGCGCAGACATCTGTTGGACGAATTACTTAGCCAATTATCGACAAATGAAGTATTTCAATAAAAATCTGCAGTAAATTCTTCCGAAAATAGGTACGAACGGCACTGTACGAAATCATCGATATTGGACGTCCATATTTTTCAGATAACCATGATCCAAACGAAATAATTATGAAAATATTACGTGCAGACATCTGTTGAACGAATTACAACATGTTCAGAGGTTTGAACGGTGTTTGATATTAACTTCCGGCCAGGATTCCTGCGTTTTCCGGCGCAGCGCGACGTCGGAGCCCGGTAGCATGATCGGGAAGGTCGAATCCCCGTCTCGGCGACGGAACCGGGCCGGGAACGACGTAACGAATTTGATTTACCAATCGGTCGGGTAATAACCGGGCAGGAGAGCCTGTTTCGATTACCGTTTGGAAACGATCGTTCGCGATAATCGTCCCTTCCTCGTCGAGGTCCTTGTACTTTTTTTGTTCTTTTCCAATGGGGCTGGATATCCGATAAACGTCCCGCTGGAATAGAAACGATCAGTTCGAGCGGTTCCATTTTTGGACAGGGGGGCCACGGGGGAACTTGTTCGCCGATCCGGTCTGTGACTGGACAGTTTCTTCGGTGCCGAAGGGTCGAAGGTAGAGTGGTTTCGCTTCTCGTCACGCCCGCGGCGTCGGGACGCCGGCTACCGTGCGGCCACCGCACGCTGCGTCTTGCCTTCCTCGGTTGTACGTTAAACTTCAGACCATCTGCAACCCTTTGGTGATGCTCTCGACGTGCTCCTTGGCCCGCATTCTTAACGCCTGGATGCTGGTCGTGCGTGGATCGTGGCCAGGAGGACTCGGTGGTGCCGTTGACCCGTGCCCGCCGTTCCCTATGCTGGTCATTCCTGCCGTTAGGGTCCCTGTTGATCAAACGCAGCAACTCCGTTCAAGTGTTTTGCGAATACCGATATACTGTGAATCAAACAAATATCTGAACACTACATTTTCCATTTTCCTTCCACCGTCTACTTTTAACCCTTGAACGGCGGACCTAACAATTTTTCATACGAGCATTCTGAAACGTTCCGCGAATACCTTAACGAGCATAGACGAACGCGCTAAGTTCGCTTCGTCTAAATTCTGAACGCACCGAGTGAATCGAGTTGAACTGGCTCCGCTGTCGAAGGGTTAAAGGGTTATAATTTCATAGACAAGAAACATGCAATAATAAACACGGGCTTGTTTCAAAGCACGAAGCCTCTACTTTCGGCAATCCATCGTCCACTTTCTTCTGAGAAGAAGTTTCGTGACGATACACGTGGAAGATGGGAAATTGAAGACACGTTTTTGGTTAAAATACTACAATTTGAAAGTGGAGAGAAGAGTCTCAATAAACGTTGAACAGTTTTTCTTATGACCGAATATTAGAATCCGACTTTGCGTATTGAATAGTTCCGCGGTAGAATATGTTCTTAGGAGGTTCGTCTTACCAGGCACGGCGTTTCCAACAGCGGCGACGTTTGGCGGCGACGGCAGTCGTCTCGGGGACGTCAGATAGCTGGGATATCCGGAGTGTGGCGCAGCCAGGAATCCGGGAAGCGCGCTCAAAAGTCCCGGAGGAGTGAGCCAAGGGTCCCCTGGCAGGCCCAGAGCCGGTCCCGCCACGTTTCTACGAAAGAACAGACAGCTTATCACTCATACAGTCACACGAAAATTTCCAACAAACAAACAATTCATACTTCGAGCAAACTTTCCCAAGAATTACCTCATGTTGGTAGCGTGATGGTACTCGCTGAGCCCGAGTCTCGCGGCCTCCATCTTCTCCTGTCTGCGCCATTTTGCCCGCCTGTTCTGGAACCACACCTGTAACGAAAACACGCGAAACGCCGCGTTATTAAATCATCATCCGCTGCCGGCTGCAGTGTCACCGCGAGATTGCATCCAATATTCTGGTACAAAAGAAGTCCCGTGGTAAATAAGAGCAAGCGGAAGCGTCAACACAATCTGGAAATCGCGGTTGAACTCGGGTAAAATTGCGTTCGGGGGCGGGGAAGCAAGGCGCCAGGGAGCAGAGGAGGAAAGTCAACGCGAAAATTTTTACGCGCGCGCCCGAGAGACGGCATAGGGGTTGAAGGGGGTTAGAGACATCCCCTAACGGCGGGGTAGCTAGAAAATGGAGTTCCTTTGGCCCGGCGGTGTACAGGGCGAGAAAAGTCGCTGCCAAACCTCCCTCGTCTTCTGTTTCGCCGTCCTTTTCGAGCCTCACCCCGCCGGATTGTCTCTCTCCCTCCCGCCCGTCGGGAGCGTCTCTCTCGCTCTATCGTTTTCTCTGTCTCTCTTCCGGTCGGTTGCGCTCGTACCTTCGGCTCGCTCCCTTTCCGAGGGTCGCGGAGAAATGTCTCTGGGCGGGGCGGTCCACCCCTGGAGGCAGGGGCAAGAAAAGGAGGTAAGAAGGGAGCTCGTAGGGTGAGTCCGCTCGCGGGGACCACCCTTCGACATCAAGAGGGTAACGAGACTGCCGGGCGAAATCGAAAGTGAGCGACGCGGAGAGAGTGAGAGAGAAAGGAGGAGGAGGAGGAGGAGGAGAGGAGAGAGGAGAAGCTTCAAGGTGGACCCAAGAAAGCCGGGAGCGGCAGCCGCTGACGAGGAGGGATGAAAGGCTCGGTCGGCCATGTTGATTTCTTTATTGTAACATGGCTGCTGTTGGCAGCCGGTTAAAGTCTGTCGCGATAACCATCGGCTGCTGGCTTCTCGCCTTATGAATTATTCAGCGCCGAGGAGACACGCCGATAGGCCCTATCGAGCGTGTCCGCGACGAATCTGCGCGGTCCAAGCTAACAGCGTGGGCTGCAAATGGACCGACGGACCCATCCGTAACGGCGTGGACCATCGCTACCTTCGCGGCTACCTTTTTTGGTCGTGAAAGAAACGCGAAGTCATGACTCCGCCGATAGGATGTCTTTGTGTGCGGCGTTGGGATAACGGCTCAGGTTCGAATTTTTTTTATGATTTTTATTCTTCGGGATTGAACGGAGGACCTTCGAATTATGGCACACTACGTAGCCTATCTTATCCGATGGGACGTTAAACCGATAGGAATGTTCCAACGAGTGCAGAGCGAATTTGTTGGTAAATAGTTTGTTACGCGATACGGCCGTTAACGCGATTCGTTTGTCACGAAGTTCTTGGAGTCGGAATATGTTTATCAGTCCTCCAACCGAATTCATTTGCGTTCGCGTCGTAATACTGGTTTCAGACGTATCGGATTCCCGATGTCAAATAACACAAACAGCGAAAAAACGTCCGTCGTCGATCATTTTCTTTCGCAATCATTGGTTTAATCTCCCGATCGTTTAATCCGCCCAAGAAATTGCTAGTTCACCCTCGTATACAGGATGCCCTGTCTAAACCAATCCGCAGTCTCGATACTCTGGTCTCGAAACCGGATTCGACTTCCGTCGTGGTTAGTATCATCTTCTCCGTCTCCCGCTGACGAAGCACGGTAGCCCGCGTTTCAACCATAACCCGCCGCACCGTTCCCGTAGCCGCCGCGCCATCTCCGCCACGGTTACACCGTACCTCTGTGCCTCGTTTTATTATGTAATCTACTCCATAATTTCCCGTTTAACTCCCTGAATTCCCTCGGCTCGTCCGTCGATCCGAAACCACCCCTACCCGGTATGAAACGAGGCGGGGCAGGGGTGTCGCGTTCGAACAATAAACATAGAGCAAATTGAATGTTCCGAGAAACAAAAGAGAAGCGGCCGAAAACGTTGGAAGAAGCGATGCAAGCCGGATGACACCGGTGCGATGGTCGAGAGGCGAGAGGGGCGGGGAGGGGTTAGGACAGCGAAGGGGGATTGATATCGAGGCATTCCCGGGCTCATCAGGACGATATTCCGCTCTCGAGGACGAGAAGCAATTTTCTTTCCTGGCTGCGTGGATGAGGCAAGCCCGTGGACAAGATGCCACGTAGAAATGATGGGAAAATAAGCGAATTTCCCTTCGTATCTCTTATATATTCGCTTCTTCTCGTCGCTCACTTCGTCTTTTCTCTCTCGACACCGTCTCTCCTCCTCCTCCTCCTCCTCCTCCTACTCATCCTCCTTCTCCTCCCTCCGAAAGAGGAAAGTCGCTGCTGGCCGAGCCATCCAGCTCTCTCCTGCCCTCCTCCTCTCGCGGAAATATAAAGAACAGGGCTAACACGGCTTAACCGTTTTACGTCGTAAATTTATTAGAGTAGGTACTTCCACCTTTTCCATCTCCAACCCGTCTCCCCGCGTTTCTTCCCCGGCCTTCTCGAGCTTTCTTCCTTCCAACCCCCAGAACCGTCCCCGCGCTCACCCCCGCCTCGTCCTTGTCTACCCGCGCGACGATCCCCGGCAATGATATTGCGAAGGTAAACTCGCTTAGACGGTTTAAATGCAAGAAAATTGGAATAAAATGGAAGTAATTCCGGGATTAAAATTGGACGTTCCGCGTCGCGCGCGTGATCGCCCAGGTCCGAGAACTGCGACGGCTTCGGGAGCCTCGGCGATTCAGGGAGTGGCAGTTTTGTTCTGCGAAATTATTTAGACGAGCGATACCATGAACGAAAATTAGTAACAAACAGACTTCGTTCAATTACAGCACGAACAGAATACTATTCGCAGCGCAGCGTTCAGTGTTCCCCGCAGTTAGGGATGGGATCAAGTACCTCGCAAACAGGTTCGAACCTTGATCGATGGAATTCGAACTCTCTATAAGTGCTTCGAAGAAAAAAATAGTACTCCCAATTATACTCGAACCATTGCCAGACAGTTTCGAACCCTTCACAAGTATACTCGAATCTTGGTCGAACTGTTTCGAAAGTTTCGAAATTTTTCTATTCTTGCACGCTCCGTGGCAACGCGAGGCTGTTCCGGCGCGGCGTCTGTTTACTCTTTTTTTGTTGTAAACACGGTGTGGAGACGAGAGCGACAGAAAGATGAGATTCGAGTGCTGCTTGCGAAAGTTTCGATTACTTTCAACATCGAGGTACTTGTAAGTATCTTTTCGGAACTTGCAAGTACTCGTTTCGAGGTTCGATTGCTACTTGTATAGAATGAATACCTTTCGAGCATAATCATTGAAGCTTTTACTGCTTTTAAGTGGTTATCGAAACGCATGAAACGAAACTGGGTTATCGAACTTGACTCGGATTCGTGAGTACATATTGAACTTGATCCCGTCCCTATCCGTACTCAAAAATTCTGCGGAAAATCGTTTGATCGGCGATTGAATTTCGATTCGGGACCAGGGCCGATGGCACCGGCGCGCGGCGCGGCGCCGAATTTTCAATGCGCCGTGTGTCGGGACACGCGGATAACACATGCTCGGAAACGGTGGCCGCCGAAAACGCGTTCACGCCAAGCCCCGTTACTTTCGACAGAAAACCACTTTGCCGTTGGCGCTTGGCCAGTCGGACCTGGAAAATGTCGGTCGGCGTACGGACGACGCGACGGAGCGGGAAACAGAGTGGTCGTGTACAGGGAAATATCGACGTTAATGTCGTACCCGGCGGCTGCGTAACAGCTTTCCGAGATCGGTCCTCCTGTACGGTGACACGCGTTGACGAGAGAGCCACGGTTCTCTTTCTAGTTTTCTCTTTCTCTGTTCTCGATCGAGGCGCGGCAACGTATCGACGGCGAAAATCAGTTTTTCCCCGCCGTGCACCGCCATTTCTTTCATCGACGGCTCCTGTCGTCTTCTCCCTGATCTACGCATCGTTCCGGGACGATGATCGCTTTATCCTCGCTCCGACGACGGCTCTTCGGCTCTCAAACACGGATTAGCGCCGGTAAAAAGGTATTCGAGAGCCGCCTCACGCCACGGCGCACGCATTGTCGCTCCGCCGCGGTATTAACAGATTTCGGCCATTGTTCGCCGATCAAGGTGGTCCTACACGGCCCTTTGAAAGAGTTGCGGACCGGCCGAGGTGTCACCGCGCGTCTCACGCTTCTGTGGTCCCGGTTTTTTTCACACATCTTTGTCCCGATCCACTTGATTCGCGGTGGCGCAACGCGCGAGCCTGATCGGCGCCCTGCCATGCGCGAGGGCGAGAACCGTTCGGTGGTCAAAAATCGGTTGAGCAGAGATTTTGAGTGGTTCTCGTATTGCAGCGACTAGATTTCATGCACTCATTCTACCAAATTCCTGCCTCTCACGAGTAAAAATTGTTTTCATTAATTGCCGGATGCTGACATCCGTCGATGCAGACATTCATTTCCTTGTTTAATCATTTTAAACGTCTACGTTGTTCTTTATTCGATCTACATATGTCTGTGACGAATGCATAAAGTCCGCAGTCCACTTACAATGCACAGTACGCTCGGAATAAAAAGGTCAATCTATTTGCAAATTCATAGAACCGCGCGATCCTATCTTCGTCGCGTCAGGAGAAGATGCTGGCGAACGAAGGAGTGATCGAAATTCGGTGAAGATGGGCTGTCGTTTAAAAATTAATCGCTATACAATGTAAAGTCGTCAATTATGCGAGTCCCTTCAATAATTCAATCGCCCACACGACGCATGGAATGGAAAGGCCAATCTATTTGCAAATCAATGGAACCGTATGATCTTGTCTTCGTTGTGTAGGAAAAGACACTGGCAAATAAACTCGTAATCAAAATAGGCTATCGCTTAAACATTTTACTGTATGTATTAACAAACAGATAAGTAAACGTAATAAAAGAATCTTGTCTCCGCGGCGATAGAAGAGTTCCTCCTGTAGACGTAGAGGAAATAGGAGAGCGAATGGTTATTTTTCCGTCGGGTGTCTTACAAGTCTATCAAAGCGCTATATCGAGGATGCAGGAAGGAGAGAGGAGAGGAGAGGAGAGAAGAGAGGAGAGAAGAGGGGCGGACCACGTTTCGAATATAAGCCTAGATTCCGGTCCAGAGCACCGTGGTATGCATAGAGAAGGGAGATGTTTGGAGAGGGTTGGAGTCTATTATTCACCGTGCTTTTTATACCCCCTCCCCTCCGGGGCAAAGCCTGGTTCTCCACCCTAGCCCATACTATTTCCCCTTCCCCCGGGGCCGGGCCTGTCAAACTGTCGTGCAAATTCAATCCTATACAGTCGTTCTCATTCCAATTCGGTTTCGGAGCGTGCCGAAAGGACAGCGTCTGTGCATCCGCAGTGCGGATACGTTCCGAGGATAATTGACGATGCGGCGTGACTCGTGCAGCGTTCGAGTTAAATCAATTCCGCTGGGTGGTGGCGGGGGTGGTGGTCGGTCGGTATCTAGTTAAACGGACCGAGCTGGTTCGCCGATCGCGTCGACTTTGGTTACGATTTTGATCCTCGACGCGATTTTACAGCCGTGGCACCGCGTCGTTGACAATTATTTCAGTCGGGTTCGTAACTCGCCGATGATCGAACGCAATTTATTTGAGTCCCCGGACTCGGCTCGCTGACGAACCGAAGTTTGTCGACCGAAATTGAAGCTTAGTTTCCAAAGGCGTCACTGATTCTGTAGAAAATTCTGCGAACCTCGTCGATGTTGTATTAGAATATCAATTGTTTAATTGTTCGACGATAGTAAACTGTACACGGGGCAAGGATGAACGTATTTCTCGAGATCGTGGTTGCAACTGCAGTAAAATGGACGAGTTTGATATCATTTACGATTTTATCCCTAACGCAATTTTATGCCTTCTATATCATAGAAGGACAATTAATTTCAATTAATCTCGGATTCAATTGAGTAGCGATGTATTTGAATGGTGGAATCGAAGGTGATTTCTACAGATTGTAGGGTAATTTAGACAGAGTTTTGGGTTCGGTAAAGGATGTCTAGCGAGGCTGAGCGCCACTGGCGAGCTCCTCCAATAAAGCCACCCCTGTCGTTGCGTGTAATCACCCTTAAACACTCCAACGCCCCGGCCTAACCCCGGCGTACAGCGATACAATACTAATGTGCTACAAATAACATCCCAAACACGAGGCGATTTCACTTTTACAATGAGACTAAACGGCTCCGTGTATGCCGAGGATACGCCACGGATCGTTCTACTGGTAGTCGAGAGGATCCTTGCCCGTTCCCGAACAATAAGTTGTTGTGCGTTCTTTTCACGCTGCATCACGATCTCTCTCTCTCTCTCTGTCACAAAGTCATCGATCGACATACCTCGATCTCTTCGAGGGAGCATGATCTTGAAACTACCATCTATATTATTGTTAGAACGATCAACTTATTTGCAAACAGATTATTTGCAAATGGTCAACTCCAATTGGACACAAGAGAAAATCTTTTACCTATCATCTTTTTTATTCCTACGACAACTAATAAGAAAATTATTTACAAATATTTTACTTAATTGCTAAATTGGTGACAGATGGAAAACAATATATGCGCGGATTTCGGTGAGACGAACCGTGTAAAAATGTTGAATAAAATTCAAACGAGCTTCTCGCTCGATCCAGTATTATATTCTCCATCGTTGTTGATTGTCACACTTTTATGCGATTGATTGTTGGTACACTTTGAAACAAGAATGAGGTAGATCAGAAGATTTATTTCGGACATCGAAAAAGCGGGATCGAAGGTACACTAATTATTGGAAGTTTTTAAAAATACCGTGCCAGAGAATAGCGGAAGGATATTTCTGCAGGTAGATCGCTGAATGCATCGAAGCGAAACATATTTATTTGCACAGTCTGTCACTATTCATCGAGCCGCGATAATAAATACACGATAAACGTACGGATATTCCGGTTATTTAATGATCGTGGATTTATTCGAAGCATCAAAGGTATCGTGCGACGGATATTAATCGCGGGATAAAGATCCGCATAATCGGCCGGACTTGGAATTGGCCTAATTCGCGTGGATATTCTATTTCGCGTGTTCCCGCGTCATTAATCGAGGCACCCATTTAAGGTAGGTATAATGCACAGTGAGTGGGAGGGGAATGAATGTTATTAATACAGCTCGTCGAAGCCATCTAGAAGACAAAGGATTATTAAATTGCGGGTAATCTAAAGGCAGACAGATGGACGATGAAGGTAAGCTCTCGTAATTCTTTAAAAAAAAAGAAAAAAGGATCCGTGCGTCAACGAGAATAATATACTGGCAATTACGTAGGGGATTGAACATGTTCCTTTTTTTCTCTTTCATTCTTTTCCACACGGCTCTTTCTTTCTCGTTCGTGCTTCCTTTCTGTCTTTCTTCCGAGAAGGATTATGAACGATCGACTTTCTCAATGATCGAAGAAACACGGAAGTGTCAAGAACACGAATCGTGCCCTGAAATTCGATCCTTCTTATTAAGACCCTGTCGACGTCGAAGAAAAAGGGGAGTTTAAATCGAACGGAGGATGCAGGGCTCGCTGGTACGAAAGAAAAATAATTCCACGGAATTATGAACGTCGCCGGACGGTATTGTTTAACAAAGTACCTACCGGTTGCTCCATTTAGTCGGATAATAAGATATTGTTAGCGTAAATTGCGTATTCGTTGCGGGTTGCTAGTTTTTCTTCGGCAAAGTTTCTGAGACAAGGAATTACAAATTCTATTGACCGATCGATGTTTCATAAACCTTCGCTGTTACCTAAGTTTCGTACTTTCTTTGCGAATACTTGGCCGAACGACCTGTTGTTATTCCAAAACTTTCGTTAACCTTATCAGATATTTCTTATCTCATTTTTGTCTTAAACGAGATTCTATAATTACAGTACCAGCTTGAATTATTCTGACGAATTAAACAATTACTTGATAGTTCTTTGCAATGCTTTAACGCATGCAAGATTTCCCTGTAGAGAGAATCATTCTGTTCAGGGGAAATCTTTCGTCGAAGCAGCGTTTGCGCGAAAATATGGCGGAGCCGGATTCCGCAGAACGTCCACGGATTAACAATTCCTCGGTCCCGTTCAATTAATCCGGCTCGAGCGGCGCAAGAGACTCGTTTGATCGAGATATCGCGTTGCCCTTTAACGAGTAACCGATGTCAAACGCAGCCAGAGACGAGCGGCGAAAGGAAAGGGAAGCCCGAAGTCGGTCTCGCCGGGGAATACACCGAATTCGAGATATATCCAGCAGAACTAACTATTAATTTGGTTCCTAGGGTGGTAGTAGACACGAGGCTCTGAAGGGGGTTTGTGTGGGAGGGCAGAAGAGAGAGAGGCGGAGGAGGCAGAACCAGAAAAGCCTTCGGGGCAACAGATTACTGTGCACAGCCTATGGATCTCCTCTCCCCTTCGCGTTTCTACCCCCCTGCCGCAAACCCCGGCAAACCCCCACCGTTGCCCATCTCCTGGTCGGACGTGGCCGGCCCCGTGAAGTTAATAATCATCAAAAGTCACGGTGTTTGTCGAGGGCGGCCGCCCTTTGTGCGCCCACGCGTGCTCCTGACGCTAATATGACTCCGCCCGGGCTTTATTACGAGTTATTAGAGTTATTACATCGGCGACGGATTTTCACGTGCAGCTACGCTGCTGCAACCGGCTCTGCACGCTTTCCTAACATCCCCCTTTTCACCTTTTTTCTGGCCGGACCTTTTAATCATCGTTATCGCGGCCCGCTATCACCCGCTATGTTTCTCTCACAGCAACGACGTGTTCCCGAAGGGTTTTGCATCGGTTAGGTTCGCCCGCTTCAGGGTAGCTACGCTTTATTGTTTTGGAGTTCTGTTTCGACGGGTGTAACGCTAAAACATGGTCTAACCCCTTGACACACAATGTCGTGACATGTTCGCGAGGATGGTTTTAAATAAAATCTTGCAGGACGGAGGTAATCCTTGTCATTGTCGAGTGTTTAGTCTTTCTTCCACGTGTTCGGTGTGTGTATACCGGTATCCGAGATCCGTCGATCATAATTGACCATTTCATGATGGACGCAAGCTCGAAATAGAAAATACGAAACTGACCTAGTGAAACGATTATTGATCGTTTTACCGTGAATGCACCGGTTGTGGCCACTGAATCATCTCTTCGCGACCACCTTTTCAATTATCCTACTTTTAGAGAGTGCGAGCTAACTTTCACATTTAGACAATGGAGAGACGTCTAGTACTTTTAACATAATACGATGATCGAAGCGCAAGCAATTATTTATTTGCACAACTTTATACGCGGATATAAAGTTAGGCGAGAGTAGAAGCAAATTCATTGTGCATTAGTTGATTACAGGGGTTGTTCGCATCCCAAAGTAAATAACCACCGATGAAAAGAGATACTAGACTAATATTTGCCCCAACACTGTACCGCGCCGAAAACGCATACAAATCAGACATAGTTCAACCAAAGTTTCATCCAAAGCCAATGCTTCCACGATTCACAGCAAATATCGGTCGAACCTGTGAAGATTGGTGGACAAGCGAGTCTCTAGCGGATCGCGCGGGCATATTGCCCGGTAAATGGCTCCGGCGGTGACAAAGGGTGCATTCATCCGAGTCCGATTCCGCGGCTGGCGTCGAAAAAGGGAGTCCGCTTGTACAATGAACGCGCGGTGTCAAAATACGAGGGCCATAAGGCTAATTTGCCGAATTTCTGCGTGCCTTATTCACGCGAAACACCCTCGCGATTACGTCGAAAGCGACGCCGGGGTACGCGGGCCCCGTTGTTTCGACCGAGCATTCAGAACCGAGTCTCTTTAAAACGAGAACCCGGGCCTAATGACAGCGGCGGATGAAAGCCCCCGCGGCTTTGATTTCACCGCGATTGGACGTCTCGATTCAGATCCGGGAAGTGGGTCGGATAATTAACTGTGTTCTTGGGGGCGTTTTCTACGGGAGCCAGCTTCTTACGCGCCGACGAAACGAAGCGAATACATTTTTACGTCGATTCTACTTCGAGTTTCCTCCCCCGCAGATGCTGATAAATTAATTCTTCTCCCGTATCTTTTAAAAACTATTAAGGTTACATTGTGCGTACCCATGTTTGCCATAAATACATCGAGTGTACCCACATCCCGTTATCAGGGGGTTGATTCATCTCTGCAGAACACGGAGCGTCAGCCAGGGGATGTAAACGAAAGATGCTACGAGTGTCTCGATCGGCGGGGTTTGTGTCGGAGAAGTAGATTCGTTATCTTCCAGAGATCGAAGGGACTGCGAAGATGTTGGGCGCAGTTTCGAGGGATGGATCACAGCATAGGGCGGCGGCAGTTTAGTGTTACTAATCCCTAGCGCGATTTCGAGTGCGCATTCAGAGATCAAGAGGCCGAAGGCGCGCGTCGGCCCCGGTACCTGCTCGGATACACACCCGGACAGAGCAGAAATCTCGAACTCCTGAAACGGATATATTTTCACGAAGTGACATTCATCCCCTTGGACCGGAGAGGGAGAGAGAAAGAGAGAGAGAGAGTGAGAGTGGCTCGGCTCTCCCGCCTTTGTAAGGGATCCCCTTCACGGTTGCATTTTGCATCTATGCGCCGGGGACTCCGGACCCCGAAGCCTCGGGGCCTCGGCAGAGCATGCAGCGGCAAGAAATTCGATCTTAAACCACTCCGGAAAAAAGAGACGAACCAATGGGGGCGAGGAAAGGGGACCGAGGGGGCCCGACGACGATAGAGAGGCGGAGAGGGAGGGCCCAGCAACCAGTGGAACTGAATACGTTTGTACCTGAGCCCGACAATGGGCTTCGTAATTCGATTACAAGGACCGCGAGCTAATTGTTAATTGCTGGCCTCAGGACCATATGCCGACAAAGGTTTCATAACATTATATGGAATGTTAAAACGAGCAGGCACATATGCGTGGATCCTCTGTACGTGTGCCCTACATGAACGTCCTTCGATCCTAACGCGACGGACCGTCTTGTGCTCGTGGAACGTCTTGCTCGTGGGAACAGCTTCCGTTTCTTCCGCCTTTAATATTACGCCGACCGTTGCTGGACGATTCGCTGGTTTTCGATTTTTCATTTTACGATTATTTAATTTACGAAGGCGGTTTCGTTAGATATCTATGCACTTTGGTTTTTATCGTTGATCTTTGAATAAACTTTGAGCGAAGGTGTCGAGCATCGAACCAAGGTAATCGTCTTCCTAGAATCTGAAGCCTGGAACCCGGACTATAGCTCTGCAATGGTATCAGCGCTGATCTAAGAGTCTGCGAACTTTTCGGAATTTGCAGAGGCTCGAAGACATAAGTTTCAATCTAGCGGGGCGGGTGGTTCGACAGACGATAAGTTTCAATTGGAAGAAGGGGCACTTCGTGTCCGCAATTAGCGAGATTTAATCATGCTCGCGTGTCAAGGATCGTTCGAGGCTCGAGTTCCACGCATGCGATCGTTCTTATCGTCTCCGCTCGATCGAGCGTAGTGGAAACGAGTCCTCTTCCCGAACTCGTTACACCTCCTTCGACTTCGTCGCGATTAATTATCCTTGTAATTGCACCCGTGGCCCCGCGGAGACCAGTCTTTTTTCAGCCTCGGTAGCTCATCCCTCTCCGCCTCGGCCGTCTCTTCTCGGACCCGAACACACGGTTACCCCACGGTGTTTAACGGCTAATCTGCCAAATGAAGTGTTTTTGTGTTTGAGCACAACACTTCGACTCAATAGAGGAGCAAAACCGCCCTCGGGAAAAGGGTTGCTCCGACATGATTGATGCTCGAGGGGGCTGAGCAAGGGTCTCCGGCAACCCTTTTTAGTCAAGCGCTAAACGGAGTGCTTAATTGAGCCACAGACCTCAGAACCTCGGACAGCTAATCTCCCGGACGTATTTACAGAAAACCGATGGACCTTCGTCTTTCTTGTTGCAGGACTTCTTTGCCCCGGTCAAGCCGGATGGTGTGGGCTGCTGATTTCTGCTTTTCCACCGCGCTACGCGCGCAACCGTTTTCGACCACCGTCTAATCGCTGAAACTATGGGCAAAGGCCGCGTGACATACATTTCAAACACTTCTGTTCCTGTAATTGCCGCTCCGTCGGCGCCCCCCCCCCCCGTCGAACCAACTCGTTGCTACGAAACCCGCGAGTCTTTCGATTAGGTGTAGAAATAAATTGTTTCATCTGGGTAGGAGTAAAAGCAATATTTTTTATTTCAAAATATATTATTATTTAACGAATTAACGAATTAATGAATTTCTTGAGGCATTTTGTTGTACCTCAACTCATAGAGCCTTTCTTGGTGCAGCAAAAGGGAAAGAAGAAGATTGTTGTCTTGCGAAGGTTCGGCAGTACTTTTATCGGGCAAATCGATCGGGGATGATAAGGAAACCTAGAAACGGGAACTCGTGCACCCGTTTCTCCAAAGAAGGGTTAAAGCGACGGTGAAAGGGGTTCGACGGGTGGTAGACATCGTCAGTTTCTCGGTAACAGACTGTCAAGGCTCTTAAGTCGGTGCAGGAACACGTCCTTCGATCCTGCGGGGTTGCGAGAGCATGCGAAGTGAGTGAAGTCTTGCAGCGCCGTCTAACGAGTATTATAATTACTGTCGCGTAACTCAATATTGCCCCCTCTATCTTCCCCCTCCCTCTACACCCCCGCCACCCGGCTCCGATATGCTAAACTCCCGCGGAATATAGTGTTAATAGGCGTGGAATGGCGCGGGACAACACCCCGCTTCTATTAATTGCACTTCACCCTAAATGCAAATTGTTCAAAATTGAGCGAGGGCTCCCCGAATATTTGGAAACTCCATTACGGGGCCAGTGTTCGTCCTTTCGTTCGCGTCCACACAGACGTTCGCGCACACGCTCGTTTCTCGCTCGTGTCGGGGACGACGACGCGGCGCGACGCGAAGCGACGGGCCACCGATGCCGAAAGGAAACCGAGGAAACTCGTCGATACAACGGGGCAAGGGGGAAAAAAAAGGAGAGCATTCTACATCGGGAATCGTTTATCCCCGATACCACCGATGCTCCGGGGGTTGATCGAGAAAAGGAATCGAATCCGAGAGTGATTTCATTACTCTCCGGTACTCTTCGAACCACTTTGATAGCCCGTAGATACTTGCGTTGGGAAATATCGTCGTTAACCAATTTGACGGTTTCCTCTGCTGCATCGGCTGCGCTCCACTCCCGATGAAAAGAGGACCGCATCTTCCACCAATGAACGAGAGTTCAGTGCTCGGAACATCGAGCTGCCTACCAGCGTAAACCAATTTCTCAGAAACGTTGCTGAACTATTCGCTGCTGGGATTCGACACCTTTTTTTATTTTGTTAAGAGTGAGGATAAATCCGGCGTACCGTAAACACACTTCACACGGGACAGCCAATGGGCTGCCCCTCTGCTATCTGTTTGCCCAAAATAATCCTTCTCCGGGGACCTGCTCTCCGCATTAACTCTTGGAGAAGACAACTTCAGGCTATATCCACGGCTGTTCTTTTCACATGCTGGGATTCGACACCCGAGGATCTCTTCCGTATCGAGACCGTTGGAAAAATATTCATTGAAAACGTTTCGACTATCCACAACCGAATCGCATTCAAGTTCAAAAGAGAAAGAAATTGGATCGCTTGACCCTGAAGAAGATACGAGACCGGGCGGAAGTAGCTGAACCCGTCAGTGTCAGCCTCGAATACCGGTGACCGTTCCACCGACAACTCGAGTTAGCACGTGGGAGGATCGATCGCCGCTGATCGATACGACAGATCTTCTGCGGATCCTCGATTCCGATCGGTCCCGCGATGAAATTGTCTGACTTATTTCATTCTCCGCGTTGACACTCGTTCTCGTCGTGGCCGCACGCGAGACGCAGGACGTTTTTCCGCCAGCTTGTCACGTCCCAAGACTGGAAGCGTGTCTGTCCTCGGCGATCATGTCGCGTTATATATTTTTTTCTTCGGCCCGCTCCTCCGTGACGCCCTTGCGCGCAGCAGGTGTCCCGCTCCCACGATCTTCGCTATTTCCCGCCGCCCCATTTTCTGCACGATCCCCCGCCAAACCCCCCTGTCGACGGAGATCTCGCGCCTAGCGCGAGGCCATTATCTTATTTTCCGCCTGGAAACATCGCACCCACAAGAAAAACGATCCGACGCGGGGGAGGAGGCCCGCCGAGAAAGCCCATTGGCTGCTCGCGCGGAAGATCAGAGGCGCCAGCGTGTAATAACATTTGTATCCGCGGGAACGTCTTCTCCTCCGGGGCGATATCGAGCTCCGAATGGCCTTCGGAAAGCTTAGGGTGCTGGACCATCGGAATCTGATGTGTCCGCCTGCCCGGGTCGTTACTAACGCGATCGCAACGGGTCAGTCTCAGCTTAGACTTACTTTATGTGAGAAAGAGACTGGTGTTGCTTTTCAATCAATTACTATGTCTGACTCCCGAAGCATCTTACAGTCTGTCCGAAGAGAGATTGAATCGTACGAAACGTCTCGGCTATTTGTTTCAACCTCTTAACTGCGGAATTTAACCATTTGCACTCGGAGCTATTTTAACTGGGAAATTATACATTTCTTCCGATCTAGAATATTTTCATCCTGTATGATTTTCTAAATTTGGTGGATACGAAATTGATGTAACACCTCATACAATACGTAAATGTTGAGTAATTGATTAGATACCGACAGATCTATTAATGTAAACAATATTTTAATTATTAGTACAGTGCTAAGGGTTAGTTTTAAAGATACCCGACTGAGTGCGGAATACAAATCAAGCAACGACGAGTATACTCGTCGAACGCAGAGCAAACGGTCCTGTTACAAATTTTACGGAAAACGAGGAAGGATTACATTTTTATTTGATAAAAAATTAACAATTCGTTCTTGAAAAGGTTATTGTTATTGAACCGCAATAGAGTTCTGGATTGACGTGTATACACGTCGAACGCAGTTAACTGGTCGAGACAGAAGTACGAAGAATCGTAATTTATACGTATACGTAAATTATCGTAAATTACAGTAAATTAAAGAATTCGGAATCCGTTATTTTAACTGATCCCTTTATGGTGTAAGTGCGTTCAATTCCGAAGGAATATAAAGTTATGATTTCCGTCCACATACGCGGATGACTATGGGATGGTAAGATAAGACGAGGACAACAGTCGTTCGGTGGGATATTATCTTGATTTATATATCCGAGATCGATCTAGTCGTTCGAACATACCATTAGCCGACCTGGTGCGAGAATTCTCACTGTGTGCCCTTTGCTAAACAGTTTTATCGTGCCACATATGGGTATTAATATTGCGAGCTTATGGTTCTCGGTCTGCTGACCACGAGGGGTGCGGCCAAAGGGACTCTGTCAGCGTGAACCTCCGATACATAATTCACTGCGAAACCCATCGAGGAGAAACGATTACTCAATTGGACAATTGTAGTTCTATCTGTATCACTGATCTGCGAATGCTTTCCCAAATTTTGTGCTTTTCTTACGATACTGTTTAAGGGATGCTGATTTTTCTTATCAAAACGCTTCGGTGTTATGTTCATGGAATACCGTTGGAACAAAAAGGTACAGGTGGCGACGTTGAGCGGGAAACAATAGTAGAGAAAAGACCACGAGATGGCGGACTGTTCCTCTCCGACGAGTCCTTGTTCAGTATTATTGTTAACTGAACAGTTTACCTACCAAAAGAAAGCATAGAAATTTTCTTTTACATCGCAATCTGAAGTGAAACCATCGGATGACGTTATCGAGGGTGACTTGTTAGTTCGCAATGAAAATTGCTGTTGCTATCGAAGGTTCCATTGAAAAGTGTTTAGCCATGTACCATAGATTTTTCAAAATTATGGAATAATCGCCGGTCGGTGATGCGTCAATATATAACCTACTCTATTCTAATAAACTACTTATTCAAATGTTAATACACCGACACGTGTTTAAGTATCCATATCCTAAAATACACTGATCAGACAAATTAGACTGTAGACTTTTTGTGCAATATAAAACCATTTCTTATATTAATTGTGCGAAGCAAGAACCAAATGAAAACGAATTGTTCGTAAGCGAACAGCGTTTGTGGAGAAAACAGCGCGATTGAATTTGTACACCCGATGGAGAGGAGATAAGGAACGAATCGTTCGCGAAGGACAGCTGTTCGTAGTATCGCGCATGATCCACCGAACGCTAATTTCCGCACGTTTTTCCGCATTGCGTGCGCAATTGCGTCGGGAAGCGAGGTGGCGTCGCCGTGCAGAGAAATTCGCGGCAGTAGCCATGGTTACGGGGGTTGATCGGCGGGGGTTGGATGGAGGCGGCGTGCGTGACTAATTTGACACCCCGTAGATATAGGTGCTCTTAACCCAGACAGTCACCTGCGATTCGTGCCGGCCTCGTGTCGGCGCTAACGATCACGATTTCGCTCGCCCCCGTACGTACCCCTAATAAAACCGAACTAAACGACCCGGTAAACGCCGCTGCTACCGAAAAAGCGATCGAAAACCTGACTTCAACCGTTTTTCGACCACTATCCGGCAATTCTATTCCTACCACTTCATACGCGATCCCAGACAACGCTTGATCCAATTACAGGTAAACGAAAATGAACAATTTCACACGTTCGATTTATTTAAGATGCTGACTCGAAGATTTATGTAAACCCCGATATCTTCGGCGCAGGAAAACAAGACTGACTTCCACTTAGGAAATTTGGTGAAAACGATCGTCGAATGTGTAAAGAAAGTAATCTCTGTATGCATGTATGAGAGGGATGCCGAAGTAATCCGAGCGTTGCCGGACCAAGCCGACGCGATTCGTCCTCCAACAATAAGAACGTACGCGTGTGTTCTACCCCCCCCCCCCCCCCCGCTCGTATATAAGAGAACTGTAATACTAAATACTAGATCATCATCTTTATTTATTCTGTTCCACTGTACAATGAACACTGTTGTGTTTCCTAAATAGTAAAGTGTCGTTTGCTTTCCAGTTTTCCGTGTCGTTCGGTTTTACCTCCCAACAGAATGTATTGGTTGATCTGCTATACTTTTTCAAAAGTATACTTTTTCGAATACAGCAGCGCAACAACTGCCCGACGCGACGCCATGAATCAATGTTGTTTCCGAGTTAATCGTTTCGCAAAATATGATAATAAACTCCGTTCCACGGGCACGGCAAGCCGGGCCGCGTTTCCCTCGGACCCGCGGCGCCGGTTGATTTAGGCGAGAGCGACGAGTACATTGAATCATTCTATGAAATTCATTATACGATGCGCTAGCGAGCATGTGATTCAATCTTCTATAAGTTAGACGTTATGATGTCGATTCCGATAACCGATGGCCGGCGAAACGAATCAGATATTATCGATATTTATGCGATTATTTCTAGCAGGTGGAATTTCGTTTGATTAATTGGAATCATTAGATACCTCAAAACTATAATTTTCATACGTGACTGTAGAATCGAATGAACCGTATCCGTTGGACTGAATTGTTTTTTCTGATTTTTTACATTGTTCTATTCGTTTAACACCTTGCCGTTTACGAGACAGGCTCGCGATTAAGGTAGCGCAATTAAAATCTACTAAACTGAAATTCTGAACCCTGATGAACGAATATCCTCGAGAAGAACGTAACGGTGAAACAGGAAGTGCTGTCAGTCCCAAAAACAGCGAGATGATTGTTCTTAGCGTGATTGATGGTTCGAGGGGGATTTATTTGGTAGAACTTCATTAACGTGGTATACGAGCAAGAAAATAGTTACAGGTAGAACACGTGTTTCTCTTGCCTTTATGCCGGGGATTTCTATGCTGACGTGACAGTAAATAACGTCGAACAACGCGAGGAAGCACTCCCCTGGCCCTTTATTTCTGTGCGTTCTCGGAAGAATGATTTTCCTGTCTGCCAACTCCTTCGTTACCCGGCAAACACGTTCACGTGCTTCAAAAATCAAGCGAAACTTCATTCGACAATTTCGCACCGAACGTGCTTCGGCTACTGAACGAGACTTCGTTCAGGAATCGTCCAACAAGTCAGCGCAATTACGTTCAACGCGAACATTTCTGCACTGTCGTCGATAGTAAGCCGAAACCCTCTTTTAACTTTTGTTTTGAACGAGCTGTATCTTTGGCGATAGATGGTTATATAAAAGCAGTATTAGCGTCGACGTAGTGTAAGCTTGAACTCGATTGCATCAGTCAATCGTGTACTACAACGTAGCACTTCTGAAGAGCATCGTGTAATAAATTCGTACCGTTGTAAGTGGACTGGAGATTTTATAGCTTATAGTTTCTACTTTACCTATTTCTTTTTCTCAGAGATGCATAAAATTATTAATTTGTGGTAGACTGATGTAATGAGTTATTAGATCGGATCCAGCGTTCCACGGTTACAACGGGTGTAACTTACCGATTGACTTGGTCGTAGTATTATACAGGGATCGTGGATTTTTTTTTAAATGGAACAAAAACAGGGAAGATCGCTTTTAAATTGCGCTCTCAAAAGCTTTTAGAAACGATTGCAGGTTCGATATTAGTTTCACATTCGTCCCACCCTCGCGACCACCCTCGACCCAGCCCCGACGAATGTATTTCTCGTCGTGGGCAACTGGTTTGAAATTCCTTCCCCGGTGGTGGTGTGCAAAAGCCTCGAAAAAAAAAAATTGTAATCGAATTGGAGTATTTTTCCAATTGGCAATCGTCGAACGGCCGAGCGCGCGGAACGATTGTCCATCCGGCTCGCTCCACCCTCCCTCCCTCCCTGTCTCTCTCTCTCTCGTTCTCACTCTTTCTCGAATCCAAATTAGTTGGCCTACCGCGAAAAATCAATCTGCCCGCTTTTTCCGCTGGCTTCGCCATGCTTCCCGCCGTTGTCGATTCCATTCGCGATGGTCGCCGGGGAAAATGCAGTTCCAACAGGTACCGCGAGCGAAACGCCACCGACTTCCTCTTCGGTCCGCGAAATTATACCATTACGCTGTTTCGCTTTGTGTTGCTTTATTATGTTGGTCTGGGCTTTTATTAAATATCACCTCCGAAAGTCCTCGACGATTTTTATTCGTCGTCGCTCTTGCGAACTCTTTGCCGATGAAAAATGCAAATATTTGGTTGAGGTTAGAGTCAGACGCTTCGTTCAATTCTGTTTTATAATGCACACTTATAGCGCATACTTTGAATAGCCTGTGGTTTCTGTTCGGAAAGCATCGAACTGTACCATAGATTTGATGTTTCGTTAATGTTTAGTGTTGTGACAGACGCGTCGACCATTTTAACACATTACCGACCGGTGATTATTGCATAATTTTGAAAAATCTATGGTACATGGCTAGACACTTTTTAATGAAACCTTCGACAGCAATAACAATTTTCATTGTGAACTAACAAGTCACCCTCAAGAACGTCATGTAATAGTTTCATTTAAGATTGTAACGAAAAATAACATTTCTATGCTTTCTTTTAGTACAGCACTGTTATTGAAAATTCTATTAATAAGCTTCCGGTGGGTAAAGTGTTAAGACAAGATGCCTCTTTTAAAATACAGCAATACAATATGACTCTTTCAAAATACATGTAGGGCAAGATATATCTTTGAAAGAACAGTGGTACAAGACGAAAAAACAATGCACGACTGCCATAAACGCGTTTAGTCAGTGAACTCTGATTCCGGCTGGTGTTCCGGCAACTTCCCCCAGAAAATTCAAGCGTCGCGATCAGCAGGTGTTTCTCGGCGCAGTTAATTCGTTAAGTGTTTCCAACGAAACTCACCCCTGTATCGATTCCCATCGGGGCTCTAGTCACTCGGCGCAAATCGTCGAATTAGTCGGTTATGCCTTATTCCCCGTTCTTCGGTGAAACTTCGTATCGCGTGACGGGAATGTTTAAACGCGCAACAATCGTTGTGTCCCGATGATGCACGCGGCTCGGGTACGGAGGAAGAACACACACACGCATGCTCGTCGTCGACCGATGAAAGATTGAAAAGCGGCGAGCGATAGATTAAAGATTTAACCTTCCCTTTGAAGCCGTCGAATCGAGCAGAAATATGTGCGTTTCATTAAGCTCGTTCCTGTCAATTTCAATATATCTTTTCATGTCCGTGCGCCGCGGACAATACGTGGAAAGGAAATAAATGTTACCGGGCATGAAAAAAGTCACCGTCGAGCCGCAAGACCATTGAGGAATCGGAACATTTAATAATTGACGATTCAGCTTGCGAGCGAGAACCGCCGAACCGTGCTCCAATTACCGAGACCCCATTCACCTTTTTGGCGTACTTTTACAATTCTTTCGTAATGCCAATTAGATCCAAGCGCTTCTAATAACGAACCGTGAAAATTGCCTTTTAATCACTCGCACGCACTTCGAAAATAGCTGCATAAAAGATTCTGGCATAATACTTCATTCATTTCTCGTCGACTTCATCGTTCGAACTATTGGAAAATGTGTTAGTTCCTTGTCACGTTGATTGTATCTTCCTGTCATTTTTACATGATAAATTTTACAAGGAAAAACAAGAGCCTCGGAGAGCGTCAAACAATTACTACACATTTAAGTATTGTACAAGGTATTGTATCAATTTCTTATCGAATCAATTTCAGGCCGAAACAAACGTTTGCTACTTGTCTTCGCTCGGTAATTGCATTTGCGACTTCGAATAGTTTAGTGGCGATTCTATGGATATTGTTGGACGTTTCGCGGGATCATTTTCGCGGCGGGAAGCGTTTTCGTAGGAGGTTAACGATAAGCTTAACGAGCTTAACGAGCAATTCGGCGTTTCGATATCGGCGGATGCGTGCAGGACGCGGCCAATAAAACCTCTGTGGGCCGGACGATGATTATCGCGAGAAAACAGCGGCAATCTCCGCAATCAATCCGGGGGTCGCGTATGCGGCGTAGGGTAGCTGAAAATCTGGAAAACGCGCTTTCCCGGTCGCAATCGGGCTATGTGACCGCCGAGCTATGTGCCCCTGCCACCGAAACAGCTCGGCTCGTCCAATAAAAGCTCCGTTTTCCCTTCGCTATCAGCCCCTTCCACCCTCCCGCAAAACCATCTCGTCGACCGGCCTAATAAATCCGACAGATAGGATTGGCGTGCGCTATCAATTAAAAATGATGAAACCGAACGTGCGTCCGCCTCCGCGTTTCGCAACCGTGTTCCACCCAGTCGCGTTTCCTCTCCGTTCATCTCCACGCTTGTTCTCTCTCCCCCTCTCTCTTCGCTCACTTTTCGCGAGGAACGCGGCTGATTCCTTCGCCTAGTCTGCTCGAGTAATAAGCTTAAGCGATTAGGTATACCTTGGGGGCACGGTGCTCCCTTCCTCGACCTTACAGCTCTCCTCGATTCTGAGTCGATGCCGGTGGAGCGATAGGAGAGCCCGAGAACCAACCCCCTGCAGAAGATTGAAAAAAGCACAACGGCACCCAACGCCGCGCTGGTAGCTTTTAAACGTAATTTAAATTTTTAATTGAGACTCCTCTGCGGGGAACACCTCCGATTCGGACCTTCGTCCTTTTCACGCCATCCGGAAACGTCCTACGCTGCGCCCTGCGTCCGCTAACCCTCGGCGGTTCCATTTGGAAACACCCCTCGAGATGTGTTTCAGAATTTTCAGAATTGGTTGCATCGAATCGATTTGAATTTGTTTGAGAGATTTAATCTGCTGGAATTTGGAAATACGATGAAGCCTTGATCTAAGAAAAACGAATATCCCTTCCACTGCGGACATATCCCGCGAGGGGCCGAGAAGCTCGAGCTTGCCTCGGTCGACGAACAGTGTAAAGTGCAAACATGCCGCGTCATCCGATACGGGGTCGGGCATATCGGTGTGAACCACTACTAAACACGATGCAGTAAGTTTCGGCCGCCGCGGTCCGTGTTTACACGCGCTGCCTTTTCTACGCTCGGCACGGTTGCCGGGGTCACAAAAAAATAGATGAACCGTGCAAGCTAAGAAATACAACGGATCCGGGGGTTTTACTCAGCTCGTGGCTTTACAGTATGTTTGTGGTATCGTTTGACGTTTATGTCTTTAACCCGGATAGGTTTGAAACTAATTTAGTCAGAATTCTATGAACTTTTTGTAGATTGATTCTTATGGACTGTGTTTTTGTAGTAGCGTTTCTGGCTGACTACCGGATAGGGGTTGGTGCAAGACACGTTTACCTTAACCCCTTGCCGTACCTTTTCTTCTACAGTTACATTGGTTGGAACGTCTTCATGCACGAAAATGTCGCGGAAGGGAAAAGAAAATGTATATTTTATGTATGGCTACTTTTATTTGAATGCTTAAATATTGATTGCAAGCGAATCAAATTTCACTTCATCGAAAATGAAACGCTTAACATTCATATTTGTTAGACTTTGTAAAAAACCTTCATCGCGAGTCTGGCTCGTCGAAGTACGGCAAGGGGTTAACTGTCTCAAGGAAAAATATTTATCGTAGATCTCGGAAGTGTCGACGCATCGTCGAACCGGGGTTCCCAATGATTTATAGAATTTCGCGGTCCGTGGATGGCACGTTAACGTGTCGATAACATCGCCTCTCGATGCCGGTCGATTCGTCAACGGTTTTCCCCTGTCGCCGGGCAATCGAACGGGCGAAGTAAAAACCCGGTGAAAAATCAATTCCGCGCTTCGACAGGCAAAAAAGCAGGTGCTCGTACAGGCTGAAAGAGAGAGAGAGAGAGAGAGAGAGGGAGAGATAGAAAGAGAGAGGGAGAGATAGAAAGAGAGAGAGAGAGGGAGAGCAGGCAGGTTATTATCCGGGCCGCGGCGAACTACGGCGCAGCGTGTGCACCGTACACGCTCTCGTGGCCCCGGGAGTCTAATCGATGCGTCGTCGCATGCGACTGCGTGCTTTTATCGCTGTCACGCACATAATTAATTTAATTTAGTTGAATACGTCGGGCCAGCGTCAGGCGGCGATTGCTGTTCCGATTGTTTGCACGGAAACGCTACCATTAACCCCCGGACCGCGCTCGTTGTGCGCGCGACATACTAGCATCGAAGAGAGAGAGAAAAATGGTGGGGGGGGGGGGGGGCGGAGATAATAAATCGGTCGAACGATCGCGTCACGAATCGCTGGGAATCATGCTGATTATCCTACGGAACGATCATTCCTCGTTGATCGCAGATACTTTGATTTCCTCCGCCTGCGAGTTTGCATTCTCTTTATTTAGCTTTTTTAAAGATAAGATTGCAAAACCTTCACCGAAAAAGATTCAGCCGATATCACGTAATCGATGGAGTGCGCGATCATTACGGGACACGATTGCGCATCCTGTGCCTTTTACACATTACGAGATAAAAATATAAATAAATTCGTGGTGAAGGTTTGCGTGGACTACTGGATTAGTTTGTTGTTCGAGATGATTGCACAAGAAGAGGTTAATTATGAAGTTAAGTCTAATCTCCAAGGTGGAAGGGAAGAGAGAGGAGCACCATAGAAGAGACAGCACGAACCGGAGGCTTAAAGCTCTTTTTAAATCGTGTTATACTCGATAATAAAGTTTTCGGACGGCCTGCTGATACCAGAGTAATCTAAAATGATTACGTTCCGTGGTTCACCCTTTATAGCAGACTCTATTAGGTAAGAGTCTATTGTTAATGAAAGCGATGCGTTACTCGTTGCTTCGCGAACAAACATGTTCGGATTAGCGACAGATAATCTGAGAAAAGTGTCCATGAGATTGAAACAAAAAACGGCACTCGATTCGCGAAAATTAGTGGCTGGCCCTACGTCAAAGAACGTAATTCGTGAGCGAAGTTTAAAGAGCGCTGCGGCTCGCCAAGCTTTTTAATAAAGCTTGTCGGTGGTTGGTCGAGCACACGGTTCGATACAAGCCACTGTGCCCGTGCTCGTCCTTTTTTCTTCGTTTTCTTCCGTTTCCTCGTTTCTTCCCGCTCTACATTGTTGCCCGGTAATGCGATCGCGGTGTCGTGAGGGTTAACGAGTTAATTTCTCGTTTGTCGCGTGACTCAGCCGCCTGACCGATTATTTAAAAATGTATGAATTTTCGTTGACGCCGCTTTGAGCCGGCTTCAAAATGCCACGTAGATTAACCGCGACTGCGTTATACAATTATTCTCCACCTAATCTGTCGCGACCGATCTTTGATTACGGGGTGAATTTATCGGCGCACTGCAAATCTTCCCGCGATTATCGCGATCGCACGTTTTTCGTGTATTTACTGTAACGATGATTAATTCTTACCTAATGAAATCTTTCCGGCGAAATATATTTTTTGTCTAGCAATCGTCGAGAATAACGTTTGCTTCGTTTTCTTTACACGGAATGATAGAGAAGGGACGTAGCTTACAGGGAACAAATAATAATAAATAATAATTAAGAACAGGAATAGTAGACATTTAAACTGACACAGCCAACTAAACGCCTAGACAGCGAATCGCGTCAATAACAATAACCTTTTCAAGAAAGAATTGTTAATTTTTTATCAAATAAAAATGTAATCCTTCCTCGTTTTTCGTAAAATTTATAATAGGACCATTTGCTCTGCGTTCGACGCGTGTACTTGTCGTTGCTCGATTTTAATTCCGCACTCGGTCGGGGATTTTTAAAACTAAATTCCGCAGTTAAGAGATTAACAGAAAGAAGTTTCTACGTAAAGTACCGTCTAAATGAAAAGAGAGATTGACGAAATTCTTTATGAAGCGCGGTGAGGAACAGCAAGCACTTATGGAATTAGCTAATGTTTACCGGGAACTGTAGAATCGTAGCGAACGACTTACCTGGACGCGCACTTCCGGAAGATTGACTTTCATGGCGAGTTCTTCCCTGGAGTACACGTCCGGATAATGAGACTTCTCGAAGGCCCTCTCGAGCTCGTGCAGCTGGTAGGTGGTGAAGGTCGTCCTGTTTCGACGATGCTTCTTCTTGCCGCCGTTCCCGTTTAAATCGTCCCCGCAGCCTGTCCCGAGTTCCTCGTCGCTGCCGCCGCCGGTAGAGTTGCAGCTGTTCTCACCTGGAACCCACGGGAGTGGTCAGGTCTCCTCGGAAACGGTCGTTACGGTTAATAGCTACGGTAATGGTGATCGATTTATCCAGTCCCAGCTATTACCTCTATTATGCGCGTATAATGCGACCTATTACAAGTGTTGTAACGCTCGTCAGCCGTGCGAGCAAGCTGGATTTCGCGAACGCGTCAATTTATTCTGTTCCGTCGCTTCCGACACTCTCCACGCTAGTTTCCCTTTGTTCCATGCACAACAATTAACCGTAAACTTCGGGAAATTACCATTTCCAGGATATTCGAAAATTAACACATTAACTCCTTCAAGGATACTGGCACGGACGCGTACACTTCGTCTTACTTTCGTGGACCATTCTCAATTATTTTCGTTCGCGTCTTGCTCAGTCGATACCTGCTTACATCCCATGAAGTACACCTAATCATAAAAGAATTAGAATTGTTGAATGCTTTTCTAAAAAATTTCTGTAGAAAATATTATCTCGTGTTTTACCGTAGAAATAAACAACGATGGTGAACAGACTATTATTTCGTCTCAGATTGTGTATTATCTACTGATTTTTTAGTCTTATCGAGAATAAGTACAACGTTTAAATATTGAATTTCTGACATTTCCCTGGATCTCTTCACCGCCAGCGTGTCGTTTGTAATGTACGCAGACATTTATGTCGGTAACAGAAATTTTTTTTAATGTAATCCGCGCAAAAATTGCAAAAATTGTCAGAAACATGTGCAACGTCGTTCTTTCATCGAAAACCATTATTTATTAATATTCGGGATCGCGAACGCCCGTTTTAAATAGCCCGGTTAAATTGGTAAGAATGCGCGAAAGCATTTCAGCAATTCCACAGCGAAAATTCTCCGAAAATTCGGCGCGAACGTTTTTATTAGCGTTCCGTTCGCGCGGGTCATTCAATTTTTAACGCAACATCGTGGACCTCTTTGACGATTATTGATTTACACCGGGTTTTGTAATTATTTCCGTCATACGCTGTATAATGCAGTGGCTGTAATTGATCCACGCAACAAATTGCAGTTAACAGCACATTAACGAGTCTTACGCGAATAATTAATTATCGATTCCGTCATGGAATGGAAGTGCGTGTCACTAAATATACTACAACCTTGGTTTTTCGCGATATCCTGTCGGCCAGCGACGCAACGTGTGAAAGCGGAAACGGCACAAGTTTAAAAGCCGATGTGTATAAAAATATACGTTACGTTTACATATCTGGCGATGTTTCGGAAACAGATGGCATCCAATTAGGTCGCAGAGAAAAAGGGCGACAGCTATCGGTCATTTTATGATTGTATATTTTGATGTGAACACGAAATTAGAAACGACGAAGGTTCCTAATTACGACGTGTGTCGTTTTTAGCGAACGTCGCTATCGTCTCTTTCAGCTTCTTGTCAGATCCGTTTTAAGTTTGAAATACGTCTTTCAAAGTATTTCGATAAACATTTGCAACATCTGTACACGTTCTAAGCATGCGCTAGATGCAGTGTACCATTGCAGAGATCATTTTTGACACTTTCTTAAGCGCCTCTAAAAATTTCCAAATTTGCAAACTCCTCCCGCGAGATTCTCCGAAAGTCAGTGGATTTTTCGTTACGCGGAATTCGGCGATTTATCGCGGGAATCGGTGTTCCAAGAGCATTTGATCGATGTTCAGTGTCACGCCACGGAAATTGAACGTTGGCCTGCAAAAAGGGAACGCTCTGGTTTTGGTTGTTTCGCGTGGTGTGTCGCGATCCGCCAATATACAGACAATTAAACGACTCGGTTCTGTCCGACAAAATAAAGCAATTTCCAGCATCGTCCTTCCAAGCACCGTATCTTACACGATCGATCGATGTCGGAGGATACCGTGCTAGTTGAATTCAATTGTTTAAAGTTTTTGCAGATATATCGGGTATCGATAAACAGCTCGCCGCAACGTTTCCCTGTCGTTGTACGCGTGAATTTCAGCAGGTGACCACGTAACTTGTACTTCCCGGCAACTATTACATGGTCGTTCTCCATGTAAATTACGCCACCTTCCCATTATCCGTTCTTATTACGGTGTCCAAGAACATGAACGCCGTAAGCGGGGAAGAAATTGATTTTGCGGGGTCTCGCGAGCAATTGGCGATCGTCCAACCCACTATCGCAGCTAATAAACACTTCCTTTGACCGCCCCACAGATAATAATTTATTAACATCCCTGTAAAGCACGGCACGTAATTACTCGACGATTTTACAGGCTACAAGTAGCCAACGAGACATGCGATCGTTCGAACACATTATTTTGGTTTCCATATCAATTACATTTTAACAGCCGTCTGCACAATGTACATTACTTAATTTGAAATTTTCGAACATTTGACGTGTCAGATTAAAATCATGTTCAAAATGCTTGAATTGTAAGAGGTTGCTTCGAGTCGATTTCAAAATGCGTTCCCGTGGAAATTTTTGAACTTTCGAAGGCTTAAATCGAAGCTCGAAGAACGCGCTTTACGATAGGCCGATGTTCGTTTACGGAAACATTCGAATTGATACTCGAAAATCGATAAATCCGGAGAACGTGTGAAAAGAAACATTAGCTACGACGAAGTCGTTTCGAATTTAGATACGTCTTGTATCGAGTGTTCAGGCGGGTAGAATTCGAGGGACACGGTGTATATCGAATCGTTTTACCAGCATGTAAAATGTGAGTGTACCGCGGTTGATTCGAAGCGGAAGGATAATGGAAGATCGTTTTCCGGCGTTGGCGATCCATAACCAAATCCAACAATCAAATTCGTCGGAGCGTCGAATGATTCTCTTTTCTCGGATGGGTCCCGACACCCCGTAGGGTATATATATTCAGGCTCTCATTAACTGCATAATTAACCTTCTCTCGCGTCGCAGCGTAGCGCATTAGATCGAATTGTGGGGGGTAATCGGGTGGCTCAATGGCGGCAGCGTTCCCGAGCACACACGGACAGCTGCGCAACGAGCACGTATCCTGTGCTGTGCCTGTGTGCGGTATCGGCCCGGTGCTAACCAACAGCCTAATAACCTCGCCTTGCCTCGTGATTGACGCGCCTGTACCGGCTAATTATCAACAACAATCAATAATGGCCCCCGAGAGTGCCAACACCGTCGTCCTCCTTCGCTCCGGGGTACGCTCCTTCGCCTCCTCCGGTTTAAGCGCACCCACGCTACTAGACACGGTTCCGCACCCTTATTCCTCAGGGTGTTCCCAGCCCCCTCGGCACACAGAGACGAACTTCTGTTTCGGGCTCGAACGATCGTCTTCCATTCAAAGGGACGTCTTCGACGGCAACATCCTCGGAGCCAACCGGTTCTCATCCTTCGACAATAACACTGTCCAACACCAAATTTGTTTCGCTAGAACTGTTCGATGTACCTTATAGAGTTTTCATGCGCTGATTCCGAATCTGCACTTAATTTTTTTCCTGCACGCACACGTTTTTGAGAAACACGACTTTGAAACAAACAACATATTTTTCAAATTTAAACAAATATTGTGATGTTATTTTATAAGATATTGCATCGTACTTAACGGCAAAAGATTCTGTAGACTTTCCCGAATACAGTGATATCCAATATTAATACGTTATGAACGTGTAACATATTATTTTATAAACATAACAAGGATGTGCCTATCCAAATTTTTGGATACTTTTCCAATGATATATACCCAAAGAAATAAATTTGGTAAACAATTCCTCTGGGAAGCATCTTTACAATCTTAATAATCGCAAATTAAGAATATTAGAACCCGTCGTTTTGACGGGTCCCGTAAACCTAGTGTTAAACATTTTTAAACAATCGTTAAAGACGGAAGGACACCACTTCTGCACCATTTCTTGAGGACACTTTTCAATTTATATAAAAAAAATAAGGGGCCAACGGAAAATCGAACTGTACCACGCGATAGAGCAGACTTTTGTCTTGAGAAACTACCCTTTCAAATTTCCAACGTTGATGTTTTTTTCGATCCAGAAAGCAAAATATCTTGCCGCCAGTGGTGCTCTTCCACGAGTGGTGATCTTTTGCCGTAAAGAACAATGCAATATCTTATATAATAACATCACAATATTTGTTTAAAGTTGAAAAATATGTTTTTTTCCAAAGTCATGTTTCTCAAAAGCTGTGCGCGTAGGAAAAAAATTAAGGGCAGGTTCGGAATCAGCGCATAAGACTCTATAAGGGACACCCAACAGTTATAGCGAAACATAGGAAAAGTTTAAATTTGTTGGACAGTGTAATTGGGCCAGTGGTCTTCAAAGTCAGCACAACCTTTTTTATTATCAAACCGTGAACTAATTCGCTTCAACCTTGTCATTTTTAGAAGGCGAAATTTCCGAAAATGTATTTCCTATTTGTGCATAGAATACTGTTTATATTTCTAGAATATGTCTATAGGAGAATAAATGTGAACCGTCCACAGTTTCCTAAAAAGAATTGTAACCTGCGCTACGCGTGACAGATGTTATTTGGTTTATTAAACGTTTGATCAAACGTATATCCGGGGAACAGTCGGAAAGACATGGAAACGAGTTCCAGTTTCGAACGGCTGATCGTTTATTCGAGCGGCATAACTTTTTGATCAATTACGCGAGATCGAGTTGCTGACACGAACTCCGCCATTTCCGGGTAAAGGTTTCTCGTAGTAATTCAATTTCTGACGCGCGTCTATCATCGCGCACGACGCCAATTGGGGCGGAAGTCTGTATTCGAAACGGCCACGAAATTGTTACCGTTTATGAACGCTACCGATATTCCGGGCAACGTATCCGAAACAGTTCGAGCGTCTTCTGTTTTCTCTGTTCATTCACTTCTAACTTCATTACAAGTATATTGAAACGCTCCGAAACGAAAATGACATTCTATTCCCATCTTCAGAGACCCATTGAATGAACATCCTCGGTCCAGTTATAATACTTCACACAGGAAACTACTGGGTTCCTCTTTCTCTAACAGACATGTCGTTTCAGGAACTGAATATTCTGATGTTACGAGCACTATTTTAACTCTGCTACACTCAAAGAGGTCTATTTCACAGTTCACCAATTTAGTCGACTGAGGTTTTTAGAATTGTACAGAGATACGTCGCCGTATCGACGCGATGTTTAAAAGTATAGTTGTTAGAACGCAAATACACATTTTCGGAGTGAAACTAGTTTCGCTGAAATTGCTAAAAAATTTGAGCTGGACCAATGTACAGAGGCGTAAGCCATCAAAGGATGGTCCGAAGGGCTAGCATAAAATGTGAAATTTTTTGTACAACTTGAAGAAAGAAATGTGACAGTTTTCCACGAGCAAACGCGGGAACGGCGGTAAGAAAGCGTCAACAATTACAGTGCGTTTCGGTGCGAATAAACGCGGGGAATTGCATGCGTTCGGAGTAAAATTAATGTGGGTATATTATATTCGTAGCGGGTTATGGCAGTTTGTGTAGGTGCATATAGAACGTTCGTATAACTGGGCGGTGTAAGCGGGCTCCGGGTGTGTGAGTACGTCTGCGCAATAATTGGTTTCGGTCGGACAGAGTAACCATCGTGATTAAATTCTACGGGGCAGGTGCAGAGTGGTGGTGCGCCGTCGCTGTTGCGTTATATCGAGATCACCGAGTGTATCGCTCCAAGTGGCTCGAGTTTTCGTGGATTAAAGGCGACACCGCGTCGCAAAGTGAAAGTTTTCACGGTGTAATTGGAAATCGGTGTTAATGGCGGGGAACACTGCAACACCTCCGGACTCGACAATGCTGGTCTCGCAAGCAAAACTCGCTAACCGCGCCCGATAACGTTTACAGATCACAGAAAAATAAAAATTCCAATTTTTAACACGTTTAAAAAGAAAAAACACTTTTTCTTAGATCTCGATAGAGACCAACTTGTATATTTGTTCCCCAGACATGCTACAGATGTCCGATCAACGGACTCAACACTAGATTTACGGAGGTCTAAATATAACTATTTCACATTAATTTATAAACGTAACAAGAATGTGTACATCCAAATTTTTTCCCATTTTTCCGATAGTATCTTTACAATCTTAATAATTGCAAATTAAGAATATTAGAACCCGTCGTTCCGACGGGTCCCGTAAACCTAGCGTTAATTGGAAATTAGGTTTCCGTGTTTATTTTTAGAAATTTCGCCCGAGAAGAATCGACGACGAACGAGAAGATCCTTGGTCGCGAGCATTAACACGATTTCATTATCGAGCATAATCGATTCTTTGACCGGCTTAATGCCGCGGGGAAGAATCAAAAGGGGGCCCCGTGGTGTTTTGAAATTTATCAGCGATCAGTGTTGGCCCATTAGAGCCGGTGCTCGATCCAGAAGGTCACGTTTCCTCTCCCGGCCATTTCGTCCATTATACTATCTTCCCGTGTCAATCTCTTAAGTAGCTCGAATGGGCTAGGACCGTTTACACTGTTCCGATACCATCGGTTTCCCTCCGTGAACGCGAAATACCGGCGACAATCTGTTTTCCCGAAATTGAACCGCTTTCGACGGACGTTTACGTCAGTGAGACGTGAAATCCAAGTACCTCCGCGATGACCCTTCAAAGCGACAACTTTCAGAAGCAACTTCGTTCTCTTATTTGCCCACGTAACTATTGTCTCCGGTATACCAACACTTTGGAAATTTTCATGAAATATTCCCGAAAAATGATAGATAAGAATAAAAACTGTTAAAAAAGTTCGTGCACTCAATTCCAGGTAGCCACACGACGCATCATCCAATGAAACGAGAATTATCATAATCCAATTCTCTGCTTTGTAGTTCGCAGAAAAATTATAATTTCAATGACGATATTATCAAGGACCTACCGCACCTGACAAGAAATTTTAGCAACGTTGTAACGCTTCGAAAAGATTGCTCTCCCGATTACGGCTTAATTGAAGCGACGCAAAATCGACGCGACGGAGTGCGTATCTGGAAATTAATATCGATATTTCACGGATCGATTCGTGACGATTAATTTGCTAATTCCTTCCGAAATAATTACGCATACATGTTCCCGACCGTAGACACGTTTAACGAGGCACCGTGTTTCGATTATCATTAAACTTATTTATAAACCGTCGACTGTCGTCACCTGTTTCGTCCACTTGTCTGTTCCTTCGGCCACGGTCTGTTTAATGCATGCGCGGCTAACCAATTTACCGAATTTGATTTCTCCGAACGGCGAATTAACTGTCTGACATCCGATCAACGGGAACATAATGAACGAGCCGCGAGAATTGGCCAGACCGAACTGCGAACGAGTTTCACCTAGACGTTCGATAATCGAATGAGGCTCGTTATTGACAGTTTTCCAGCTATCACGAACTTATGAATAGAAATCATCGTTAATGTAAATTTCTTTGTGTCTCCGAGGAGATCATCATTTTAATTTTTATGGGAGCATATTGTTACCAGCGTGCACCCTGCATTTTAATCTCGGTCACTTCAATCAGGGTTTTCTAGAATAATCTTGGACGTGACTGTGAAAGAGTCGTTACCATTTGCTTTTTACTTTTCGACCACGTGAAACAGGAGAACGGAAACCAGGTTTTTAATTTTATTCAAACCTTTTTCGAGTTGAAATACTTTCACCAGAAGATCTAAGTGATAATTTAAGAAAATAGCACAGTTCTCATTCCGTGGAATTCTGGGAAGTTTAAATCCTTTTTACAAAAATGAATTTTTATGAAAATTAGCCGATTCACAGCTTCGAAGATTGTTGAAGTAATTTCAGAGACGATCGAGCAATAGAAATTCAGAACAGTTAGTAGGAATTATATTATTTGCATGTAAGTTTAACCAGACCGGACACATATCAACAGATTACAGAAACTTGGAATTTCCTTTTTGGTACTTAATCACCGGACGAGACGATATGGATCTGTGGAGACAATAGAGCACGAGGCTATCTTTTATCGACAAGCATGATCCAACCCTTGCAACCGATGGCCAATAAATTCCTGTTTCCTCTCCGCGACGTTGCGTTGTTCGATGTCGCTCGGTCGTTTATACTTAAGCACGGCTGTCGATTCGAAACTTAATTTCCTTGATCGGCGTGGGAGGACAGGGAGGGACAAGGAAAGGCAAAACGAGAGGAGAAAATAAGAGAAAGAAGAGAGTATGCGCCGTCACACAGAGGGCTTAGCTCGCCGACCAAAGAGGATTACAGAATTTGTCTTCTCGTGGACCGTCACCGGTGCGTCTCGCCGTCTTGTTCTCTCTCTCTCTCTCTCTCTCTCTCTCTCTATCTCTCCTTTTCTATCATTCATTCTCTCTTTCTCTTTCTCTTTTTCCCTCTCTCTCTCTCTCTCGCTCTCGTTCTATTCGATTTTTATTTTCTCCTGTCTCTGGACTTCTTCTGCTCGTTCCACCCCCGATCCCCACCCCCTTCTTCCTCTGTGGTTTTTATCTCCGGAACGAAACGCAATGGCCACTTTGCGCGGCACAAAGTTTCGACGGAAATTTCTTCGTAAAAGCCACTGTCACCTGTCGCGCTCTTTAATCTGACGCACGTATCGATCCACGAGAAGTGTTTCCACCCCCCATCCGCCCCCGCCACACCCGCTCACCCCCGCATTCAACCAGTGTTTTTATTATACCGACGGATATACACCCCCCGTCCACAACTATTAGGATATCTATCGGTTTTATGGAGGAACCTGATGTTTAATCGATATCGTGCAATCTCTGCTGGTTTCTTTTTTAATTTAACAGTGCCAGAAATGCAGTGTCTGGCCTCGACAGGTTTGTTCGCATAATGTACACGTGTCGATCTCGGCCCCATTTGGAAAATATTTTCAGCAGCTAGGTGCTATTGATTGTAAAATAGGTTCTACTTGTTCTCTCGACGCTGGTCGTCATAATTTGATCGAATCGTTGGAATCAGTCATTCGTAGGACTCATTCGCTGATGTCGTTATGTATGGTGTTCGAAGATTCGTGTGGGCGAAGTCGCAGTAAAGAATCGTTGAACAAAACGAAATAAAAAATGAGTGGCTTGAAAGTTGCACAGCGTTGCAGAGGGTTGAATCCACTTTGCCTCCATTGGCGGCGTAGAAATTCGGAAATCGAATAACTGCGAAATCACAGGAAAGAAAGTTTTTGGTTACAAATAAATGTTGAAGGAAACGAAATAATTTTGGGTAAATACGAAGAGAAATGAGCGACTTGAGGGTTGCACAGCGTTTTGGAAAGCGAAATCCACTTTGCCTCTTTTGGCAGCGCGAAAATTCTGGAACCACGGGGCAGACGGTATTGTTATCGTCTGTTTAGAGATGTTTGCTCGAATTGAATTTTTCCGTGGCAGCTCGGAGGCTTCCTGCGGAGAGCCCGTTTATAAAACAGCGGTCGCGCGGCCACGAGCGAACCCACACAACGGCGATCGACCGTCGTCGCACGATGCAGCCGTAGATATCCCAATAAAGGCTGCACGCTAGCGAACAATTAAATTATTAAGTAGTAACGATAACGAGGGGCGGCCCGCGTTGATTACTATTATAATGAAGGCGACGCGACGCCGCGAATTATAATCCCGGTGGCGGCGGCGGCGGCGGCGGCGGCGGCAAAGAACGCGGACGAACACACACGCGTGTCCCCGCGTGTCACGGCACACCGTTGTTGCTCCGTTCTTTTTCCAAGGCTCTTTTTCTCAGACCCCCGTGAAGGAATATGTCGCCCTAACGAGAACGTGGGGAAAATTGAAAGCGCCGAGATTAAAGTTCAAATTGTTTTACACCGGATTATACCGAGACTCGATGTAAAGCCATTACATCGTCGTCGCGATGAAAGTTAGCGAGTGCTGACTTGCCGACTGAAAAATGAACTGACGCGAGTTGCACCGTGAAAGAAAATTGAACGTCAAAGCGTTCGTTTATTAAGGATATCTTCCGAGTCGCTCAAAAATGTATTATCTCCAGGAATTTATTTAACGAAAATTAGATCGTGCGGAGTTAATCCTTTGCGGACGTGTGCCGTCACCGAGACTGCTCAAGATTATTATTCTCTGGTAACATCGCTAGTCTCTTCAGCTCATGTTCTGGTCCGCATTATTTTTCCTTTATCGGTTCAAAATTTGTTACTTAAACCTTCGCCAAGCGAATTAGTTATTCTGATAATTAGAGGCCGACGCGTATCTTTCCTTGGTTCGATCTTCGGTGTATTCGATTAGATTAAACGTCAGCCAGTGGTTCGCTTGATTTCGTCGAGTCCGAGCAAGTCGGCCTTACTCGATTTGATAATTTCTAACTTCGATACAGTTCCAATTAACCAGCTCGAGATGATTGCTAGAACGTTGACCCATTTAGAAGGAAATTTTATCCCCGTTGCAAGAACTTGATGACAGCTTAAGAGCCTTTCGTCGGGCGTTCTTAAGACATGCTGCTCTCCCTCTCCCTCTCGCTTTCTCTCTCATTCTTTCTCGCCCTCTCGTTCTCTCGTCTTCACCGTTCACGTTCTTGCCGTAGCTTTGACAATTTAATAATTCGACACCGGTACGTGAATAATCGACGAACCCGATACCCTACTCTCGCCAATCGAGAATCGAGAGATCACGTTCTACGAGCACCTCTTCTATCCGTGCGATCATCCTTCGTCTACTTTCTTGTTGTTCTTTCAATCTCCTTCGAGTGCTCATCGGGGATTACAAGGAAACTCCGGTTTTCCGATTAAAAAGTGATTTGTAAATGCTTCGAACAACTTTGCACAACGACCGGCTCGTTTGTCGGTATAATTAGCGGACAGTGAAAGTTTATACCGGTACGAATGTTCGCAAAGAATTTCAAAACAACCGACGCGAAACTTGTTTGCCTTCAGAAGCAGTGTCGAGAAGTTAAAAAATAGGAAATTGTGAAAGACAATACGAAAATTAGCATTTGATTAATTTTAGAAAATTGTTGCTTGTCAGGAGGTTCGAGCTTCGAAGATTTTCCATTTTGGAAGAAGAATTTTGATTTTGGTAGTGCGTTGTTACGAGTTTCAGAAGCTTGGGAAAGGCCGTGGTTTCATCCCGAGAAATCTTTGCGCCCTCGGAGAATTGTTGGCGAGCCCGCAGGGAGCGAAGCCTGGAAAGCAGGCCGGGGTAGAACGCCACGCAATAAAACACCCCGCCGTGCACAATGTACCTACTAATAATTTAATTGTTCCCAGGCATGCGATGCTTATTACAATCTCTCCATCGACGTTGCGCAAGCACGAACACGAATTCTCGCGTACACGCATTTCTGAGCCGGACTCGACCTGCTCTCTGTCTACGACAGTCCGAGCACGTCTCGATCCAGCACAGATCTTCAATGATAATGCCTAGTTTTCACTTGAAAATCGTTCCTGCCTCCGTGGGGAGTACATTTTCACCGGATAACAGCAGAATGAGTCTTTATTACAACGCTGCATTTAGATTTTCACTCGTACTACGGACACCGGAACAGAGAAATGCTACAAACAGATTTTCTATTTTGATGCTCGATTCTAAACTTGAAAAACTAATTCACAAGTTTTACGGAATCTGACAGAACGACGGGTTCTAATATTTTAAATTTACGATTCTTGAGATTCCAAGATGCATCCAATTCATTTCTTCGGTTGCATATTGTAGAAAGAACAGCTATAAATTTGGATGAACATTCAATTTCAGTGATCCAGTAAATCTAGTGTTAAAAGAGAAACGAAAATTTTATTTTACATAAAAACGTTAATCAGGAGTCTATATTTTCCACTCCAAATTTCGCGGTTATCGGTCAAGAGCTCGAAGAGTCAATTTTAAATGCGATAATATCCAAAAAATATTTACATCCAGATATTATTGGTTTTCTTTTCATCGAAGCAGAACTCGAAATATTTTTCAGAGAGATATTCGATATAGTTCGTCCATTCGGGCTAACGCGATTTTTTTTTTTCACGGAAGAGGTTATCCGAAAATCAGTTTACTCGAACTCTGAAATTGATTTTCCATTTGCGGCTGCCAAGATAATCTTTTCACTGTCGCAAAAGATTGACGACATCAACGTCGAATATGACGGAAATAAAGCGCTGATAATGACCGTTGATTTCGGGGTCAAAAATTCTGGATAACCTGCAACGCTGCTAATGCGGATGGAAATTCACCCTTCGCTTTATTCCTGTACCTTGAGTTCCTGGCGAAAAAAAAGTATGATCATCTAAACTGTCTACAATATTCGACGCTATTGCGTGTGCTGCATAAATTCTATGATCATCGAATATAATAATTTTGCTACTTGTCAAGAAAAATGACGAAGAGGTTAAAAGCAAATTGACGGTGTGTACTCGGGTAGCTGTTTATTGGCGTAAGGGTTAACTCGGTTCGACGAGCATGTCTATCGGTGTATACATGTGCAGCGATTGAGAATTCTGCGAGTAGATTTCGAATGCTGGTAAAAATGAGAAGGAAACCGGGAAGAATCGTGAACGGAGCAAGGTGATCGGGAACAAGCGAGAGCCGCGCCGATTTAACCGAATTACCGTTGGATCAAAGCCTACGAGTGGTAATTGGCGCACAGGTGTCGTCGATCAATCGTACACCGGGCGTCGGGGAAGCTATTTTGCCGCTCGGATACCGAAACGTTTCGTGATCGATAGCAGACGGGTCTCCATACCTCGACGAATCCAATGAGACACATCATACAGGCACAGACAGAGGGATTAAACGGGGGTTGGCGGAGACACAGGAAGCCGAGGCGTTCGTGCAGCCCGATGTTACCCGTGATTGGGCGATTAGCGATCGGTGTTATGCCGCGTATCGACTTGAGAACCTCGCTCGCAAAACATTTCAAACACCGTTTGACCTCCATCAAAATTCACTTCACTGTGTGTCCTCAGAAATTCACAGCCACACTTTTGCACATTCAGCCAAATAGTCTTCGCGAACTCATTGCGAAGTAACGAAGCTATTTCCTTCGCAGTTGCTGCCACCCGCAATTTTCTCAAAACTTTTTTCTTAAATCTTTTTAAAAAGTCCCAAGCAAACCATTTACGATATTCATTTCTGTGATAGGAGAACCCCAAAAAAGATTGTAGATCGTAGAACTGTGCCGGTTGAGAAATGAATGTTTAAATAATTGCAAAATGGCTGGCCACGTACAGGCGACGGGTTCACGATCGATTCGGTATTCCTGTTCAGAATGGCAACGATGCCGGATCGAAATTGATCGCGAACGATAAGAGTCATCGATTAATTCGATATAACCGACTCGTTTCGAGTTCTATCGATTTGGCGGATCGATGTTAGCGAGGCTCGAAAAGCAGTCGAAAAACGAGCTATCCTCGCAATAAATGGGTATGAAATTACACGTAATTGCCCGTGCCTCCTTCCTCTCCCGCCGCTGCACTGCCGTTGTCACGCGATCGAAATTACTCCCCCTAACAAAGCAGTTTTACCTGCGGCGTTCCAGAGCGCCGCGACGCCGTTACCTCTTCCCCGACCGCTTTAATTCCGCCATTCCTTTCAGTGGCAGCATTTTTCCTCTATTAACTCTCTGCTCTTCCGTTCTTACTTGCATACGTCACCTCGGCGTACACGGTGTCTCGCTTGTTCAAACCTGACCAACAAGCCATCAGTGCAATTTTAGTAATTAGGGTAGGAGAGACGCCACGCTTTAGGAGTCAATAAAAACCTTGTTTCCTAGTAATCGAAACAACTTATATTTTCTTATAATATCAGAGTCCTATACAAATTTTGGTAGATAGAATTAAATGAAAATGAAAAGAAGGTGAGTTGGCAAAGTGGTCTTGATTCATCTTCTTCAGATTCGGATTTTGTCTTCTGCGCCTTCGTGCTTCGATGTCAAATTTGTTTTGCACCTTTTATTTGGCCAATTTCAAACTTTCATCGCTCCGCTGTGTAGTCGAGGCTTGTAAAAATTGGGTTACGCTCTCTGGGCGAAAGGAGCGCAATTTTTGGGTGGACCGACGGGGAATAAATAGTGATTGTACCCGGAGACAATTTCCGCGGAGACAACCCGATTAATCGTGCTCGAATTACGCGCGGATCGGCGAAGCCCGCGCGTGATTAATTGGAAGCGTGCTGAGGAGCAGTTAGTGGCCGCACCGGCCGGAAAATCAGAAAGGATAATTGTGCGAATTACCAAGGAATTGATGCAATTACGACGCGGAGCCGCGGCGGCATTATCGCGCGGCGTTAAGGAAAGTTATTCGTTCGCCGGCCGGCTCATTATGCCCCGAGAAATTAATGAAATTTGAAAGTACATTAATCCACAGGCTCGCGTACGAGGTAAGATTGATTGCGGTACGCTTAACGTTACTTCCTACACTCCCCCCTCTCTGTTGCTTTTTAACGATTCGTCTTGTTCGCGGATTTATCGGGACGCTCTGCAATCGAATCACATCTTCGATCGAAAGTTCCTAGAAATTTTGTACCGCTGTACATAATTTTTCTAGATTCATTGGAGATACAATAAAAGAATTATTTCTTGTCTTCTACTCGAAGATTTCATGAATATCTTAATAAATCGATGAACTCTTGGTATTGCGATCGAAAACAAGAAGAATATTGTAAATAGAATATCGAACAAATAAACCTAGGGAATAATTATGGGAATCAAGACGTGATCACTCCGCAGAGAGACCCGCGAACCTATCCCCCCGCGTTTCTGCAGTTACTTCGACTTCTGTGTAGAGTAATTCATAAGAAATCGCGTTAGAAGGGTTGGCTAATGTCTGGTTGCGCCGCTTTTTCTACTTGTTGATTGGAAATGCACAGCGCCGACTGTATTTCCCGAGTAGAACGGGTAGTCAAGTGCTTCTGTCGGACAGTGCGGGAACGATTCAGGAATCCATATTGTTACCCGCTAATAGCACGTTGAAAGCCAATCAGCCGCATCTACGATCCTCCCCACCCTAATTACGGTGCCCTACAAGCATTCCGGTTATTAAAGACACCAAGAGCTGGGCGCGGGCAGCCAGCAAAAGTTCACAACAGCCTTTCACTTTTAATAACTTAATAAATTCTTCCAATGACTCGGTCGCGGTCAGAAGGTTTTCGACAGGGATAACAGATCCGTTTTAAACCTACGAAGGTAGCCGCGCCAGGCAACGCGATGGCAGGAGACGAAGAAGAGGAGGAGGAAGAGGACGGAGGAAGATAAGATGGAAGAAGAGGAGGATGAAAAAGAGGCTGTAGAAGAAAGTAGATGGGGCAGGCGCGATCCATTAGTAGACACGTCAATTCAGCTCTTAAGAAGCGACTGACTTAAAGCCGCTTCCATCTATCTCTTTTTTTTCGCCCCTCTACCCGCCCGTCCCTCCCCATACCTCCATCATACTTATTAGCGGAGGCCGACCTTGCCTTTTACCTTTTCTTCTTTCTCGCGGGACGGTATCATAATTAATGATAATTCGATTAGCGGGACAAGACTGGGCTCCGACTAAGCAACCGTACTTTTCTTTTTCATTTTATTTCGGGGGAGGGGTCGGCGATCGTGCTTTCTTCTTGTTTCGCGCGGCTACTTGATTTCTCCTTTCAATTTTCTCGTCACGGAGATGGGGACCGGGCCCCCGTTTCCTGAATTGACCGCCGACAAGCGAGTTAAGTGACTCGATTACTCTCGGAAGACATGATTTACCTTTCGCGAGCTTCCTCCGGCGAACGAAACCGAGGAAAATCATTTCTCAAAATCGAATTGTTTCATTTTTCATGGAACCAGATCCACGTTGCGACTAAACTTCCAACCACTTCGCAAATTATGCCTGACGTTTATTCGATGATTTTTTTAAACGCGTTCGCTTTTATTTAACTTCTTAAAAATCTTGTACAGATTCTTTATTTCTGCGCTAGCTTCCAATTTACGGAACAAACTATCAATTCAGTACACGTTTACCCTACATATTTCTACTACATTACGATAACGAATGATCGAATTTGTGAAATTATTACCTGCTTTTTAAAAGATCGAATCATGCTACATCGTCTGCAATTTTTCGCAAGCTTATATGCAAAATATCGCGAATGTTGCGGTACTATCTAATCGGTAACTCGGTAGGAAACGACGATCGATCATAGTCGCAACCGTACATATCCCGTGGAATCTTTTCGCGGCAACATTCGAGATAACGAACGCTGATCGAACTTCATTAATTACTTCCAAGATTCTCCCATCCGACGTTCGATGATTTCTACTGGGACGGTCTACTTCTTGCATATCCATCGTCTTGCTGAAAACTATTTATATCGCCGAGAAGTGCGTTGCTACTTAATGCAGGAATGAGATCGAGTTCAATATATGCTCGCGTAAAGAATGCTCATCGACCGTCTGTTAAATTTTTATTACTTCCTAAACTTTCATTTTCAAGATGTTTTCATTTTCCCCTAAGCTTTCACTTATTCATACGTACCATTCTCTTCTTCGAACAATTACTCTGAATTCCACGTTTTATTTCGTTCGCCAAGTTGATGAACGAGCAAAGCCGATAAAACGGGTTCAAATGTATTTTTTCTTCACTTGCACTTCTGAACCTTGGAAACCCGAGTCGGGAACCAAGTAATAATAACCGATGTTTCTAGAATACCGTACGGCGGAAATTAAGCAAGAAGAGCGACACGACTGTCCTTCGCCGAACAAATTAAGAAGACAAACGAACGAGATTTCCGGAACTGGTCCAGAAGTGTCTCCGCAACATTCTCGCAGGAATTCCTCGGAAATGATGTTTTTCGAGTGTCGTCGGTACATCAGCGAGGGTGGTATATCGTTTCTGCGTACAATGAAGCGCCCAAAGACGATATTCTCCTCTGCTGGCAAATCGATCGAGCCCATCCGAACCGGGTCCGCGCTTCCGCGCGTCACAGCCGAAGGAGGACCGGTCTATCGAGCATTCCGATCGCGACACGTTAATCGTCTCAGAAAGAAAGGAGGCGAGGAGGCTCGGGCCGAAACGCACGCCAACAGCAGTCAAATAAATCGGAGACTCACCGATGACGACTCTGTTCGCCGCGCGAAGTCTCGAACCGCGTCTGATCTCTCTCTCTCTCTCTCTCATTCTCTCTCTATCTCTATATCGAGAGAGAATCCGTCCGTAGGATGCAGCGAGGCAGCAAGGGGTCCATCAGGGACAAACGGTTAAGTGCATTATGCAAAAACGCTTAGTTATCGATCATCGACACCGGCCGCGACCAACGAGATTACACGAAGCTTAATATATCGCAAACAGAGGATCGAGAGCGGGCCTTAACCGGCCGAGGCGTCGAATCACGCTAATTCCCATCAGTCGGAATGGTTGACGATTTCGCGCGGTAAACCTCGTTCCTCCTCGCCAACCCCTTCTCGCCCCCTTGTCCTCATCCCTCCCGTCGAGTTTCTCTTCGATCCACTCGACGGCGAACCCTCGAACGCTCCTCTTTTTTCCCTTTTGGTCTCTTTTTCGTTGCAACCCCCCCCCCCCCCCCCGGGGGGGGGGGGGGAGTACGAGGCGAGCCAGCGCCCGTACGAAATTGTTTTGTCGATTTTTACCCTTCCGGCCGAAAGTGTTGCGTCGATAACGGGTGCGGCCGTGCACGATACTTCCAACAGTGACATCATAAACGACAGTCGGTGGTCGCGATCGTTCCCGTCGAACCGCTGCTGCGAGCAACGACAACGACGTCCTCGACTCGGCCCGGTCCTCGAAATTGGAATTATCGGGTATATGCGTTTCGACGGGCCGATGCAGCCGCGCCGGTTTACGTTTCACTTCGTCTACGGGGCTACTAATTAGAGAACGTGCCCCGGTTAGCATGTCGCCGGCAGCCCGATCGTCGCGATACCAACGATTTTTCAATTACATTCGAAACCGACGCCGCGAGCACCGTTGGTATAATGGCGACACACAGAGGAATCGCCGAAAACCTGCCTCCCGAAAGTTCAAACGCAAAGTTTTCCGATCGACTAATTGGTATAGTTAGTCCAGAAACTGTTTGTGCTAATTGAAACGGCTCAGCTCGCCCGCTCAGTGTCGACGATCTGCTGTAACTGCACTCAACCCTCAAATTAAACCATAATTTCAGTGTACGTATTATGTATAGAATTTGAATGTACTAGATCACTTAAGTATTTGCTTTGACAGTTAAAGACTGTCTAAAAGGGGATAGTTTCGATGGTTGTATGAATGGAACCTTAATGGGCTTCGTTTCGGGTCATTTAGGCAGTCGTTTAGCCACTTATTAGTTTTCTCAAACATAGTTTCGAAGTACTTATCTCCGTGTTACATTTGAGATTAAACGATCTTCAGTTTAATTCAATTAACGGAAGCTGCTTCTTATGGAACAGCAATTGCTCTAGTAACATGAACTCGTTGATGCATGCGAGTTTGTCGAGAGCGAAACAAAAAAATTTCAGGGCCCGGTATTAAACCGTAGAGATTTCGAAGATGTGCTTCACAAAATTTGTAGATTCTTCTTCAGTTTGTTCCGCGTACACATCGAAGAAGCGGCAATAACAGTAGCAAAACCTCATTTAATTCCAGTTTGCCTGCGCCTGACAGATTACAGCGGATAATACAGTTCTTTAAGTGGCATCTGTTTATTTGTTTTAGTTAATGTGTAATTTCCATTGATGCTCTTTTCTTGACTGTTACAGAAGTTCTGTGCGTAATTACAAGAAACGAACCGTTGGCTTTCTATTCGATCCGCTCTGGCCACTTTTAAAATAACCTTCTCAACTCTTATCAATTGGGAAATCTAGTTTGACGGTGCTAACTGGCACCGTGCAATTTTATGTACAGCAGAGCCGGAAGCTGATTGCGAAATAGATTCGTCGTAAATCTCTCTGATAGGATTACGACGAAGCGGATGAAGTGCTCGAACGAAACTACCACCAACTCCGTCCGATAAGTGTCCCTCTACCGTATTAGTTTATTAAATCTGGTACATAAAGAACTCGAGCTTTGACTAAATTGTACAACACAGCCCGATCAATAACCTCGCCGTTTCTGCAATAAGCACGAAACGTGAACTGGCCTATAATTTAACATCGATTCTTTCGCTATCGGTAGATTGTGCTGCTATGGACACTAATTTAATTAATAAATCGCGAGAGAGAGAGAGAGAGAGAGAGAGAGAGAGAGAGAGAGAGAGAGAGAGCTAAGAACGAGACATAATTCTCTGCCGATAAGCTACATTCGATTACGCCGATCGAAATTCGATCGGTTCGACGAAACAATATTTCTAAATATACACGTCCACTTTGTTCCGCTAATTAGATAATCGTTCGCAACTATTCATTATTCCCGCTTGTTCGCGATTATTAATTCCCCCGCGGGAGAAGGCAGACCGCGTCGGATATTCAAATCAGATGAAAAATTATACAAACGAGCTGCGACTTAATCTATCAGGAGAAAATGCCCCTTGGGAAACTCGCGGCGTGCCCGCCGACGCGACGCGACGTGCGATTGTTCCCCGATTTCTAGCGCCGATTTCAAAGCGAGCGGTGCCGAACGCGCTACTAATGCGTTCCTCTAATTAGCGTCGCGCTACGGGAATCGCCGAGCAAGATACATTAAGGTTTTCACGAGTGGATTATCTACACCGTCATCGCAATTTCCTTAACTAGCGAGCTATTAACCGTGATCGGGACGATGGTGTCGCTAATAACAGGCTCTCTGATCGACTCAAATACTTATTAGCCGCGTTCGCAAAAAGAAAACTCTCTAGACACCACAATCTAATCTCTCAAAGCGTAGGAAACAAATTGGACGACGCAATTGTTGTTACATACTTCAGGATATTTTAAGTAGAAGCATTACAGGAATCAACAAATCAAATCCAGTCGAAGTTAACGACAAGCTCTCCGTTCAAATGCTTACTAACCGCGTTAGCGAGATGAAAAAGAACATTCGATACAGTGCAATTTAATCTCCCTAAGGCTACGAAACAAATTAGACGATGCAATTGTTGTTACATACTTTCCAGGATATTTTAAGTAGGAGGATTACAGGAATCAACAAATCAAGCTCTATGCTCAAATACTTATTAACCACGTTAGCAGAAAGAAAGAAAACTTATTTTGATCCAACGTCTACGAAACAAATTAGGCGATGCGATTGTTGTTGGATAATTCCCAGGAAATTTTAAGCTTGCGGGAATCACGCGCGTCAAATCAAAGTCCGCAATCGTACGACGGATAACATCGAGACCGGTAATTGGATGAAATGATTGATCGAAGCTGCTTTGTTAATAAGTCTCCAGGGGTAATCTGAGCCGTTTTGGGATTTGGGATCCTGTGGCCTGGTTTGTAGCTTAGGGGTTGCAACCGAGACGCGCGAGCCTCGTGCGTGCCCGTCGGACAGAATGCTGCGCGCCATACTACTTCTCACAGTATCGTTCAACCATAATATTTTCAAATATTCCCAATCGGTGCAAACACTTTGAATTGGCGCGTCGACGTTACGCAGCATTTTAAACCAAATTCTTGTTGCATAATTGCATTGAATCGACAATCGATTAGTTTACGGAAACACGACAGAGACACGAAGGGGTTGAATTCACGAAAGCTGAAACGCGAGTTAATTGACTCAAGTTGCGATTAGATTTCTGTCCACTAATGTACAAAGCTGATACAGAGGAACTTGTGTCCTCTTTACAAAATCTTCCGAGACTCGAATAAAGCAAAAGCTACTAAAAATTCATGAAATACGTAGCTGTGAAAGCGTACAGCCCATAATCCAGTTATAAAAGACTCGAGAACGTTATTTTTAACGAAGGATAAGTAATCTATCGTATCGTCAGCTAATTTATCGAGTTATGCTTATCGCATATGTTCGAAGGGGATTATGGTGCAGTGCAAATTAGTTGGATAACCTCTAAAGCATTGAAGTACTCCAGAATAGCAGTGGATAATGCAAAGAATGGCTGTAAACGAACGTTCGAGTATTCGATGGCGAGTAGAAACATTACCAGTGTTTTCCTGGGTGTCCCGAGCGCTATCCTCCATTTCTTGATGACTTCTCTTGTTGTTGGCCAGTCCTAGGATTGCGTCGATGCTGTGCCTCGGCGTGCTGCTGGCAGGTTTCGGCAGGACGATGTCCTGGCTGTTCTGTGATGCGGTGTCGACGAGCTGTTGCGAGTCCATCGTCGAAAATCCAAGTCCGACCCTCGATCCGATACTATTTAGGCCACTGATCCCGGCGCCGACAGGATCTGCCGAGCGATCCTTATTCCTACGCACTAATACTGAACCGACGCACGAACCGATTGTCCTGTACACGCGTTCCCAGCCTGAGCAAACATCCTGGGGACGTTACCACGCAACCACGCGGCAGTTTCCTCTGCTAACTCTTCGAACCGACGCAAACTTCTGCAAAATCAGCTGCCACCGGGTCATCCGCGACGTTCTCAAACCGTTCCTCCCTTCTCTTTTATCCGACAGTCCAGTCAACACTCGGCTAGAGACACCCCTCGAACGTGTCTCATGGCTGATCCTCGATGCACAACACCTTGACACATCGAGAACTCCTCCGTCGACAACCGGCGACGGTAGTTTGCACCAAATAGTCTTTTCTGTCTTCGGTGTTTGAACCAGTTGTTCGATACCCCCTTTACACACTGTACTCCTCGAGGATCCTGGCTGTTGCGTTTTCGATTCTGGCCCACGGGGTCCACGCAGTCCGCTGGGAACGGTCGCCTCGCACGGTCATCGAGCCAGCGAGCGCAGTTCGCACTGTGCCAGCGTGGTAGCGAGGTGAAAAAGCTGGCAAAATAGTCGCCGGCAAGGGTCGAGACTGTTGTGCGTGCGTCGTGCCAACGAGGACTACTCGGCTGTTGGCTCGGCGGGGTGGCCTTTGTTGTAGCTGCACACAACTACTCGACGACGACCGAAAGAGGTGGTCCAAGCGTCGTTGGGCGAGGCGTGGCTTTGCTCGGCGAATCGGAGGCGCCGCAGCTCGGCCGGCGGGCCAATCGGTGTCGGGAGCCGAGAACATGGCGAGGCAGTGGTGCTCAATTGCGAGGGGTGCCGGTTAACCCTCCCTTGCGGTCTGGTGGTGGGGTTAATTCGCAGGGGTAGAAGAGGTGGACTCTACTCGGGCTTCCGTGACACCGGCGGGTACACCGGCTCGGCTCTGCTCGGCTCGAGTCGACTCGGTGCGCGTGTGCGGGTCGCCTGTGTGCGAGGGTAACAGGGTTTATAACGGGGTTGTGCGCGCGCGCACACATATAAGGAGGGGTAGCGGCTCGGCCGAACATAGACGGCGCATACACAGAGATAGAGACGGCACACATGCTCACCGACCGGCGCGGCTTGATTCTTGCGGCGGATTCTGGCATTCCCTGTAATTGCCAGAAATGAGGTAAAGCTTACCGCTTACGCGGAGCTTCTCCTACGCTTCTGGCTCCGGCGGCGCCGCGTCTCGCGTGCACCCGCGACTTTTGCGCGCTGTACCCGCTCCTCTACCCGTCGCGATGTGCGTGCGCCAAGCCCCCCGGCTCCTGCGCCAGCAATTTTTCGAAGACAGTCGTTCACGGTCGTTAAGCCGTTTAACCCTCGCGCACCACCGTCGCACGGTTGCCGCGTAGAGGGGATCGCGACGACTCCTCGCTCTCTCGTGGTAATTGCTTCGTCTCGATCCTCTTGCGTCCGTCGCCCGCTCGTATAATCTCGTTGTTCTTCGCCGAATTATGTTCGCTTCCGGGCCCGCGGTTTCCTCCACGCTTTTATGCTAACGAATGCTGTCTAATTGTTGAATAATTGAACCAGCGCTGCTCCTGGCTCGCAGCGTTATTTAGAATTGGTTGAACGGGTTGCGCGAGGCCCGAATGAACGAGAGTTCGGATAATACGCGTGGGCTATCGGGCGCTTCGCAACATTCCCGTCTTTCTCTCTGCTTGCTTGGATAGGAACAGCACTGTCGCTTAACCTCTTAACTGCGGAATTAAAATCAAGCAATGACAAGTATACGCGTCGAACGCGGAGCAAATGGTCCTGTTATAAATTTTACGAGAAACGAGGAAGGAGTACATTTTTATTTGATAAGAAATTAACCATTCATTCTTGAAAAGGTTATTGTTGTTGCATCTCGATAGAGTTCGGGATTGACGCGTATACACGTCGAACGCAGTTAACTGGTTAATAGCGCTACATCTGAAAGACAACAGATCAGCGTACGACATATTCGCGTTATCGTAAAGATTAGACGATTCGTATTCTATCGTAGCAAAACTTTGTTGTCTATTTTATTTGTGTTCGCGATTGGGGAGTCAACCGGTTAAAAGGATTATGAAGATTCAAATGATATTTGTAAATACGATTTACAAAATGTAGATGTGTTATAACGAATGAGATTCTAAGAAAGGAAAAATGTTTCAACTGGACCATTCAGTCAGGCCGTTAAGGCAGAAGATTATACGTATTTCGGTCGTGTAGATGAATCGCAGCGACGAGCGATAGCATTCGCCGCAGGCCATTCAGAAAAGTTCAATCGCAGCTAACAGCTAGCGTTTAGGAGGAGGTCCGGCAAACCCAACGCACTATAACGCGGAGCAATTATAATCGGGACGCGTCCCGAACGAAACGGGAGGCTTTCTCTGTAACGGAAGAACGATGAATTCGTCCGCAACGTATAATTTGCCTCGATTTAGTTGGATCGATTTTGAGCAGCTACTGTTTCGCTACAGGCGGATATCTTTTGTGTCGCGGTTTTGTGGGCGTACACTTCCCCCTGGGCTAAAACGCCAAATGGTAACGACGATACGCGGAATCGAATGCGGAATGGGAAACGGGGATTTGTTTTGTGCGCTGGTTTTTCGGTGTGCGAACCGAAAAGAAACAATTTCGATGTCCCGGACGCCACATCCTGGACGAGCGAAAACCTCTACTTAGTTGCATCTCTTTGTCGCCAAAACCGTATACGTGAAAAAAAACGCCCGAAAAAGGGAATCGAGATCGAAATCTGTCGAGATGGAGATCTCGATCTTCAACCTCAGGAACGTGACGTATTCTGGGTGGAGACTTTGTGGAATTTTGTGAACAGTGGACGATATTTCTATTTTTATAGATCAATTTGTACAAAATGAATAAGTTGTTTCGTCGACGAAGAGACTGATTACAGAAAGTCAAGAAAAAGTATCGTTGATGTTTATTGGTAAGCAAGTATTGAACTAATCTTAAGCTTCCATTCCATGTACCCGTCGATTGTGTAAGTATAAAAAGAGTTTGAAGTCCCTGAACTCGACAGTGTACTCGTCGGGAATAATTGTAGACAATAACAGTATGATAGATCCGTGAAACCATCTGCGACGAGGCACTCCGGAATGCAGTTTAGCGACGGGTACGAGTACCGGTTACAATGGATCGTCATAAAACCGGGTAGATCGTCGATCCACTACACACGGGAGGCTTTTGTACGCGATTGTTCCCACGTGTTCCTTGTCTCTTGTCGCATTTACACGCGTTAACAAGGAACGCGCGTCGAGCGGCGCCGCGCCGCTTTCCACTGGCATGGCGGCGCAATCTCGGTCACGAGATCTAGCTCGTGGTGCCCAGCACGAGAGAACGAGGGAGAGAAAAGGCTTTTAGGCCCCGTAGAAATCAGATCAGAAGTTGCATTTAACCGGATCCCACTTACCGCGATAAATATCTGCCCGTAGGATCCAGGGGACCGGGCCGAGGAGTTAGATCGACGCGTTTATTCCGTGCCACGGCCCGGTTACAGGCAACGGGCAGAGCACTTAGCTCCAGTTTTAGCTAATTTCCTGAACGCTGATCCGGCCGACCGAGAGCTCAACGGATCCTCCGGAAGATTCGTCGTCTCCCCCGAAAAACTCAGGTAGCTCAACGTTTCAACCTGCTCGACGGTTTCGAGGGAGCAGCTGATACAGCTCGAGCCTGCTCGGCAGATAAGCGGATCCTCGAACATTCCTCTTGGTCCTCGTTCTTCGCTATCGATGCTAATCAGCCTAACTTGCTCGATCTTGGCCCGAACCTCGCGGAAAACGCGTTACATCGTTTCACGTTTTAGATGGGCCCAAAAAATGTTTTACCAAGAAAATAAGTCATACTTGAGGACAGAAATGTTGTTCCTCTCTTAAAAATTCGTTTAACCATCTTTCATTCTCTGCCATCTATATAGTTCTTCATTTGTTCAAAGGAATAAAAAGGTGGGAAACATTCGATACATTCTGGATCGTCTAAGATTTCGCCTGGACCGCTAAAAGAGACCGTCTATAATTCCACAAGCAGTCTGACCAAAATTTCGATTCTCCCGAAGGCCGATTTATACAATTTCGAGCTGGTCCGAACAAGCCCCTCCCATTCTGTCCCCAATAAAGGGAGCAAACTGGAAATTGCCTAAACAGTGTACAGCCACTGGAAAATTCTGTCCATGGTTCTTCTGCGATCTTCATTGTGCAGTGTCTTGTAGATCGGCGATCGGCCGTTCACAATGGCGCGTGTCTCGGCCGTCGAAAGGAGCAACGCGGAGAAAACAGTTTGCAAATCGGACATGATTCTTCGGGGCCGGTGGGATAATAAAAGAGAATCGGGTAGGGTCCATTCACGCAGACGTGGATCCCACAACGGCGGACTGTGGCAGCTGCGTTGTAGGTGATCCTTGATCACCGAGATAAGTCTAATTTCGTTGTATCGACCATTGAGGACGTTTTAGAGCGGCAGGATCCGCTCCAATTTTCCCCGATCCGCTTGCTGGTAACGTTCGTCGGCGAGGTGCGAAACCGGGACAGGCGTGAATGAATAGGATCGAAAAGCGTGTCGATATGTTTCGGTCTCCGTGAACTCGAAGAAAAGCTTGTTTGGCCCACGGTAGCCGCGGGTGGTGTTGTTTGAGCATCGGCATTGTTGACCGCACAGAATCGCGCGACAGGTTTTGGGAAAACTCGCAGCGGGAGCCTCTCGAGACGCTTTTACAGATCTCGAACGCTTATAAGCCGCTCCCGAAAACTGAAAACGATCGGCCACAAAGGAGCGGGATCGGCTCGGTGGACGACGCGAACGCGTCGCTATTGATCGACAATAAATTCTTGATGTCGTTACAGATATCGTTAATAGATATATCAGACTTGTATCGCCATTTTTCGTTCATCTTTCTTTTCGAAAGCTAAAAAAGCTGCGGCTCCATCGAACCGTTGCGTATCGAATCAAATCGCCGAAGATTCGCGCACGCAGTGGCCCGCAGCACAATAGCGTTGATAAAACTCGTGGAAAAAGCTGGCGCTGATATTATTTTCCAAATGGAGTTCGGGAGCGGTCGTAGATTGGAGGCCCGGCTGGAAACCCAATTTCGCGTTCGTAATATCTTCGAAAGCGCGTGACAATCGTGCAATAATCCCGGCCGGCAAAGCGGGAAAACCGGGAAAACCGGGTCCGCCACGGAAAAAAACATCGGCGATCGAAGGGTCGTTCTTGTTTACGGGGTAATATCAATGACCAAGGGCGTCATCAAAGCGGCGGATCGACAAAGGGACGATAACTTTCCTTTTAAACGACGCGGTGCGCGGAACGGGATTTCGAAATCACCGATCGACAACAGCTCGTCGACACGCGGCGTTCACGTCGCACAGTAGTTCGAAATCGTCGAAACGAGAAAGAAATTCGTAGCATTGATATACGTTATCCGTTACGACATAGAAATTCTATCGTCGGTACAACATTTGGTGCAACTATATCAGACACAGCGTTGACAGCGTACGGTACTTCCCTCTCCACCATCGGATTCCCCGCTCGCGACTCTCTGCACTAGGCACATAACAATGGCAGTAGGAGATACGTGACTTCACGTTATTCCCACTACGAGGAGAAACGAGCCGAAGTTAGCGGTAGTGGGGGAAGCGTTTCGAGGGGAATACACACCGATTTGGTAATTCTGGTCAGACATAACTTGACGTATAACCATCGTTCACTTGTGTCTTGCAGTACATAAATTACTCGAATCTCTTTAGCCTCTTAACTGCGGAATTTAATTTCAAAAATCCGCCACAGAGTGCGGAATTAAAATTAACCAATGAGTATACACGTCGAACGCAGGGCAATGTGTCCTATTATAAATTTTACGAAAAACGAGGAAGGATTACATTTTTATTTGATAAAAAATTTACAATTCATGCTTCGAAAGATTATTGTCATTGCACCGCGATAGAGATTTTGATTGACGCGTATACACGTCGAACGCAGTTAACTGGTTAAATCAGAACAAATTATAATAATCTATGAACACATTAACGAAAGAGTGAACAGAAGAAAATATAAGAACGAACATATAGGAATGTACGCCTTAAATTTCAGTGATTTCGGACAAAGTTGAAAATTCGACTTTTTCCGGTGACGATTTCGGACCAGTGTGCGTCGATGCCGACGGACGCGCTTCGCGATATCCGGTTGAGAGCCGCTGAGACTGCACATCCAGAGAGCAAATTACCTTCGCAGCCCACAGGACAAAATTGTTCGTCCCTCTCTCGCTCCTGCCAACTGCGTTTGCCTCCTTTCCCTGTTCGGCCTCCACCGTTTCCTCTTTGCGCCACCGCTCGTGTTCCTCTCTGTCTGCCGTTCTACCGGTCTCCTCTGCCCCCCTAGCCCCTCGCCCACCCCCGGCCATGGTACTCCGGCTTAATTAACTGTGTATACACTGCAGTCAACTCCTACCGTTGTCTTGCTCCCGCCAATTGGAGCCCGAGCCGAGTCCTCCAGCTCCACACGCGGCCGCCGCCGACAACGACGACGACACACGCCACGGGTATCCCCCGTTTAATTCTCGCGGCATGATTTCATCAAGTCAACCATCTCCGACGCTGAATCTAGCTCGCTTCCTCGCATGCTTGCTTGATCGCGCCGTAAGTTACATCTTTCTCTCTCTCTCTCTCTCTCTCTCCCTCTCTCTCTCTCTCTCTCTCCGTGGCCTCTATCTTTGCCTCAGATTCGGGTCTAGTCGTCTTTCTCTAACCCGAATGGGACCACGAGGGCGTCTCGTCAATATAGAACGGCCGAGACGCGCTCGTCGGGACGTCACCATGGCTAATTAATTAACCCAGCCACCACAGAGTGGCATATCATTGTCCGATGACGAGAGACTACGGGTGGACGCGCCCGATAGAACCTACGCCGCTGATGGACACGATTGAAGTACGCCGGCCACCGAATCAGCTGCTTGTGGCTCGGTTAGGTACTGCGATGTATCAAGAAGGTTCACCCTAATAAGCCCTTTGTCGTATGATGATGAGTCAGGCTCGCGATGAAAGTTTCAAACGGAGTCTACTAGACGTAAGTATCGTTCGACTCTTTTACGAAATTATTCGGAAAGAAAGTTTAGCCGTTGCAGCTGCAAAGAAAATCATGGGACAAGGGGTTAGGACATTTCCACAAATTTTATGCATCTACGGCAAACATTGGTAAATAAAATTTTTAAGCAGTGGAAAAATTAGAAGAACTTATAGGATTGACGAAGATGATGTTTATTTTTCATAAAGATCCTCCTACGAAATTATTCGGAAAGAAAGTTTAGCTATTGTTGCTGCAAAGAAAATCATAGGACAAGGGGTTAGGATATTTCCACAAATTTTATGCATCTACGGTAAACACGGATAATTAAAATTTTTAAGCAGTGGAAAAATTAGAAGAACTTATAGGATTGACGAAGACGGTGTTTATTTTTTTATCAAGATCCTCGGTGCAGTTATCGATCTCATTAAGAGAGTTTAATTTGTGGATTTTTCGGGACGGTGATGCGGCAGTGAACGTGTTAATGGTGAACAACAAAACAGACTGGACGAACGCGCGACGAAAGAAATTGTAAAGCTTGGGGTTGAAATATCCGCGGCGGAGAGTCAAAGTGTATCGGTGGTGGCTCCTGTTATCCAGGTCGGTGATCCCATAATGATACCCGTCGACGAAAATCCCGTTGCAATTATTGCCAGCACGGATCACCGTTGGCAACAAGTAATAATGGTCAGGGAGGAAGAGAGAACGAGAGAATGGAGAGAGAAACAGAGGAAGAGAAAAGGCAAGAGTAGACTTTCAGGCAAAGGGAACACATGGCTCGAAAGGGTACTCCCGTGTCGGCTACAAAGGTATCCAACAGGGATAAATACGTCGCAACTTCCAGCACACGCCTCGCGTATTTCTGCCGTGTATCTTGCACATATGCACGCAGCAGGCATCGAGCCCGGTCCATCTGCAGCGATCCGATTTTGCGACAACGTGCCGAGTAATCGATTTCGAATTTGATAACGTCTAATCGCGAGCGCGCTCTTCTCCTCGCTGCGCTCCTTCGATTGGTCCGCTTTTGATGGAATTAATGCTTTTGCCTAACGAAACGGAAGATCGGGGCACCAATCAAATTGTTCACGATTCGGGAAGCACACGAGTAACCCTGTGTATGCTCTCGCTTGATATCCCGATGGAGAATAAATTGTTTCGGAGGAAAACTCTGATCTGCAATCTTCTTTGTGGAATTAACACTAGGTTTACGGGACCCGTCATGATGACGGGTTCTAATATTCTTAGTTTGCAGTTATTAAGATTGTACAGATGCTTTCCTGAGAAATTATTTACCAAATTTATTTATTTCGGTATATATTATTGGAAAAATGGCAAAAAATTTGGATAGACACATGCTTGTTACGTTTATAAAATAATGTGAAATAGATATTTCCAGAGCTCCGTAAACCTAGTGTCGATACGAAATTTTTCATCTGGTGCTTGGTTCAAACACTTGTGCGTGTTTCTATTAAAACTATCCGTCTGGATTTGGCGAAACTAGAATATAGAAACATCAGTTCTTGAAATTGTTCGTCGGATCGTCCAACGAAATTGGACGCAGATCCAAAACCATAGATCCACGCATGAACTTCAAAAATGAGTGTAACAAGATTTTTCTGTATTCGCGCCTGTAACTTTTCCGGGCGTGTAAATATTGATTATTCGTTTTGACACAGTGCGCCACGTACTTGAGATCGTGAGAAATTTCAATAAAAGGAAAAATGTTTCACACTGCAAGACGACGGTGGCAAGCGAAACGATCTCGACCGATTTCCTCGAGGCATTCCCCCTCGCAGATACGCTTTTAACCGGTCGTGTACGACTGTCTGACCCGGGGTCTCGTCCCCGTAGTTTATTTAACAGCGCCCTGGGCATCGGTAAACACGGGTTAGCGAATTGGCCCCAGGGCGAGACCGAATGATAGTTAACGTACCGCTAAACGCCATTGGAGAGGACCTCGCGTCCCTTCCCGGCCGGAATATACCGAGGCTCGTATATTGCGTGCGCGAGGGGACCGAAATTTAATTTTGTGCTTTTTGTACAGGCCAAATCGTTGTCTCTCCCACTTCGCTCGACTCTCTCGCTTCGTATCTCTGTCTCCCTCGCTCTCGCGTTCTCTCTTTCTCTCTTTTGTCTCGCCTTCACAGTGGTGAAACGGGGGCGATAACGCAGGAGTCGCGTCGCGTCGCGTCGCGTTGTGTCGCGTCGCAAAGCTTTCGCCGCGATTTTGGCCGTTTCGCGCGACACCCTGTCGAAAGATCGACGAGACCATTGTGTCCTGCTGAATTCCGGTCGTTTGTACGTCGCGGCGCGGCGCTTCGCTCTCGCACGATCCTCGCAGCAGGCATCGCGAGCGACGCCGTTTTCCCTGTAACACCAGCGAATATTCAATTACACCGTTCGCAGATCGAATTTCTATATTGATGGATTGTAAGTTCTTACGGAGGAGGAATACGAAATGTTCGGAATTCGATTGCAACCCTTTGCGGGCCTATCGGGAATGTGACGTCGAACGATGCATCGAATTCAATCTCTAATGTAACTTGACGTCGCATTTTGTTGCAACAAGTTTTGTGTTCCAGGAATATTTTCCATATTATTTTATAACTAGACTGCCGATCCTTTATTCGAATCAAAAACACAGAAAGCACACGAACGATAATATTTCTAACCTCGTTAAAAATTTACGGTGTCGCGTTTGATCTACTCGTTTCTGTCATAAATGCATAAAATCCGCAGTCGAGTAATAAGAAATACGTGGAGACCCGTGTAATTGTCTGCGTAACGAAATGATCTGTCTGCAACTTTCCAGCAGACATCGCGCCGAAACAGCGAGGTTCATCTCGAACGGGGTTGCCTCGCGAATTCCCTGCACGAAAGAAGAAGAGGGCGGCAGCGAGCGGGTACAGCCCGTCCGAGCCAGCCCGTTGAATAAGCAAACTAATAAGAACCGATTCCGGAGTGTTTCTCGCAAACTGCTCGCGGACGGATAGTTTGATCAGCAGCACTTCGAGAACGCCCCAAGTGGCACGTTTAACCGAGTTACCGTTATTTCGCCCGGCAATCTCTCGCAATTTCTGCCGAGGGATTCGCTGAAAGTCGCTAATTAGGTTTCCCCGTTTAACGCTCGTACGATACGCGCCATATTAAAACGGATTTCCGTCCGCCTCGCCGCGGAGCGGCGCGGGTCGACTCGACTCGACTCGACTCGGCTCGGTCCAGCTCAGCCCGTAGCACAGGCACGGCATTGCTTTTCCGATATAGGACAACGAGTCCGACGATTGAAAAATCCATCGGGTAATTAGCATTGTAATTAGCTTTCGCGAGCCCGTTCGAGTCCATGAGAACTGCCGTAACGAGGGTTAATGCGCAATGAAAGCTGTACCGGCATAATTACAGAGTGCAATTATATTCTCATCAAGATGGCTGACGTCACGACCAACCTCCCCCGCCCCCCGTCCTTCACAACCTTGCCGAGCCAGCGGCGTGCTCCGAGCGTAACTTTCGGGATTTATTATTGCGTTTCAGCCGGGGAAAACGGTAAGTCGGTTGAAAACGTTCGTTTCGGGGGTGGCGGGATGACGCCTTCCGTTCCATCACGCGCAGCCCCCCTCTCTCTCTCTCTCTTACTCTTTCTCTTTCTCTCTCGGATCCCACGGACGAGAAAGCGATTGGCGGCCGAATCCATGGCGCTGATGCTGATGGCAAAGAGAGAGAGAGAGAGAGAGAGAGAGAGAGAAAGAGAGAGATGCGGCCTCGGCGCGGCGGTAGCGTCGACGACGGCGGCACTTTGATCGGTAACCTCGTTTATGGTGACGCTGGACACAGAATGTAGGAAACACCGATAACACCGGTGACGGAAATATCGACTTTTGAGAGCTGCCGCGAGCATCCCCTTCCCTCGCGCGTCAACCCCCGGCGAGCCACCCCTTGGTGGCGGGCCTCCGCGAGGGACGCGGAGTGCGAAGGGTGAAAAAGAGACGGAGGACAGAGTGCTAGAGGGGAGAAAAAGGGAGAAAGAGAGACTCCCTCTCGCTAGCGGAGCAGGAGAGAGAGAAAGAGAGAGATTCGAAAAGAGAAGGGTGGCTGGAGGGTGAGGACCGAGGGCTCCGCAGAGAGGTTCGACGAGTTCGGCGAGCCTCGAGAGGTGGGGGAGGGGCCGACCGCCCTGGTGGCGGTTGAAAGAACCAATTTTGTCCTAATAGAAAAATCCCCAGCGCCGAACCCAATTTATAAACCCGCAAACATGGCTGGCGGAGGGCGCTCTCGTCTCGCCTCTTCTTGCCTCGCCTCTCGCCACCGACGAATCCCCGCGTACAACGCCGTCGAACATCCGATTTATATAGTCGGGCGGACGACGACTCGTACACAAGGAAATTCTCCGTTCGCATAAACGACCACCAGGGCCGACGACGACATGCGACAGCCCGCCAGCCGATCACAATGCCACGCAGGTTCGGGCTCGGGCTCCGGCGAGAACCACTTTGAACGGCTCCGGGAACGGGGAACGCGAAAGAAAATTGTCTGCTGGCTTACGCATCGCGAAATTCGATCCCGTGCAACCTGGCAGCTCGCGCGCGAGATAAACGAGCCGGATGAACTCCGTTAGCGTGATTTCGTTACTTGGTCTTCGCTCGGATCTCCAGGATTCCACGCGAACGCTGATGCCTCAGCTTCCTGTTAATTTTTCTACCACTCGCGCTGGCTATCCTACCGTTTCTTTATATTGTTTTCCTTTCTCGCGCTGAATTAATGCCGTCCTGGGGATCTTTTGAAACTTTAAGCTGCGGATGTGAAATAATCGCAGTGGACAGATGCAATCTGGAAGATAATGTTTTATTCGTAATGTCACGTTTTAAGTTAAAATTGTTAACCCTCGGACGGCGGGGACCATTCTTATAATTATGATGTTCAGGATCAATCGATGCTTCGTTACAGTAATTGTTTATTTAATCAATTTGTCTGAAACTCGATTGAATGTCGATTTTGATACTCTGTCAAAATAGATCCCGACTTCGCCGTCGAAGGGTTGAAGGATGATGAAAGATTTCGTTGGGGCGAGGCGAGTATAAAATTTGTCCGTAATCGGAACGCGATATCGACGATGGTCGCGGAAAATTTCCGACGGTCCGAAATCGACGCGCCCCCCTGTTTTCGGTGTGCACGCGAAACCATCCCCGTTCCCGCGGTAAACCTCATTAAACTTCTATTCCGGCTTGCCGGTACTTGCCTCAATGGCCGATAATGGGTTGCCCGATGGAAAAATGGCGGCGGCTAATTAGCCGAGCTCGGGATGAGCGACGGAAGCCCGAATAAAAAAAGGAAACGCAACAGAAAGCCTCGGCGAGAGAGAAAGAGAATAGGAAAAATGGCGTCGGATACCACTTACAGTCCTGGTACCGCGGACAATTGTCCTATTAATCGTGCGTTAAGATCCAATTAAACACACCGATGTCACACCTCGTGACCAATTACATTCTCCTGCAAACCTGGGTAAGCCACGAAATTTCATTCGTTGACGAGGCTGTAGAAACGTTGCATGTTGCTTCATTTTGATAGTTTTCAAATATGTAAGGCACTTTAGAAAAAACTTATATGAAAATTATTAATGACGATGAATTATTCGATAGATGAATTTACTTAGCAGCAGTATGTTAAATTGGGCTTGCTCACTTATCGTTTGAATCGAGCTAAATAATAGATAGAATTGTTCCTTGCCCTTCAGCGAAGAATTAACGACAAAGGAATTCGAATTACGGGAGCCATGAGCGAAATCGAACGAGTAACTAGTTCATCAGGCAAAACAAGCTTTACTTTTCGCATATCCGAGATCGCCCGCAGCAAATATGATAAGAAAAGATAATGGGACCGGCTCCCGTAACGAGCAGCAATCATAATCGCCTCTCAGGATGGCATCGTGAAGCAATCATGTTTTTGCTCCCTTATGTCGCAGCGAAACGAACAATAAACGTGATAAATCGTCGTCGCGGAGCGGCTAAACGGTGCCGGGGATGAAATTATTCGATTTGTCCGGTGCCGGCGCGTAGCTTCGAAAGTTATCGAAAGTCCGAGGGGTGGAAGCGGGGTTGAGGGTGTAAGTAAGAGGGTGAGTCGTCGGTCATTTGGCTTGACTTCATAAGTCATTAGAATCAGCCTTGAATCGAGTCGTTTGTCACGGACCACCCGGTACAGAGAGGGAGACAGAGAGAAGGACAGTTTTGTCGGCGTATAAACGGTACACCGCGGGGGTTGTACGTGAAACGGGGGCGAGACGGGGGTGGAAGAGAGACACGGAACACGAGAAGAACAAGTGGAACGGGGCCGGGCGCCTAACCAAATTACATCAATCCCATTTCACATCGTTTTGACATGGCAATTGAGTTGAGTCCCGCGCAACTGTTGTGTTTTTGCTCGCGCGGAGAAATATTCGACGCGACTCCATGGTGGGGACGACGAAAACATCCAGAACGTCGTCGTACAGCGATCCAAAGTCGTCGAGGGGCGGAAAAAATTCGTAACATAACTGTTACAGCTTACAATTAGATCCTAAACTAGCAAAAATGTTTAGGCATCATAGTATCACAAGAATAATCATTTTAGACCGTCGTCCGTAGCCTGTAGCGACTTATCTTTATGGTAAAATGTAGTCCGAACGTTTACGAATGTGCACCGTAAATCTCATTGACTTTAACGGAAGTTCAAAATTGACTTTTTTTCGTGTTTCGACGATTTTGGACAATTGTGCGACGAGAGCAACCATAACGTCGTCGCAGTCTAGCCAGCTACCCTCCGTGAGAAACACTCAAGTTTTCACCCCTCCGGTTTCGAGCGAAGCCGCGGAGGGCTCGGTTCGGTGGATGATGGTGGCGCGGGACAAGTGCCTTAACTTTTCCTTATCGAAAATAAGTCGTTAGCCGGCCTTTCATCTTTAAACGAGTTTTCGCGGTGTGCTGAGTTTTTACCCGGCCCCCGACCGTTCCCCGCCAACCGCCACAACGTTCGCCATATCTGTTCTGTCCCTCGACGATCCCCTCTGTTCACCCCCCGCCCACGAAACCCACGCCCCAGCCACTTTCGCTCGCGTTTCCTCGGTTTAAGGGATTTTTCAATTTCATCGTGAGAAGCTAATTTAATTTCTGACGACGACCAATGCGCCGCTGGAAACCGGTTATCTGCGACGCTTGCCCGCGGATCACGGCTCTTCCGGTGAAACTTTAGTGAGCTTCCAATTTTTCTCCCGACTTTCCTGCGGGAAAGGTATTGGCATTGTTAATTTTTTAGTAATTGCTTTTAATTTTAATGGTATACCGATTTATTATAAGATATATAGAAATATTTGATTGCGGAGCTTCCCGCACTTGCTTTGCCTACCTTCCCTTTTTCACATAAAGAAATACACGGCGCTCTCCTGAAAATCGACCCTCTTTAAGTAAACGAACATGACGATGCGTTTTGTTTGTCTTATATCGCGTATTTCACAATTCTAAAGATTCAAAGGATTACACGGCATCGAAGACAGATAATCGTGTGAATTTCCGCCGGAGGAGGGTTAAATAAAATTCCTCTGAACCGTAACCTATTTCGCCGCAAGGTTCCAGCTCCAAATCATCTTACACGAGCTTAGACTGCAAGCACAATTCTAGTTTGGTTGGACAGTTTCTCATCCGGGCAAAGCTGTACTGTTTAAAACCGTACAATGTCTCGCGGGAGCGTCTCTAAACACCTCCATTCAGCGTGGTCGCAGAGTCCTAAACGATTTAGTGAATGGTCCCCGAAACAGTCCCCGTATTGAGAGTTACGACGGGGGCCAGCTCCGGCAGATAGTTTAGTATCTTATTCCCGCCGCAAAACTGGGACTTTCACGCCCCGACGTTACCTAATTGGGTGCGCCCCGCGGTCGCGCCATTCTACAGGGTGTCAAAATACCTCTCCACCTTTCGTAATCCTCCGTTCACTCGTGCTCACCCCCTCCCCCCGTCGAAGAGGGAGCTAAAGAGGGCCCGACCTTCCGCGTTTCACGTCTCCCTCCTCCCCCCGGGGGGTACAAAGAGCGTGTGTATGCGTGCTTGTATCTCAAAGCGGCCGACCGAATGGAACGCACAATAGAATTGTCGCCACACGTCGTTTCGAGAAGTAAGAGAGCTTTTCTTCGCCTTGTCTCGGGTATAAGCCGTCTCAGAAAGAGACCCTCTAACAGAAGTGCTTTTCCAAGTGTAACAACATGTGTTTACGTATGTTTCTCCTCCCCCTTCTCGTTTCTCCTTTCACCATGACCCCCCACCCCCTATCTCCACCGACCGGCTAACTCCGTCTCGGTTTCTTACCCTTTGTCGCGTGTTCTTCAACGTTTCCCGGGTTTTCCGTTTGTCTCTCCGTCCTTGCACCATCGCGTCGCGTCGATTCTCCCGTTTCACCTTTCCACCGGATACACCCCCTTTCTCCTGGGCCACCCCGTAACACCACCCCCCGTCACCGTTTATTTCTCAGTCGCGTACGCGACAATTGCGCGACGAGTTATCCGCGTCGGATGCTCCGGGATCGGAACCGCCAAGCCAAAGCGAGGAACGGCAATTTTATCCTGTTCTCAAGAACCTGGATCCAGAAATCAACCAGTCGAGAGTTTCTGTTACAAACGTATCGGTGACAATCCGAACGAGAACGCTTACCGATCGAGAGAGGGTGGGCGAAACTCACCGCACCTTTATAAACTTTCCCATCCATCCGATACTCGGCCCCGCAAAAATCGAAAGTCTGCGTGTTTGAAACAGATACCACCGTATTATTAACTTATCAGAATTATTAACCGTTTGTGTCCCAAGGGATATCGAAAAAACTGTCGAAAAATCCCGAACAGCGGGACCGCGCTTTCTCTTATGAGTACGAAAGAACCCAAGCGGCGCGATAGCGCTTCTTTTATTTGATGACTGCACCGTCGGTTGTCGCTCAAATGTACTGGGATTTTTCGACGCAAAATCTGAAGACCGCGATCGCGCTGCTTGGGACTCAAACGGTTAAGAAAAACAGTTTCATTGTCTCGCCGTTTTCATGTGAAACATTTTTGTACCTTTGATGAGCCAAACTTGCGTTTAATCGTTTATTATACCTGGTACGTGAAATTCGCTAATTTTCCGTTCTAGATACGGTAGAATTATTTAATTCTCGGCAATTATGTAATTTGTTGTAACGAATCAACGTGAAATGATAAAGAGAGGAAAATCATGGGAGCATCTCTGGTGCAGATATTTTTAACGAACATGTAATGGTTAGATGTGTTGGTTCGATTTGTTGTTCGACTAATTACGAGATTGAATTGAATCGAGATGATTCGGAGAGCAAAGGCTGAAGACTGAAATCTGATTTGACCTTTCGACGGAACACGCTTTTAGTTCGCGCCTTTTCCAACTTCACCGTGGCTAACGGAATTACACCGAAGGACCGATAATTGCTGATAATTCGGTGGAACTTCGTTAAGACGCTCATCTGGGCCGGGACGAAATCCTTTCATTTGATTATTACTCGATTTCGATAAAGCGATTATCACGTTTGCGCCTGTGAATCGATTACGTTTCCGTTTTCTCAAGGAGAATCGTGAGCGACGGTGAGCACGTGTGTGGCCGTCATTGCGATTACGTTAATGATAGCGGGTTGATGTGCGCGTATACGGGAATATTGGTGTTGTCGGTAAAACAAAGCATTCGTAAAATATATTAGTTGGTTAGTTAGCTTCTAATATAGTTGCTGTTATTGTTCAAAACTTGCTGGTATATCGCGCTCCTTCGAGCGTCGTTGTTACTACGATATCATCAACTACAAAATGCAAGCGAAAAATGTCAATATAATAATTTCACAACGTATGTTTGTTGGAATTTGAAACACACTTTTACATTGGACTTTTTCGATATAGTTGACAAAAATTCCCATTAGTTTCGCATACTTCCATCGATGAATCGGCGCGATGAGAAAGAACATATTCAATTTATTTTTAAGTCATTATAAAAAGTATCTCAATTGCGACTAAATTGGCACGGTAGAATGTAATTTCCCTTCAATTAAACTGGAAAAAGTGTGACGGAAACAAAAAGTTAATAACGACTAGTTAAATTCAGCCGAGCTTTACATATTTATATTCGTACCTCTCTTCTCTATCGTTTGTATCGACATTTCACATTAATATTTTCATGTTTCATATTATACAATTCTGAAAATATTTATTGCTGCACGTGTACGTAGTGCGCATGATATTCGTAACGATGCGATCTACATATAAAACGATTTACATCAAACTTATATTCGATACAAGCTGTATCAAATCATATACATTTTTCCCATAAATTAATTTTAAAGTATTAATTATACACTCGCTACATTAATTTTAGAAAATCGATGACATCGAAGATTCGTGTAAAAGTACACTTAATACCGTGATGCATTAAATATTTGCATTGCGGCGCTTTCATCCTATCTGTTTTATGTTACAGGTCTCAATTTTTTTAAATAACTTTGTACTTGTTACGTTCAAACGGAATTGTTGGAATGTTTCTTATAATTCGCGTTCGTTGCAATCGTTCGCACCGATTACCTTCACGTTGGAGGTTAATCAATTTTCCACGAATTCGATGAAACAATTTCATTTAAAATAAAGTTACCGTTAACGAGACGTCGGAAGGAAAACGCCGAGTTAAATAAACTTAAAACGGCGTGAGATTGCTAGCCGGGCTGCCCACCAATCCTTATCGTCATCGACAAACGGAACGAGCTTCCCCTCGGAACGTCTCCGATTGCATTCTTTATCCTAATTAGGTTTACGAGGCTTTGGGTCTCGACCAGCGACCAATTATTGGTAATTGCGTAAAGATGTCACTTGGTAAGCGGATTGCTAGCGGTTTTACAAGCATTGTACTCTTCTAAGCCACACCACGAGGCTGACAAGAGGAAGGGGACCGTTATTTCTCGCTTGGCCCCTCGAGCCACGCTGACAATGAGGCAACACGCTTCGCCAAGCTTCTCTCTCCCTTTCTCTCCCTTTCTCTCCCTCTACCTCTCTCGCTTTTTCCCTCGAACGAACAAGAAATCATTCCTTTTTACATTTTGCACGCTAAGAATTCATTTTCGTGGCTCTAACAGCTGGATGTTGATTTCAACGAGTCGAATACGGTGTAACAATGTTTGTATAATATTAATAAAAAGCCCGATAAGTATACTTTGCAAAACCAGTTGCACCTCGTTCCGCGCATTCTAGGATCATCGGCCTAACAGAATTCTTCCGGATTCGTAACTATTTTGGGAGCTGAGAATACATTTTCGGGGCTCTAACAGCTGGAAGTTGGTTTCAACGAGTCGAAGATGGTGTGACAATATTTTTCGTAGTGAGAAAAAGCCTAATAAATCTACTTTGCAAAGCCAGTTGCACCTCGATTCGCACATTCTGGGATCGTCGGCCTAACGGAGTTCTTCAGGATTCGTAACTAGAAGCCAAAAATGAAATTTCCCTCGGCAAGAGAGGCCCAAGGAAATCTCGAAGAAGCTGGGATCCGTCGATAGGACGCGGAGAGCGTTCCCTGGCTGGAAAATAATGAAATTTGCAGGATAATCGGTAGGCAATTCATAATCGCTGAGTGGTTTCTATTAAGGTTAACGACAGCCGGCACCGGAGGGACCACGGAGTCCTCCGAAGGAAGACAATCTCCCTCGGAGGAGATGGGCCTTTTTTCGTTCCCCTTCGCGCGGCTCGGCTCAGCGTCACCTCCTGATCCTCGTTTCGTTCCACCGCCAATCGCGAGGATCTATTTCCTATCGGCAGACCCGTTCCCGTCTTTTTCACCTCTTTGCTCGCTTAGGCGAGCTACCTTGACTGCGACGCGATTCCTCCTCCATCTCCTTTCGCCGAGCTTCTTGCACGTTCTCTTTCTATCGGCGGCTTTCGGTCCACGATCTCCTCGTCCCATCCATCTGCTATCCGAGCACCCATAGCTCTTCTCCGATCCCTCTTCCTCCTCGCCGTCTCACCTGTGGCGCCCGAGACCGTTCAGGTGGGAAGCAGCCGTAAGCGGAATCGTCGGAGAGTTGATTTTAGGTCGGCTAATGTCGTTTCGCTTTTAATGAACTTCTCCGTTCGTTAAGTACGTTTCTCCATCTCCGTCTCGCCAATCCCGCGCTCCTTCCACGGACAAATTGGCCGATTCGGATTTTTCATCCGACATCCTAATCCACCGGCTTGTCACGCCATTTTCGAATCTTACCGATTTTTCATCCGACTTCCTGATCCACTGGCTCGTCACGCCATTTTTTAATCTTACCGATTTTCAGCCGACATCAGAATCCACTGGCTCGTCGCGCCATTTTCGAATTTTACCAATTTTTTATCCGATATCCTAATCCACCGGCTTGTCACACCATTTTCGAATCTTACCGATTTTTCAGCCGACATAAGAATCCACTGGCTTGTGAGACCATTTTCGAATTTTACCGATTTTCCATCGGACATCCTGATCCACTGGCTCGTTACGCCATTTTAGAATCTTACCGATTCTTCATCCGACTTCCTAATCCACTGGATCGTCACGCCATTTTCGAATTTTACCGATTTCTCAGCTGATCGTTTCTGCAAGGTTGAAGGTGTTCGGTGTACGTTCGCGATTACAGTGAATCGACCGAAAACTGTAGTTTCCAGCATATTGGCAGTCTTGATCTACGATAACCTAGTAATCTATCAAGCATTCAGATGACTCCGCAAGCATTGTTTAATTTCGAATATTATTCTCGGAATCTGTTGTGTCTTCGAAGTTCAGTAAATAACTTTCCTGAGACGGTGGGCCGACGAGAATTGCATAACCAAGAAAATTAAATATTTTCTTGGCTGTCAGCATTCATTTATTATTTGCTGATACATGCAATATAAGTTGATTATATCATTTGTTAGTTGAAATGAAACACAGGTGGTAACGCAAGGTGCCTTGATAATTAATAATTCTGCAAGCAAGAAGAAGCGATGTCTGATGAGTCAGCACTTTAATCAAATTCATATGTTAATTATATAATATACGGATAAGTAACTTGTGCAACACATTTCGCACAAATAAACAATATCACTTTCTTCATGAAAAAATCCTCGAAAAGAACTCTATTGACGTAAGAATTAAATAAAATTCGTAGACCGAAGACATCATTTAATAAGTTATTTATCTTATCATTCGTGTAAGCTTCGTAATGAATTTTCGTGTCAATTTAAATGTTAACGGTATATTAAACAATGTTTCAGTTCAATATTATACACACGACGTTTTCGAGACAATTGTGTGCGTCAAGGGGTGAAAATTCTGAAATCAAAGTTTGAAAATATACAATCAAAAAAGGCGTTCATTTTAAGATCGATGGCCATTTTAGCACACGAGTACCTGCACGCCTATGCAAGGGTTAAATTCCGTTTAACGATGAAACGGGACGAGTACATTTTTAATCGGACGAGCAACTTGCAACTATTGTTACAAGTATCGTGCAGATGTGGTTGATGAATGGATGAACGCGATGACCCGGCCAGTGTTTTTATCCTCTACGTGTTTTGTTCCCTTTGACGAGGTCATAGCATCGTTATCAAACGAAAGCAGAAAACAGTATTGCGCTAGACTGACAGTATGTATTTGGTCAGTTTGTTTATTATCGGACGGCTGCACATTGTACTTGCTCGGATCTTTTCATCCCTTGACTGAACGCGGAAAATTTGAGCCTGCAACAAGATCGAAGCATTCTTCGAACTTGGAGACTGTAAATAATTCCTTATCTCGGTACATAGGGTTCTATCGTGAGAAATATTCCCTTTCTCCACGGTGGATTGATAGCACGTATCTTCTCACTACGATAACGTGCATTATGTAATTACCGAGATAAATGATTACGGTTTCCGGAATTTCGCGCGTTCACGCTGTCTGCCATGATCTGGCACGCGAGCATGAATTGTCTCTTTGTAAACATTGACGGGTTTAGGAAGGGGATAGCGACATGTTTTGATACACAGTTCTTTATTTTTAAGATCTGCTAATTTTTACGCTCGTGCGAGCATAGAGAGGAACTGGACAATAATTATGTTCCCTGTTTTTCTAAGGTTTGCGTTGAATACGTTGTGTTTTCATCACTTTTGCTCCGCACAATCTGGAGACTATTTTTATTCAGACCAGACAATTTTTTCCGGTTATCGCGAATTATCTGTTGTTAGAGAACAATTCTGCCGAAACAGGGAACAAAGTTCTCTTCTTGAGAAACTAATTTGATTACTCGTGCTTAGAGAAGGCGTACGAAGGAGTCTCGATAGTGATAATAATTTTATTTCAAGTTTCAACAGTGATTCCTAAGATTCAAAAAAATTGCATGTTTTTCCAGCATCGTATATTAATTTATATCGTTATTATATTCGTATATTACTCGTATATTATTTTAAAAATTGTTAGCCAAGGAGAATAATGAATATTTTGAAAATAACAAGATAAGCTTAGTTTTTCCAAATAGAACCACACTGTAATTTCTTGTCCACCACAATGTGCAACACCCAGGAAAATAGTTTCCGAATATTTATTACTTTCACAAGCTGCTCAACCATTGCAAATGAACTTTGATTAATTTCCTCTCAAACGCCACAAAGATCATGCGATTAGCCTAGTGCGATGTTCCAAGGCCAAGGTGTCCGAATATCAATGCGACGTCGATCCATTTCCAAGTACTATGTGTCGCGTGTCAGGAAAAACGCAGAGAGTAAATCCTGTCGGTTCGTTGCATCAGAATCACGCTTACGAAACAATCGCTAGATTCGCGTCCCGCGAAAATAAAGAATGTGGCGTGCTCCCAAGATTCTAGTGGGAGAGAGAGATATACGTAAGTACGTCAGCCGAATGACCGATACAGAGAACATATCGGGCTAGATTAATTTTCTTTTATTCCCCGGTAAAATGCAAATGTCACGGTTCATTGAGTCTCCATCGTGAGAGCTGTCTTTTCAATTTTCCAATTTTTATCGATCCCCGCGACGAGCAACACACATTACACCGCAAATGAAAAAAGCGATTGCAAAAATAGAAACTCGAATGTGCGAAGACAAAATTTTCTACAAAATATTCAGTCAATTAATTGCTATTAACCCTTTGCAGTCAAAGCTGTTTTACTCGAAAATTCAACACTTCTTCCAACCTAGAATAATTCCATTGTATATGACTTTTTTTCGTTTTATATTTATCGTAGTTGATTAGATACCAACATATATATAACAATGTAAACAATATTGTGAATCACCATTCGACGAGGTTGAAAAATCAAAATAAAAATGCTGTTTTATGGAGAATTTCAGTCCCAACAAATTTTGCGCAGAAACAAGACACGTTTTCCATATTTTCCGTAGAGTATCGCATAAAGGGAATACTGTGTGCACGGTTCGGTTGTCCGCAAGGAAGAAAAGCTCCTCGATCGTGTCACAGCTCAAGAAAACAATCGAAGCAGGATGCGTTTCTATTTATCGGAGATAACTCCTCGAAGAAACGTGCTTCAGATTAATTTCGTAACCAGCTAATAATGTTGCGGTGCGCGCCACGATAACAACTATCAACCGGAGCAAACACGCGTCAAACTTTGACAGGCTTCGATTGCTTTATCCCTCAACCTCCTCGTTTGTTCGATTCATACATTTTTCTCTATTTCTAAAAAACATACACATTATAATTTAGTCTTACATATCTCATCTTATCTGAATTTCTCATTTGCAATGGTGCAATTCGCTTTAGTTATTTATCTTCCGTTTATTGAGGTAGGAAAATTGAGAAAGAGTTAAGATTAAAATTAACAGTGCTTTCGTCACTCGAAGATATTCCAAAACAGAATGTTGTAACTCCAGGCCCGCGTTGTTTCTCTGTTTCGAGTGTTGACCGTTGAGCACATTTCGTAATCAATAATTCAATCAAGTAATAAGATGAATTTTTAGCCTGTGTATTTTAATTCGACAATTATCAACACCTTGCTACTTCGAATAGAACTATTTTATGTTTTGATTACTTTTTAGAGGAAAAAAAGAAACTCATTGTGTGCATTGTATTTATTGTGTTCATTGTATATCATAAGTTTAATATTTCAACAATCATGCTTATTCAAGCGTAACTACGCTACAGCAAAACGACGACAGAAACAATTCTACGTAATACCGAACTATAAACAAATGAATGTTTTTTTTCTAGGTAATGCATGCAACTAATCGAGATCCGTGAAACTAAACTCAGTCGCAATTTAAAATAACCGGGGCATTTTCATGCAAATGTGAATCCCACTTATCACCGTGTTTGTAACAATCTGTATTTCCCGAGGTCTCAAAATGACGTCTCTCACGTGAAGAACCGAGCACAATCATTAGAAAAGCGTGTTACTTACGTAAATAGGAAACTACAGTATCGCGGTGATTTTCGCTATTCGTTCATAGCAATGTAACGCTGAATGGTATTACATCATGATACACAGATAATGCAGATTGTTTCATCAGTGTCCCGAAACACGTGATTCCCACCATAGATCGCTGGAAATACCGATTTTCCGGATACTTTCACAAGTTTACCTTGTTTCTAGAAAAATTTCTTGTCCATTCTCGAATGATTTTGGAAAATCGATTAAAAACAAAACTTTAAGATGGACGCCGTTATCGGAGCACGTTGCCACATATTTGCCTCCCGCCGAGTATCTGCCAGCACAACGCGAACGTAAACAATTTTCTTCACCTTACAAAGATTTCGATAATGCCCAGTTAATTTTCTTTTTTATTAACATTTTTTTTTATTTTCGTGGAAAATTATAGTACTAGACAGCGAATAGCCAGCGATTAGTGAAACCAATGCGTTCTCTTTCGACTACGTGAATATTATCTGACGCAACCAAAGCTATCGCAAAATATAAAAGCCGGTTAAACGCGGGCGTGCTGCCAGTTGTAATAGTAGTGTCGTTGGTATTCCATGAAAAATAAGGTGTCGCTGTTGTTGTTGAAACAGTCCTTTCTGTCCCGAAAACGGGTTCGTTAACGTTCGAAGCTAACAGAGACCAAGAGAACGATTTTACATTACATTTACACTATTATAACTAACATTCGCGGCAATATCGGATCGGTATCGCAGAAATTTTCGAGAACGTCGGATCGGTTCCAAAGATGCACAAACATAGTGGAAAATTCGACATGGACTATTCCATATTCAAGACTGAGGTCTCCAAACGAAGGCGGTCCGCGACCACCAGGGAACTGAGTAAGCCTTTCTCGATCGAAAACAATAACAAGCCTTATGGAAAATTTTAAACATTTCTTTTTGCTAATTTTTCCAGCAAAAAGAGCATACTCGGCGGGGAAGGATGTGGTCTCTCTGGCTGAGGGAATGCCGAATGAGAAAACGTTCCCTTTCACTGAAATCGCCATTAAACTGAACGATGGATCCTCATTCACCCTCGATGAGAAGGAGCTGGCCTCTGCGCTGCAGTACATTCCCACACAGGGCTACCCTCCTCTCCTCCAGGTAATTAATTAATAAATCGTTTATATTACATTAAGAACCTGTCAGCTTTGAACCTCGCTCTCTTTTAATTCGGACTGTGGGTTTCGTCTGATTCCATCGGTTTCGAATGTTGTAGAACCAGGGAAACGCTAGAAGACAATTTAGAGACCGTTCTTTCCTTACTAGCCAGAAATGACAAATTTTGTCATTACCGCGGATTCTGTACGAAAAATAAACATTCTCTATGTTTTCTACGCTGCGCGTAGAACCTTAATTTTTTCGAGTAATCAACTTAAAAGGACTTAAGAAGATTAAGAATTTTCTACTTAGTTTCTACATCGTGTAATTATCCTTTTAATTGGATTCCTGGGAAAAAATTAAGGTTCCACGCGCAACGCAACGCGAAGGAACGATTTTCTTTTTGTCCGTCGCGTAGCGTCGCGTAGTCACGCGTCTCCTCTAGAGTCACTTCAATTTTTCCGTCGTGTTCCCCGCGGCATAATGCAATTGCCCCCAATATGTTTAACGACGTTGAATATTAAATTGGTTTCAGAGCCTGAGGGAGTTCCAACGAAGGGCGCACGCACCTCCCTTGTGGGAGAGCCGCGACATTGTGATCGTCTCCGGAGCTCAGGACGGATTAAGCAAAACTCTCGAGGCCATAATCGGGCCCGGTGATCCGCTCTTGGTGCACGATCCTTTTTATCCCGGCGTGGAAGTTGTGGTCAGTAATTCTTCTTCCCATTTTCTATTTTATCGACGATCGCGCTTCCTCCTCCATTTTATTCGGCGACCGAAGGACGGAAGCCGAAAAGCACGGGAAAAGATTCCAATATTCCCGCGCAGCAGAAAAGACATTATTGTCTGTTCCATTGAATCTATCTCGATAATATTCCGGTCGCGCCTTGTTTTACAAAAAAAAAGCGTGCTCGATGATTAAAATCGGAAATCGATCCGGCGTCCTGTTTTTCGAATGAGACATTTCCTATGAAACAGTGCCCGGTATTTTTGTCACATATTCGGACGTGCGCTGCCGAACTGATTGAACGATTCTCGTAAAATGAAAATGACGGTCGCATCCGCAGTTCAATTATGGTGTACAAATTATCCGGAAATGCTGAGACACATTCGGACAGAGTAGAAGACGATTTTTATTCTTGATCCACAATGGACTGAAAATAACATTCGATTTGACAGCACGTTCCTAAAATTTGTTCAAGAATATGGAGAATTTTGTGAACCGTCTATTAACATGCTAATGGAAAGGCTTTTTTGCTGAAAACGATTAGAAGGTCGATTAGAATCGGAAAAGTTCGCGTCTGACCCATCTCCGTTCACGAATCGGCGTTGTTGACAATCATAGCTCGGAGGTTAATCGGACCGATATCGTTCGTCGACAGATAGTTTTGCGAGAAGAAAAATACATTTGCGCTTATCTGTTTTGAACGGAATCGCTTACGTTTCTCAAAATTATCGTCGGCCAGCGCACGAACCACCTTGTTGTTGGCCGAGCCGTGACGTCGAGGAATCGAGTTGCGGGTTCGTAGCGATCTAAAATTGGCGAATCTAACCGAGGGCAACTCGTCGAAAGAAAATGAAATTACCCTTGATACCGTTGACGCAAACATTGTGCTATGACGCCGCCGATAATCGGTATGACACGTCGACCGGATTAAAATGCGGTTTACGTAATCTGAGGTGCACCGTGTCAAAGTTCCTTCGCCGGTTTCTTACGGTACCGATTGGGACGAACTGGGATGACATCGTTTCTCCATTACAGGTCGCGCCCCATCAGGCGGAGCTCATCGCCATCCCCCAGGACGAGCATGGTGTCATTCCAGAGGTTCTCCGCGAGACGTTGAGGAGCAGGCAACTCGCCAGAAAGAAAATGCCCAAGTTAATGTACATAAACGCTACCGGGTCCAATCCCACAGGCGTTGTTATCCCGCTCGAGAGGCGTAAGGAGATCTACAGGATAGCCTGCGACTACAACTTCCTCATCCTCGATGACGATCCTTATCATTTCTTGCACTTCGAGGACGTGAGTAACTGTTTCTTCTAGAAGATGTTTCGATGACGTTAACCCTTTGCACTCGAAGCTATTTCAACTCGAAAATTAAACATCTGTTCCACCTAGAATATCTCGAATCTCTATGATTTTTTCAATTTCATGGGTATGAAATATATATTTTGAATAATGGCACAGCAATTTTTAGTGGCGCCTCTCTGAGAGTCACCACTCAAGTGCTGAGGGTTAATGATAAAGCAGGGAAGTTGGAATTGAAATGGAATTGTTCGTATGCGTGCACAGGAGCAACCCAAGTCGTTCTTATCACTGGACACAGAGGGTCGCGTGATAAGGTTGGACTCCTTCTCAAAGATCATGAGCAGCGGACTCAGATTGGGATTCATTACAGCCGCGGCACCCCTACTCGCGAGCATAGAATTGCATTTGCAGAGCAGTCACTTGCACGCGCCTACATTGTCTCAGGTTGGTAGTTATTATTTATTTTAAACAATTTTAATGATCGTGTGGGATAGTACAAAACATGTATTGTCCTCGATTTGTATTATGTTTTGAGCTGATTGCCCAAGTCTCGGTACGAGAAAATGTTGTTCCACAATGGAATTATAAAGATAGAGTATAATTAACTATAAATAAATGTAATAAAAATGATTCTTATTGCTTGCACCATAAGAAATGGTATGCGTACCGGCAAGAATCATTTTCACCGTAAAATTTCAAATTAACGCCACGCGGTGGCAAAACGCTGAAACTGTTAGCCAAATGGGAATAATTCCGAAAATCGGGAACATAGGATTGAGCTAAAATTTTGCACACAGGTTCGCTTTGCGTAAAAACATCTTACTCAAAGGGATTTTTGGCGACCCGAAAAAAAATTTCCTATCATTTTAGTGTCATTTTTTACCTTACCGACATAATATTTTCTACCTTGGTCCGAGTTAGTTCTGGGTTAGTTTTGGTTTAGTTCAGGGTTAGTTTTGTATTAATTTTTGATTAGCATTTTTAGACAAATGATACCAATGATCGATAATTTTTCGGAAAAATAATTGACGCTATCTAGTGTCGATATTTCACATTAAGATAAGTTGAAATTCTGATTACCGATACTAGTGTCGCCACAGTAGGTTTCCGAAAAAGTATCTTCTGCAGATAACATTCAAAAAGTATGGGTATAGGTTCTGTTCCATGCTAAAATTGGGTATAATCTATCTCTGTCTATACTGACAAAAGCGAAGACGGAAAAATCCCGGGCGTGATCGCATTCATTTCTTTGCCGTGGTTACCGAAGCAAGACGAATTAGTGCTAATGATGTATATGCATCGATAGTGCCCTGATCGCCAATAAAACGCATGACACTGGAAGCTTAATAAAGATATTCCAAGTCTTGCGACGCGAGACGTCCGATCGCGTGTCATAAACACTATTCTCCCCCTATTCTGATGAAATATAGCGAAAGATCACAGAAGCCAGCACGCTTCGCGAAATTATCGCTCGTCGCGCGCGTTTTCTGTATCGACAGCGGCGCGTGGCAGTCCTTATCAGGAATACAAACACAGATTAGTCTTAATCGCTAGTTCGCACATAAGGGGAGAAAAATTTCTTCACGGTCGCAATCGGGGGTCAGGCGCTGCATAAAAAACTAAACATTATGTATATACAAGTACGTCATTTTTAAGACTTATAGTACGCGTAAATTTTATCATCGAGCAATTTTACCGATTAGGCGACGCGTTGTTGTCAACAGATAGCTTTTCATACAATATGCGTATTGTAGCAACAATGACGGCTATGTTGGCCAATAGATACTGTGCCCTTTCGTCCTAGAGATTCATAAATGAGGAAGAAGGGGTATAATATGTACATACTCTGAAGCAGAGACTCGCGATTTGCAAAAACATACAATAGTGAAATGAGAAACTGAAATAACAATATTACCATGGAAAATAAATTACGAAGATGAGATTAAATAAAGTCTCGTTACATCGAACGTCTATTAAAATTATTTGACTGCTTCGATAGTCGTTTAGACTATTTATCTTGCCTGTTTCCTGTATAGATTACTCTTCTGGTTTCAGGCTATAGTCTACAAACTGTTCAAAATCTGGGGATACGACGGGCTAATGAATCATTTCGCGAATATAAGGTATTTCTACAAACAGCGGAGGGACGCCATCGCTGCTCTCGCTGAAAAGCACTTGAGCGGTACGTAGTAATAATTAAATTGCAACAGACTGATTCGATTATTCGAGATATTATTATATTTAGAAGAGTTCTTTATGAAATCGTTCGGTAAAATTCATTTGACTACTATATCGTAGCATCATTGGTAGCAAGCTTGACGATAGCCATTTTTTGATTAGCATCGACGTAGAGGGGTTGTTCGATGATAATGAAATGGTCGGTCATATTATATCAAAGACAATGACGTATTTCATTGCTGCGCAGGTTTGGCAGAGTTCACGGTGCCAAAGGGAGGATTCTTCCTGTGGATCAAAGTGCAGGGAATCAAGGATACTTGGAAGATGATCATGCAACGAGGATTCACGGAAGGCGTAATAATGGCGCCTGGTGCAGCCTTCATGAAGGATGCAAGTAAACCTTGCAACGCTGTCAGGGCAAGTTTTGCGAAAGCTTCTCACGAAGATATGGATCTGGTAAGTTGTAGCAAAGTTTTATTCAAATTTGGATGCAGACGATTTTTTGTTATTAAAGGACCTATATTATGAGATAAAAATGGTACTTACTAATTTTTTCTAATGTAGAGAGCGTGTAAATCAAATCTGACCAAAATATCCTATATTTTGAAAATATATGATAGTCCGATAGGAAAGCGAAATAATTAAAATTACACCTCGTAAACGTAAAAGTAGGACTTTTGAGAGCGACTGCGGCATAAATTGATCTTTCATCTAGCTCTTTCGACTATTGAAAACCCCATCTTTGCATTATCGAGAAATGAGAAAGCGCATCCCGCAATTCTGGAAACGAGTAACCCCCTTGATTACCATTTTGTTGAAGATAAGTAACAGCCACGAAAGTGCATATATGTTTATAAATTGTGCTGTAAAAACGTATCAATGCCATCGGTCGAGAAATATCGCATCGATAAGAGAATGAGACCCAGCCCATATGGTGTTCCTCCATTTTTATGTTCCGCCTATGGTAAAAAGTTGTCAATTCATAAATTAATCTTCAATATTTCTCTTTTTCAGGCGCTTCAAAGGTTGGCAAACCTAATCAGATACGAATTACGACACAATTACACAATAATGACCGACAGTTCGTAGAGCTGACAGTAGTATTAACATTTTTACCGTAGTATACCGTAGTTTTACCTCATATTTTCGATCTTATTAGCGACAAGTAACAATCGAGCATGTCGATACAGTAGTCTCCTCGTAGAATATATCATACATCGGTGAAAGTGGTATCGTTGCGTCAATCGATGAACACTTACCGACGACTAGTACAATGAAATGTAGAAACTTGTTTGTGGCATCGATTTTGCGAAAATCGTTTACACGTCATTTTTGAACTGGACTTCCAGAGAACGCTATAGTACCAAAGTTGTTCTTTAAGTTGTATAATTTATAATTGCGTAGTCATATCGTTTTTATTATTTAACGCTTGGACTAATTCGAACCTGCAATGTATCGCGATGCTATTGCGACGATCATCGCTTTATCCTATTAGCGTTGTAATTAAATTCATAACCGCCATTTCATTTATTCTATTTAAGTAATAATACAAATTTCGTACTTAATTATTATAAATGTATTTATAGATGATTGGCGAAGTATTGCGTAACTATTGGATTCTTTGTAAAATTATCGTATTGTAATAAAATTGCGTTGATTATACAAAAATGTGTTCACTTCCTTCCTTGGTGCTCATTGACGATCCACGTTACAACAATTGAATTCCTGAGTAAATCAAGAAAAGTAGACACAGCGAGTTTTGACACTGTACTATTCATTTACAGGATTAGAAGGGTAAGAGACAAGGGAAAATATCGAAGGCGACGTGAGAAACGTCCGCCGTCGAAGAGGAAAAGGGCGTAAGGGGATCTGCGAACGAGGTTAATACACACGTAATGACGGATCTAAGGCGACGAACTTGTGTGTTTTCAGTAGCGGGAAGAACGAAGGGATATTCTCCGGGCCCTTCGAAGATATAGTGTATATTAAAAGACGTTTCTGAGGGCCGTTACAGGGGATGCACGGGTACGGCCGATCATACGAATGGCCACATTTTCAGGAGTGGGATTTCGGAGAGAAACCAGATCACTTTCGTTTTTCGTCCTGGGGATCATCGAGGTCAGTTCTGCAACTTTACGAGTGGCGATTGCCCAACAAATACGGCCGATAACGCGTTCATGACGTCGTAAACTAGTAAATATGACAGTTCCGAACTTTACCACCCTCGTCAGCACAATTCCTGCGGAAAAATTTTACTACATCCGACAACCAAACTTTTATTTTAGGGTTTTCTCTAAAAATGTCTCACCCTCGTTATCCCTTATCACGGATGGCCGCTAAAATAATCTTCGGACGTCTGTTCAAACATTTTGCTTGACACCTCGGTTTAATAAATTATGCTTTGCGCATAGTTTTATATTTGAAATATATCCATCGAAAAATAGTGGGGATATATCAAGCTGACTAATGTGCTTTCATGTATTTATTATTGAAAATTAGTTTCGATTTCTTAGTTCGGCAGAAGTTTGTTAAACTTCGATATAAATTGAATATTCTAAAGGTGACCCTTTATATCGAACCCATTCCTTGCCAAGGAGAATCAAGCACCGCCCGTATCTCGAATCTTGAACTTTGTACTTTTAAGCATACTTGTAAGAGAACTTTGATATTACATTTGACACAAAATGTCAACCTTTGTATCGTCACAGATCGATATTATCCCTTAGTCTGTAGTACTCGAGTCCATTTTGAATCAGGAACGTCGTCTAATTATTTAGTTTCCGATGATAAAATTAAATTGATTTTGTTCAAAATTGTCCAGTCTGTTTCTAAAAAAAGTCTGCGAAAAGAAATATCAATTTTCCCCGATAGCACCGGAAACAAATGTCATGCGTAGTTTCCTCTTTAATCAACATATATCGCCTGTCACGCCAGTTAAACCTGTTGGCACGATTCTCTTTGTCCGTCTTAAAAAATTAATCTTCATCCTAACGATCGCGAAACCAAATTTTATTAAAATTAGTAAAATTGAAGAGGTCACGGAAGGTGAGACAAACTTTTGTGAGATTTTGAAGATGTTGGGTTCGGTAGTCTGTGCAGATTATTGACGCTGACTTCCAAATTCGTTGTACAAGGTCAGACTATTAAATGCGATACAATTTCAAGTGTTGCTGTGTAGTTTGCGGAGTTTGAGGAAATTACGACCAATCGGTGGTCGTCGTCGAAGGCTGAGACGAGCAATGTTCAAGGTCGAGGTTGGGGGAGAAGACTTCGGAAGAAATCTGCGAGTATCGTCAATTATCCGTATCAAAGTTGTCGGCTCGGCGTTCGCGTCCGGGCAGCATCTGTTCATTATCAGTCATTAACCCTTCGGTGTAGGGTCGTCGGGAAGGGTGTATCAGGCCGATACCCTTAATTTTTTATTATCCGTGGTGCGGAGCGTGGTTTCGGGTATACCGGTAGATGTTCTACGGTGATATAATGGCCGTTGCGAAAGGCTTTTCCCGCGGCGAAAAACCAAGGTCCCGTCGTGTGCGGTGTGTCCGTGGCTGGGTTATAGGCGAGGCGGGGAGTCGCGGGAGGATCTATCTTCGCCGGATAGTCCGGACGGCTGCTCTTCCTCGGTATCCACGGGCTTTCTCCACATAGAAACGGCAAAACACAAGACACGACGGCGAGAAGCCGGTATACGAAGGCGTGGGAGGATGAGGAGGAGCCGGGGACTAGGAGCCGGAGGGAAAGGGCAGCCGAGGTAGCGACGTCACCACGGAAATCAAGAGTAATGCCAACACGAAACTGCACTACCCCTCGCACACCCTTGCCAACCTCTCCTTTCCCGCTCCATTCGTTCCCCGGCGCTCTCCTTTCCTCTTCCTCCGTGTCCTGTCCCTCTCAACCCCCTTTCTATCCTTCTTTCGCTAGCTGTTTCTCCATCTCGTTTCTACCACCGATATACTCTCTTCCACCTTCTTCGAAGTCACCTCCCTGCCGTCTCCGCAACCCTCGCACACCCCTCGATCTCACCTACCCCCGGGGAATAGCCCCCTCGCCGTTCGCCGTGTGCTATATGGAGCGCCGGCTGCGAACAGAGGAGCGACAGAAAGCGCGGAGCGGCTATATACGAGCGGCGAGCTGCGACTAAGGGAACGGCTCCAATCCGAGAATTCCGCTCCTTTCTTCTTCCCGTTTCTTCTCTTTTTCCGCCTCCGACAACCACCGCCTTTCTCCCGCGCCGTACCCCGCGGATGTCCTGGCCGGAATGCGCCTTGTATCGCGAGGGGCAACACGCGAATCCTTGGAAGACGTTCACGGGGAATGGAAATGGTAAATGTTCGTAAATGGGGCCACCTACGATTCTGATGGTTTTTTAATATGTTGTCAAGATCATCGCTTTCAGTCATTCGCGCAATGTTAACTGTAACGAATACAGTAACGATCTGATTTTATTTCGAGTATAGTAATAAAAAAAAATTTGTTACACGGATCGTGAAACTCGCGAAACAAGAATGAAATTTCGAAGTTAGTTTCGCTGGTAAACAAAATCGCGAGCGTCCTCAATTTTTTGCGAGAAAAATTTGAAATAACATTAAAATAGGTTAACAGGTTGTTAACGCTAATGAAACCTTCATTCCACCGGTCCCAAACATACATCCGGTTTCGGTATAATTAAACACAGTTGAGCATCAAACAATGAGTGACGGATCGCTGATTTTCTTTACTTCCTAGGAGGTAGCCCACCGTACTGACATTTCAATATCACAAATGTCTTTCATCGAAACTTCATTTTCCATGAGTTTCATTAGTTAATAAATTCCATTCTACGCTCATTGATTATTTACACCCCACGGACGCCGAGGTCTTTAACAACACCGTTATACCAAATGCCACATTACCTGTGCTTCTGGAATCAATGAACATATTTAGACGTGGTCGTCGGCCATTCAACGGCAGACCGAAAGTTCAATAGAAGTAAGAGCAGCTCTGTTAACCAAATTGTTCTAAACGTAAAAATGCATCAACAAAGAAACCTTCGTTTATGGCTGCCGAATTCAATTTTTCGGTAACTGTTTCAAGAAAATTGAGTAGAGACATAAACAACAAGCACAGTGAACCATTTCATCACGGCACGCATTCCTCGTATTTCGAATTAAAAATTTATTTAATTTCCTAAGTGGATAAAACATTTAGCAAAAACCTGCAGTCGATAGACCTATTAATGAAAAATGCAATTTTTCGAAACATCGATCGCTTGGCGAATTGCACCAATGATTAAAACTTGTTTCTCTACGTGGCGTTCTCGCATCCTAAATTGATACAGAAATGCAAAAAGATTCCTGAAATAAACACGATGCACTCAAAGTGAATATTGCGTTCATGATCGACGTTCGGTTTTTAAGGGATAGAAAAGGAGAATGTGCGACGGGTAGAGCAAATAAAGAGGCTTCGCAACACGCATCCGCCTTTTCCGTCGACGTTACGAAAACTAACGACGGAACCGGATAAGAGATAGCGCCTTCACGGAGAAACAGGTAGCGACTACTCTTTGAGCCTTCCCTTGGATCTTCTCTTCTCCGCCGACCCTTGGAGCCGTGGAATTTTTACGCGTGATATAATGTCTGCAGCAACTTACCTCTGGATCTCGAGGACGATGCCAAAGGAAAAGTCTCGTCCGCCGCTCGATAAGAAAAATTAAATTGCTGGGAACGTTTCGCTTCGAAACAATGGTCTTCCAGTCTGTTATTCAATTTTCTAACTCGGAAAAAATACACAGTCTAAAATAATCAGTCGTCACCTCCGAAGGATTAAGTTAGACGTAGGTCCAGGTTGTAGCTTCTAGAACGAAAAGACAGACAAATCAGACCATTCTTCGTACTTCCGTATCACAGAAACGACGTGAACGCAGTAATTAGGCTAATAGAAGGGTTAACAGGTCTCGGGGGATGAGATGCGGATACTCGTTTACCCGAAGTCGAAGTCGGGTCGAGTCGGGAACCGGAAAATCTATGACGTTCGGGTCTCCGAACAATACAAAATTTCGGGTTCCCGACCCGACCCGACCACTATCCGCCCAGGTATCACGAATTTTCAGATCCTGACCCGAACCCAGGGAAAATACCCGACCCGAATTTCCGAGTACCCGCCCATCTCTATTGCTCGCCGAGAAAAAAATTGAACGTGTCCATTTGCGTGTTTCAACTTATTGTTCGATCTTGGAGAGTTTTTCGTGCAGCTGTCCGCTAGCATTCTCAATACAGTAAAGTCGGGTTTAATCCTGGTGTTGCGATCGTATTTTTGTTACTTCAAAGGTGAGTCCGAAAATAGAGAAGGTCAGAATGAAATTCAAAGGAGAAGCCGAACACAGAGAAGGACAGAACGAGTGTCTCTTTCTTTCCCATACGCTGTCTTTCCTTGCGACCGAAACTCGAACCGTCGATTTAACCACTAAATACAATTGGAATTATATCGTGTTCGGTCTTATTTTAATCAGAAAAATGCCAGAAATACGATAGTAAAATTTCATTAAAAAAGTAATGAAAATGAAGAAAGTTGAACGTTTCGATTAATTCGAGTCAATGTGTGATGTTTGCACCGATATACCCGAGCCGAGATCGATCATCGCCGCGCCAGTGGAACGAGTAGGCACTGGACTTAGAACCCGGTGTCGACTGAGGACAGTAAACCCGACATTACCGTACCGTGTACGCTGACGAATTTGACTTTCGAGAATAACTCGCGATAGTTTTACTCTCAGATGGACACGTCTTAACGATACCGATTGCGGAACCTCAACGGCTCGCAGGTCCCAGACAATCCTAATTGCAAATAACCGGGACGAGTGTACGCAGTGAAATTCCATGAAGCGAGAATCTGTCTGGGCAGAGGCTGATCAGGGGGTTGGGAGCCTAATCGAAAAGCCGATCGGAGAGCCCGATCGCGGATGTAACGTGGAACCTGAACGACGGCAGAAGCGGGGGTCGGGGGTCGGATCGGCGAACAATATAGCCCCGCGATTGCCCAGTAAATATCGGGGCGAGGTTATAGCCGGCTCCGCGGCCCGTAAACCAAGACATTAAATTTTATAATATTGCGTCCCGTCCCTCCTCGACGTCGGCCCCCTCAGACCCCCGTTTCGCTTCTGGTTCACCTATCCTGGGCACCCCCTTCGCGCTCGACGGGCGCGCGGCACAACGCGCGCGAGCGAGCGCGCTCTTCCTGCTTTTATTGGCTATTTACAGAGGAAATGGCCTCTAAATTAACTACAGACTGCCGGATTGCTACCTCCGCCCGAGCGGCCCCGTATAACGCCTCGCTGCTTCTCGCCGCGCCGTTAAGATCAAAATCGAAATGACACCGCGACGACGATTAATTTTCCCGCACGCCAAAATAGAGTCGTGAAACCAGCTCCAACGCCCCGCATCTCCCTTCAACATTCTCATACGAAACGCCTTGATAACAGGCATTATCAGAAGACTTAATTGTGATCGAGGTCTGACGAACTTCGCGGAGAAAATACCGGAATTCTAGAGTGAAAATGCTACTTTTAACCCGCCACCTTCTTCGTTTGATTTGTGGCCTGGAGTTACAAGAATGTAGCAGTGACAATCGATAATTGTAATCGGGATTTGTTGGCTTCGCTAGAAAAATTCCGAAATTTTTAGCAGCGACCACTTTCTACCTTTCTACACTTATTAGCGCGTCATTTAATTCATTTAAAATGTGAAGTTATACATATGGAATATTGCTTCTACTGTAATGGAACGAAATGAAAAACGCAAATGAACGGTGTCGTTTATTTCGAAACTTTTAACGAACATATTAGAAAGGTTTAGGAATGTCCCAGCCGTTTGGGTTTAATCATTGCCATCCTTCAAAGAATCGAAGTTTTTTAAAATAATCTCTGCAAACGGCAACTCGTGTCGGGTCCGCCGTCTAATTAGTATTATCCAATGATAAATGTAATATACTTATAAATAATTCTCGAACGGTTGCTTATTACGACCTCGAGTTTCTTCCATTATTTCGAAGCATCGATACAGGGGTGGTTGCGTCGAGAGCCCGGGTCCCTCCCTTAATTGCATAGTGAATTCTTTATTACATGGTTAGAAGAAAATTTACAGGACTTTCGTATTCTGCGAAAAGTTCTGTCAAAGAAACGACTTTGTTCGAGAATTTTACTAACAAAATGAACCGTCGATATTCTAACTATACTTATTTTTCATTAAATACTGTCTGCTTTTCTCGTAAAAACGAACAGATCATTGAAGAAATTTCATTAAAATTTGATTAAGATTTGGTTTCGATATTACCTGATTCGTAGCAGTGATCGATACAGGTAAGCAAGAAATCACCGTCAGTTATTATGCTCCCAGCGTCGACTATAAATTTCAACTCGAGAAACTTTTCATCGGGTATATCGGAGCTGACAACGCGGTGCCAAATAAATTTCATATCTCAATTAGTTTTTAGGGCACGTGCAGTCACGTGGCACATCGGCGCCCTTACAGTACGCCCCCTCGCTCCCTTTAGGATCCTGGCCGCCGAAGGCAGGGGCGTAATTCCAACACAAATATATTAAGTGTTGTCTACGCCACGGGTCCGTTTAGTGTGTCTGTTTCATTTAGCCTGATAAGAATCTTGCGCTCTAGCGAGAAGCGATCCTAAGTGACAGGACGAGCACTAGCAGCAAGGTAGATGAACACGATTTCTATCAATTACTTGGCCATCCTTTTCACAGAATAACAACCCAGTATAGTACTCATAAAAAATTATTATACCCCGGAAACATCCTATTTTTGTCGAATCTTTCGCGCCGATGCTGCTTGAAAACGCGGGCGTCTTCGAACAAAAATAATGTAGGTTGAGAAATGGCAATTAATATTATTCTGGAAGACTAGAATCTTTCTTCGCAATTCACTTGTTACGTAAATAGTACTTCTTATAAATAATTTTTCCTGATCAGTTTGGAATTTTGACAATTGCGAAACATTCTGAAATTCTGAAGAGAAAGGTGTCAATTATTTCTCGACCTTTCAGGAAGTGAATTTGATCGGTAAACACGGTTAGAATCGAATGATCCGTAACACGGCCGCAATCACCGCATTCCCTGCGCCAACACGATCAGAAAAGACATATGTTTGAGCAGTGTAATATATACATGGCTCCTCCTCGGACACAGCGTCCTACAACATATTAACAGCTTAGCCGATAAGCCTTTTATATTACATTTTTCCCTCTATGGGGTCTCCTAATCCAATGGGGTAGCCACCCGCCCTATAACACGGGGGCGCACATAGCGAATTTGACCTGAATCGAAGTTTAACTCGGCGAGCATCCTCCGAACCGCAACCTTCGTCATTCTTCTCGCTGGATTCCCGAAAAATAAACATGACGATCCTACGTCGTTTATTAATTATTAACTCGTTCCATTCAAAATTTGTTTGGCACCTTGAAAAAATTTCGTGCATTTCTCTGTACGTGATTTCTATTGTACTGCACGGATCAATGAATCCAGGTGGTTTTAGTGTTTCTGATTGTATTCGTTGTATTCGGTGCAACAGACAAAAATTGACACATTTCCTGATTCCGTAACTGTCGAATCCTGAACTCGTTCGGGCAGTTCAGCCCTCGGCACGTAGAATGCCACCCCCTTCGCTTGATGCTCCGCGGTCTCATGCTTTTCCCATGCACGTCCAAACATTGATGATCCGAGAATCGCTTTTCTAGCGGCAGACGCTTCCTCCGACTTGACTTTGTGAACATTTCACGCCCGAAGCCCCAATTAAGTAGAATGACTGACCCGACTCCGAGCTGTCGCGGATCAATTGTCCAACGATCCAGCCGACACGTTGGTCTAGAGAAACGGACATAACTTCCCCGGCGAAGTTATGTTTGCAGGGCGCACCCTGACCGGGGTTGGCCTATTGTTTGCCCTGAAACGCACGCAACGCGGAATCATCCCCTGACGCGTGACTTACGTGCCTGTAAAGCCAAACACAACGGGTGGCGTCGCGTACGAAAACGTGAGTATTCTTCGAATGGGATCGGGCTGGTCTCGGACTCTCTTTTTATCAAACTAAAACAGTGCTAACACGCGGCGGTGTTTCAATCAGGAAAGAAATTATACAATTTTTAGACAGATTCTATTTAACCCCGTAAAAGATACATGAAGATCAACAATGAAACGTTGAATATGTTTCTGTTCGAAATTATGATAAAAGAAGAATTTACGTTATACACATTTTACCGAAATGCACCGTCGTTCAATTTTCATTTTGCAGTCTAAAAGCAATTTCGTTCATAAATTATGTATCTCATTTCAAGCTTAATATTCGAGTTCAACTTTCGAGCTTCATATCCGTAAAAAATAACTGACACGTGATTTTCGTTACAATTAAGCGTTCAGCCAGAAAATGTCAAGTTGGGTAACATGGTGGGACAAGAACCGGCTCGTGGAACCGGAAGTGGGCATCCGAATAACGTCTGAAGCCAGCGAGGCGACAGTTTGCTCGCCTCTCGAGCGGATTAAGGCGAGACACATCAGTATGGGCGATAGAGTCGATTTTAAACTCGTCACAAGTGGATTTAGCACCTTTCCTAGTCTACGCAGCCACCGGCACTGTCGAGACCTTGCAAGCAGTTATCCAGCAAGTCAGTATTCTTGATCCCTTTCCGCAGTGAGCTCTGGACTTACTGCTAAAACGTGGGAAGATTTACTTCGAAACTTAAGTCCCGGCTAAAGATTTATTACCGGCCTCTCGTATCTTCAAATTCTTGACTACTGCCGCACCGCACCGTTGCAATGTTCTGCATTTTGATGTACTCCTATGTACAGATACATGACGGGGTGTCTTACACGACGTCATCTCTTCGATTTACGACAGTCGCAAGAACATCGGAATCAATTCTTATACGAAGATATCGAATGAAAAAACGCAATGGATTGGAACCTGATTTATTAATTCTTTCGTCAATACCCAGTCATGGATATTCGTTGAATCCTCTCTACATATTCGAGACAGGCAGATCGACCACTTCGAATTTGCATGAAAATTCGGCGACTTTGTGAACAGGAGAAAAAAAATCATTGAATAAAGAATCGCGAGGTAGCGACGGCTAGATGGAAGGAAATAAAGTTTCGGCGAGCCGGAGGAGAGGAGAACGTGATTTAGATATCGCCTTCTTGCGGTAATCAATTTCCATTAACGAAGTCTCGACGCAGTTAGAGAGGGGCGTGGGGGAGGCAGGCCGAGGTCGAGGGAAACGAAAGGTGAAATGGAAATAAAGAAAAGCTGAGAGCCGGGAGACAAATCTAAAGATGGTGTCGTCGAGTCCTCCACATTTTTCTGCGAACGTACTTAACCGTGTCGGAATTGCTGATTTTCTAAAAGTAATAGTACCACGTTCCATTTATCTTCTTTCTCGCTTCAATTATCATTCTTTTACTTTATAATGCGCGGATCGTCGAAATTTTTTAACGCTGACTTCTGATTCTTCTAATCTACTATTCGTGCGTGCATTCGCGAAAATCAGATATTACACTTGAGTGTTTCATAAAGGTTACCAAGTTCTCAAAATGTGCACCGTTAATTCTCGATATCAATCGTATCGATCGAATAAAGTGAAATGTGACGAAAGAAATAATTTTCAGGAAATTTTGCGAAACTACAAGGAATCATGTGGAATCCATGTTTAAAGAAAGAAAAGTCTCTTCGGAAGAATCGAAATGAAAGGGATGAAACGAATCGAAGCGCAAATAGAAATAATAATGGTTCGAGGCATGAAGCGTTTTGCAGTTGGTTTCCAGATCGAGGGAGAGAGAGAACGCTCTTCCACGAGATCCTTTGAACTACCGATAAACAAATCTGAGATAACGAGAGAAGTGTCGGAGCGTCCCCGAATACTTTCCAGGGGCAGTCCGTGAGCCGGGAAAATTGAAAAACTTCTCGGCAAAATTGTCCCGCCACTGTGCGACTTGCACTAAACTTAACCTGGTCTCTGTTCAACACATTCGAAAAACTAATTAAACTTTGGACATACACAAGAAGAGAGAACCGACCGCAAGTTCTCGTCGAACGTTTCTCAGGGGTGGATTAAACGGGAGGAGTTCCTGCTCGCAAAAATGCTTGCAGTTGAAGGCTACGGGGAAAACAAACGAAATTCACAGGACGAATATAATCCGATTAACGACGCGATTTCCGTCCTGTGGGGAACGACGTTCAATTTACCTCGGAACGAATCGCCCATGCACAATCAGATTGTACCATTTACGATCATCGGTGAAAAATATTATTTACTCTTGTTATCGGAAAGCGAACGCTTCCGATGATTCTACAGATAGCGCATCATGGATGTATTTCAATTATCCGAACGATCCAGTGGTCCGAATCATCTTGTCGCACGGCGAATGGTAATATAACTGAAAGAGTACAAAGTAACGCAACCATGTGTCACATATTGTCTCATAGAGTGTCAGGAACAATAGGTATTTGTCCCATCATGGAGGGGTTAAATGACCAACGATTGGTCGATCGATTAAACGGCGAAAACGGGAATTGATGAGGTCGAAAAGCGAGACAATCGGTCGTCCGGACCGGACATCGGGGGCCAGAGGGGTTTGAGGATCGCGGAGACCGAGAAGCCGCGAGTTGCCTCGGCGAAAAGCCGCGTAAACGCGCGTAGGCCGGTCGATCGGGCAATTAAGCAAAAGCCGGCCGCTTGTCGAGTGGCAAAATATTTGCAGAAACGTGGCATCGCCGTTCGGAAACTCGTTGCCTGCCCCGAAACTGGAATGTGAGATATGGCTGGAACTCGACCGACGTCCAAATGAAGCACGCCCGGAGAGTCGGCAAGTGCCTGGTCGGATATTATAGACCTGTGAACGAGGCTGAGGGGGCGGTTGTCGCGTTAAATTGAAACGCTCGAAGGTAACGTCTAATGAAAGCATACGAGCGGAGCTAATATCTACCCCACTAGAATGTAATAATTTCGGAATGGTACTTCAGAGAGTGGCCGTACTTCTGCAACAAAGGTTTAAGCACGCGTGCAGCTATTTGGAATCGTGCGTTGCGAAGTCATCCTCCTCCTCCACCTCCTGCATTTCCCACCCACCGTGTATACCCTGTTACCCATCCCCCATCGTTGAGCGCCACGGCCAACCACCCCCCGGGCCAGCACGACGGCCGCCGCCGCGTTGCGCTGTAAAAGTAGCAGATACTGGCGATTTATTAAAAAGTTCATTCAATAATACGCACCGGAGAGTTTCGCCGAGCCCCCGGCGTTGATTTCGTTAGCCAGCCAGCCGACGCGGCGAAGGCCAACCGAAAAATCAAAACTTGCACTTCAACCACGCTCGATCGGTAATTGCGCGATCCTGCACCGTTCGGTTCCCGTTCCGTTCTTTGTTCTTCGCGATTTCGCGAGTTCGCCGGTGAAATTGAACGACGATGCGAGCGAAACTTGTGGGGTTCGTCTCGACGGTCCACGGAATTTGGAAACATTTTATTTTACAGAAGGAATATTCCTGATGGATTATCTTGCAAGAGAATTTGGGAAACGCAGAAATTCAGAGAGTTGTAGAGCTACTTGTGCGAGCAGTGTAATTTATCTTCAGGGGGGCGAAATCATCTTTGAAAAGAATGCAAAATTTTGTTTCTTAAATCGTCGAGTCTGAGAATAAACATAAAATTCTTAACAGCTGAACTCGAATCTTAGTTCGATGCATGCAATGAGAAATCTAGTTATCACTCGTTTGTCGCTTGCAATTTCTTCAAAAAACGTAACACAATGTTCAGGTGTCTTTTAAGTATCAAGAACAGTATTTATTTTCAGAAATACTAAAAATAATGTGGGAACAATGATTTTCGATTTAGTTGACTAGAAAATATATGAAAATGGAACTCGAAATTGATGTTGAAATGGATGTCGAAATTGAGGAAACAATTAAATACACTGTATCTGATACAGTGGTAATAGGTCCGTGCATGTTGAATAAAGATCGGCTAACAAATTTGACCATTTTTTCCTTACTCCGACTGGAAGCAGATCGAATATTTGGTACAGCGTTCGCTTAGATTATTTGTTCACGCAACGAAATCCCAAGCGAATTCGAAACCATGTTTCTGGAAAAAGAACGCGCTGAAAAGTGTTTCTAATTGCAGGGAACGATAATACAATCGGGTGCGCGTTGATTCCGCGAAAATCCATCGGCGCTGGAGCTTTCAGCGATCAACGGTAATCGGATACAGGCGTTTCGGAAGCTCGGCGTTGAAAAGAGTTTTCAAGAGTTGCAGCTAGAAGTGCGCGCGTAGAATGAATTTCAGTTGGAGGGCCGTATTCGGCCGCGATTCTGTGTGCGTGAAAGAGAGAGAGAGAGATAAAAAGAGAATGCGTTCTCGCGCGCGCGCATGTTCGCACTCTCTCGCCAGAGGCACGGTGTTAAAGGGTGGGGGCACGAGAGCATGTGGGCGCTGTAAGCACAAATTGCCACAAATTGGAGAAAATTGAATGAAGCTTACAGCTTAACGAAGGTACTAAATCCTTGTGGAACGACCTACCTCAACATGCAGCCCATTTTCGTGATAAGTGAGGAGATGTCGTGCGTTTAAAACATTCCATTGACAAATCGCAATTAACACGATTCGAACCGTTCGCCTGAACCAGACCGTTCTTCCGTGCGAAACGCGTTTAGCGGCTCAAGATTTTTAAAATCTCTCCTACTATCTCTCTGACAGACATTGCGAAGCATTGTGTGCTCTCACGATGAAAATCCCCTATTTTCTGTTTCCATATTTATTTTGTGATTGAGACACGAAGAAGAAGAAGAAGAAGGGTCGCTACAGTAGAAATAGTTCAACACGCGTGAACGTATTTTTATAAATATAGGTAATAAAATTCATACACGAGGTTTCGCAGACTTCGGTTATCGCGATTGATTTTAATATAACCGTTGCGGGGATGAACACGACAAAATGGCGGTCTGAAACTGCAAAGCGATCGGCAAAGCGTCCCAGTGATCGCGGGACGAATCGAAGTAACAATCGCTGGGAGTCTCTCAAGCAACGGGGAACGATTCGAGCCGAGATAGAAAGTTTCCACCCCCGTTCGAAAAGAAGCCTTTTATTGGAGTGGCTTCTTCGTTAAAGGAGCCCCCGCGCTTCCTGAACAGCCGTGGAGGATCGAAATCGAGGGAGATATCGGGCGGCTGTGCGGAGAGGATTGAAAACGGAATACGGGATAGAGGGGTCAGGGGACAACGGAGAGGGTCGGGGGCTGGTTGAGGACGAAGGTGAAAGAGTGGGTGGGAAAGAGGCAGGGAGATAGGTTCCCCTATTTGTAGCAAACAGGAGACACTGACGAGAGCCGGGGATGCGTGCTAGACGCGGAATATGTCTGGCGTATGTAGAGAACCTCGTACACTCCCTCGGGATTGTTATGGGGGCATTCCGGCTTCTGGTATGTAATATCAGAAATTCCTGTCTACCTGTGTGTCGCCTGTTGCCCGTGCACGTTGTTCCAATTCGAACAGGCGGGGCACACGGTGCACAGCCTCGCGAAAGTGGTATTACTTCTGCCGGGTTAGAGGTCCAGGAGGGTGAGCTTGAGTATCTGGCCTCTCTCTCTCTCTCTCTCTCTCTCTCTCTCTCTCTCTCTCTCTCTCTCTGATACGTCCAATATTCGGAGGGCGAAACTATGCAAGTTCTACGATAAAAATTAGCTAGACGAGGAGGACCCGCGAATTCGTTTGTCGTCAAAAGAATCCACCGCGTCGCGTACCAAAACCAGCTGCTCCCGTTTTTCATCTTGTCTTTGTCCGGACCGCGGCTCAACCACGCCCCTTCTACCCCCGAATCCCGAAAAATTCTTCCAGACTCGACGAATCACCTAACAGAGATTTTTCATGGTATCCCAAAATTTTTCATTCGTAGAATTTCTCGCGTTTCAACGTGTTTCGTCGAATTTCCTTTTCATTTCCTATTTCATGCAATACCGTCGTCAACTAATCCTATTCGACTTCTAGTGGACGAAGAGTTCAAATTATATGTACCATCAATTCGAAGTGATTTAACGAAAATAATGTTGGCAATTAAAAGTTTGGTTGCAAATACATGTAAATACGTTCTAATTTTATGATAAGATAGAATAGAACTAAAAAGCTTTTAATCAGATTCCCCCAAGTATCGAAATACTTGCGGACGGTGTTGTGTGTCGCAGCGTGTCGTTGCCAAAAAAATGTCGCCGGCAGAGTTGCACAGCGTGGAGAATTGGCAGCGTGGAGGCTTCCGCTATACCAAAAACGGACTACGGTTTCGCAACGCGGAAGGGTAGTTTTAGCCAGAGGCATCGGTTGTCTGCATTCGACACATTGTCAATTTGCCAGTGCTCGTCTCGCCTGTTTAAAATCGATCGCGCACAGGCACATATGCCTCCGCCTGCAAATATATTTCTGATACGAAGATAAAGCAAAGACCCGCGGACGAATTAACGTTCGCATTCGTCTTTTCGTAAACACTTCGGCTCCTTACCCGAATCGAAAGTGCTGAATGCATCCGAGGAGTCATTAGAATCCCTTAGAATCATTAGAATCCTTTAGTGTCATAGCAGAACCGAGTATAACGCGATCAAAGAGTGGAAGTACAGTCTTTTTAATTTCCCTATACCGAACAATTCTATATTTTTATACTTTTAGGAAACCGTAGTCTCTCCCTTAGTTCTTTTAATAGATAATCATTTAATGGGGAACATAATTACAAGCATTGTTATATTGTCTCCGAGGATTATATTGAAATTAAAAATTCTGAGAGAAGTTTGGATTGCTCGATCCCTATTTTGGTTACAGTTTGTCCGTTTTCGTCGGATTTGCGTTAGTCGTTATTCTATTGTTAAATCCATTGTTTGGCGTCACTTTCCCTTCCTCGGTGGACGAGTAAGACCGTGGGTACGGTACGCACCGAAAACATTCGGGGTTCACGTGTATGCAAGTACATCGCTAATCATATTAAAGATAATTAACGTCGCCGACGAGTAATATTCGATCACACAGCGAAATTTCGAACCGCGCCACGGCAATATTCGAGCGATGACCGGCAACGGTCCATGGGAAGTGGTGTAACCAGCGATTCCGCTCGACCCTGGACGGGCGACGTTTCGAAAAATAGCCTGGAATTCTATGGTGTAATGAAACAGACAAAACCGAGGAATTTGCTGTGCGATTCACCCGTAACAATCCATCCGCATTTCAAATATCCATCCCGTGCGGCGCTTGCAGTTTTTACCATCGCCGAACACGCCGGCGGATGCTGTTTCTGCGCTGGCAAAACTTTATTACCGTCCAATTATCGTTTCGCGGCTGCCTCGAGGAACGACGATGCCTGAAGTAGACACTTGGTGATAACTAACAACAGGATGAATTATAGCGCAAACAGGCTCGAACCTGGACGACTGCAAACGTTTTCGACAAAAAAGTGCGATACTTTTGAGTAAATATAAATTAAGAAGTAGACTGAAACAGGAATTTATTTGCTATCTTAATATGTTTAACATGTTGAAAATAATATAATAGTATTTTTTTTAATTCTTCTAATGTTTTCACTGTTTTAAATTACGCCTACTCATTTTTATTATAAATGCGTAAAATCCGCTGTCTGACATGCTAACAAGTTCCTCGGAAATGCTACGGCAGAAGGCCGTTTCAATATTTCCTTCGTTATGAACGTCGTTGGAAATATTTATAACATGATTTGAGAAAATATAATATTTTAGTAAAGCGCACCACTGCCAGAATGGTCGACATGTCAGAAATTAAAACAGGCCCCCGCGAGTACGTTCCAAGAACTAAACCGTAAGATGAATTCTAATGGCCACTTCCTTGTTCTTCGTTTTGTCCGACGAAGCAAAGCATCGAAGACGCTCTCTCAAAGCGCAACGTCTCCGATATTAACTCTGCGTTATAAATTATTTTCATATTAATGCAGGAATGTCGAACTGACGAAGCGTTTCTGCCGTGTTTATTAAATTTCTTTGACATCCGCTCCCCCGAGCAATATGGCTCCTTGGCACGTGTGCGTGTTGCGTCCCCGAGGTCTCCACATTCTCGAACAAGCAGGAGAGCATGATTTTCCAAAAACGTGACCTTAAACCCGACAGTGGTGTACCAATAATACAATTTATTGTCCAATTAATGGCATAGTTATAGCGCTCAACTTCAACCAATTATAACACAAAAGTTTAATAAGGTGCTCGATTGCCCATACTTCCTCGTTCAGAATAATTACCGTGAACTGTTAAAGCCTTTAGTTTCAGTGTATTATTGCATCGAAGCGTTGTTATAATTTCAATAATTGTGAAATAGAAAACCTATCTCGAGGATGAAACGAAAATGCGAATACCAACAACAGTGGCACAGTCTGTTGACAAATGGCCTCAGTAATTTCGGAATAGAAAATAGTTCTGGCTACTGTACCTCGCAGGGCTGAATCTGAGGATGAAACGAAAACGCGAATACCAACAACAGTGGCACAGACTGTTGACAAATGGCCTCAGTAATTTCGAAGTAGAAAATAGTCCTCGCTACTGTACCTCGCAGAGCTGAATCTAACGAAGCAAAGTATCGCCGAATCCAGTGCAAAGATACCAATAGCAATAAAATCGGGCCTTGACTCTGGAGGAGCGGTCTGCGAGGTTTCCGAAAATCCGTGGAACGTGACGCGTTTCACCCAGTTCCGTGGTCCGGCGGGACCGTGATTCCCAATCGTCGCGATAAATATCCCGGCAGAACGGGCGCATTATACTACCCCTGAGCGTCGCGACGCCTCGGATAGGACGGGAACGTAGCCTACAATAGTAACGTATGTCAATACACCTGGGCGCCGAAATGTTCGCGAGCTTGTCTCGACGCAGCCGACATCCGTCTTCGGCGGGCTGGCACTTTATGAAAAGGGGTAGGCTATTGAATTAAAAGGACGCAGCGAATAAAGCGGATGGCAGGCTACGCGAGCACGGTTTACCTCGCGGAGCAACAAGGGCGCGAGGCGAGCGTAGCAGAGGGTGGCTAGCGACGGCAGCGAAACGAGGACGCTGGGAAACGCGGCGAAAAAAGCTTGGCGGAAAGGAGAAGGAATCCTCTCCTGTTCTTCGCCCCCTTCGCCACCCCAGCCGCCCCCAGCATCAACCGGACGCCGTGCTCACCGGCCATAAAAATAAAATTTCAATAAATCTCCGGCAGGGGGTAAGCTAGTGGGGCATCCAGAGGGCGGGCTACTCGCTCATTGGAGCTGCGCCAGCGGCGGTTACCGCCTACCGCAAAACAGAGACAGCTAAACTACAGTAACCTGGATAGAGTTTACCTCGGGATATGGACAGCCCCGCCAACCACCGTAGTCTGCCAGCAGAGACTCCGCTTCCACTACCGCTTCTCGATTTCTTTCGACGACGCTATCTCTCTTTCCCTTTCATCCCTATCTTCGCGGCCGACTAGCCGAGCCACGCGCTTCTTACTCTCCTCTTCTTCTTCCTCTTCTTCTTCCTCTTCTTCTTCTCGTTCCCTTCACCCGTCTATCCATATCCCCTCTAAAAATCTGCCTCGCAAAGCGCTACCGGAAGTCCGACGATTTTATGAACTTCCGGACGCTACGATATCAAACCCCAAGAGGCTTTTTAGATACAATCTGCGACCGATCAAGATCTATAATTTTCAAACGTGTACCCTTCGGTTCCCGAAATGTATGATCTTCTTCAAGGTACAGCACCTAGAGCTGTCGAGCGATTTAGATTCAAGGACAGTTGATGTTCCAGAAGAAAATTTTCGTAGGAACTTTCTGTCGCGTTCCTGGTCCGCGTGTTGCGCCAGCTCAGGGCTAGCTACGGTCCTGGGTTTGGCGGCGAGTCCGAAGCGGAGCAGCGATTTAATATCACGCCCACAAGCCGATGGCAGAAGCGAGACTGGCCTAGCTGGAGCCACGAGATGAAAGAAGAGGAGTGTAGGAGGATGGCTCGCTCTGAACAGAGAGAGTGAGGGACACCGGCGTTGATTCGGCGAAGGTGGGGGAGCTCGGATATGGCAGCCAGGCAGTCCGCTGTTTGCCTTGCTGGGGCACGGGCCGTTTCTCGGTTTGCGTCTCAAAGTTGATACTGCACTGTCGCGGGCTAAATCGCACCACAATCCCCTTTTTGTGATACGCACGGTTCACAAAGGCTTCTTTACGGAGGTGACGTTTCGCGGTGACACGCGGGTTTTCGGTACCGCGGATCTTTGTGACGGGGTTACGCTCCCCGGGAACGGCATGCTCAACAACATCTCCGCCGGCGGCTTCGCACACGGTATCACTGGTAAGTAGCTGAGGACGATCGGGTTAGGACACTGTGAAAAACCCAACAGGCAGGCAGTTCATTTTTGAAAATGACGGGCTACTTGTACACCCGTCTGATGTTCTTGTTTTTGTAATTCGGTGGGCTGCAACACTAGAACTACCGGACGGGTTAAAACGACTTGTCCTTTTTCTTAGTATTATTGAAATTCTCTCGCGAGCTTCTGCATTCAAGCTTATTATCATAATAAGGCCAACCTTGTTATTGTTATGAAGTGGTATGATTAAATTGCGGTTTAGCGCTTGGTAGTTCTAGTGGTAATGTAAACTGCGGAAGGGGTTTGGTGTATTTTAAAAAGTGTGCTGTTCTCGGAACAGCTTCCAGTAGGTTGTTGGAGTGTACAATTCTGAAAGAGTTCGTGCGTTCTAAATTGTAATGTCTAGGTATTGACGATCGAATTGTCTGTTTTGTGGGAAAATTAAACGATTTCTGGATATCTTAACACTTGCGCTACCGGAAGTTTGAGGTAGCCTAGTATTTATGAGAAAATCTACAGTTGTTTATCTTTGATTTTTCTAAAAGTTTAGTATTCATGTTGTGAGGAAATAATTGAAATCGTCAATGCCGAAATAAGTTTGTAACACAGACACCACTCAATTTGAAATACCTTATGCACCGTTTTGAAAGATGTTCTTTGGAATAAAGCTGTACCAAGAATCAAAATAAAGTTTGGAGTCTACGTACTAACTCGAATGAAGCGTTAGGATATTTTATGTTTCTTCGCATAGGGGGTGAAGGTTGCGAATCCTTCGCACAGGGCGTTCTTTCGTCGCATTTGCGTAAGCAGTTGTTGAACAGATTGATCCGCGATTTGTATAACACGAGTGTCCGTTTTCTCTAATGTTCCTCTGATCTTGTGACGCTAAAAATGATTAAGATCTTTTTAAGTACAGAAGGCAAACTGTTAATTGAGCAATCTTGCGTAGACAAATGTCCCTTCTCTTCTAAAAACTCGAAGAAAAATGAAGAATCTTTTTAAAAGGTTGTTTGAGACAGTATTAACTTCTGCAGAGAGATTTCTTCTCCCAATCAGAACAAACGAGAACTTGCGATAGAAAGAATGTAAAATAAGTTCATATATTAGTAATAAAAAGAGTAGTTTTCTGTTTACACGAAGTAACAATTACTTCTAACGCAAATATTGTTTTGATGTTAATTAGAATCGTAATTGGTCAGAAAGATAATGTGACAACACAGGCAAGTTGTCATGTGATATCATCACCTCGACAGCGACGCGACGTTACATTGTTCTTGGCTCTTAACAATTGTTGATTCATTTTTTGCGAAACAATTTTGAATCGGATATGAACCGCGGAGAGTGAAGAACGATAGATGGTTTTTTATTGCTGACCCATGGAGTTGGATGCGAAAGATTGATGCCAGATTTGTGCAGTATTCCCGTGTCATTATTCTTTCCCCGCTATTTTTGTTGCAATATTTAGCTGCCGACCATTGAACAGACTGTTCATTTTTCTGGCGCGAGTGTTCACTTCCCGGAAAAAGAACAATCATCGCACGTTACGTTTCGACGAAACTGAAAGCGAGAGAAAACCTCGTCGGTAACTGTTCAATTTATGACGTTGCCGAAGAATCTATGCTGGTTTGATCGTTTTTTATAGCCCAAGGTTGTTAAAACGCTGGAAGAGTGGGTGATTCTTAGCGACGGAGAATCATGATCTCCACCGTCCAAATAGTAAACCGAAGAATGTGTCTACAATTAAGATAACTCCTGTCTCATTTAATCAACTAACAAACCAAGAAACTTCCTCCATGATTTACTTACCTGATATGGCGATAAAAATCCATTTATAGTTATTCATGGCCCAGAATCTGTAATTCCAATTTGAAGTCAACTTTCAATTACACGAACATTCTGAAATTATCAGAAATAAAAATACAACGATTCAAAAAATGTATTCTCGATAATGTACGATTTGTTACTCGCGTTCGTGTTTTGTTAACGAAACAGTTAACGGTAATGAGAACAAGGTAAAGTTCACGGTGGCAGCACTTTAAGTGACCATAAGTGGACACTTGATACCTTATCAATTATTTTATAACTTACGCTAGAGCAGCGTGAATGTTTTGTAACTATATTTGTCGGATCATTTTTCCTCCTGATTTAAAATCGAACAGTTATAGTTGCGGTACGGTGTTACACGAATTCTTTTTTTATTTCATTGTTTATTATATCGCAGAAATTTACAATCGCACCGGAAGCTAGTCTTTGGCCGTCGGCACCGGTTCCTTCCGTGCATTCGAGTCGTCCCTCATAGATTAGGTCACAGTTAACTTCAATACCCAATAATTACTTTCGCAGAAAGGATGACAACGTTCAAAACGTAGTTTACATTTCGCTAATTTTCCCATTATTTTCAAAAGCGATTCATGATAATCCCATGAAATTTAGATGGCGGTAGAGTAGCGGAAACTGCTCGAAATATGTCTTCCACATTCTATTTTAACACTAATCGTTAGCATGCGCTTCGCTTATACCCCTCGTAAAATATACAACAGCAAAATGAACCAGATCCTGCAAATCGCTGTTCACACAGATAACAAATGCGCATAATTCGCACGATTTCATTTATTACCCGCCATTACGCGATACATATTTTAAGCTCACTTTTACATCATTCTACTCCCGAATGAATCATTCGCGCCGCCATTTGTTACGGTCAAAAAATTGTTTCTCTTCGTAGCTTTGAATCAATTATCACAGTTATATTTTTATGAATTAACCATTCAAAATAGTTGTTGCCGTACGGATAATTTTCTGGTATCCTTCAACGATGTTTGTTTAGATTAAAAAAAACTTCCTCTTTATCTTGGTATTCGTAAAATTGCAATTTTCATGAAGATCGCGTCCTTCACAGTTTCGAGCGATAAAAATGGCTATCATAATTGGACGGCACACGTCCCCTGAACATCATGGCAAAGAGGGTTCGTTCTCGCAAGGGTTTTTCATTCTTTAATCAATTTGAGAGCAGTCTTGTCAAAACAGGTTCGCCTAGATCGCCGTGCATAATAAGTTCAAAGGGAACTTTGAGAACGAGAGCAGAAGCGTTCGATTGTTGAAACGCCGTGAAAGTTCGACGGTGCTGGTACCTATTCTTATTAAAATTCTTTGAGATTTACGCGTGTCCAAGTATCCGGAAGCGAAAGAGAGTCGGATACTCCGCGAAGAAAAGGAAAAAAGTTTGGTCGCGCGTTAAAAAACGAGAAAACTCGTCGCCGACAACACGTGGCCGGCCCGTTCGCTTCTCTCCCGCTCAAGGAAACCGCTTCTCGAGTTTGATGACCTTAATTACCTCAACACTGATTACATTAGGCGGAAAGTTACGGAACGATTTAGAGTTGGGATGCTGCTACCGATAGAAATTGAGCGACGTGCGACGCGTTCAACTCGGGCCCAGCACGCCAGTTTCGCCCTCAGTTTTGTCCTCGAGAAACAAGCTCTCTGCGACTTATTTAACACAGACCAAACGAATCTACTTGAAAAATTACACCGAAAGCGTGCGATTGTGTTTTTCCCTACGTCACTCCGTTTGCAAGGAGTTCGAAAGTTCTGTGCGCTATATATAGCGTACATCGAGTAGAAACGGCGAGCCATGGTCAGACGAATTTGAAACTCGATTTCTTTATGATAATGTTAGGAATATTTTTTTTATATAACAGCAACATATTGCTAATTGGTCACTGTGGGAAGGGTTGAACTCTTCGATTATTTGTCTTCGCGAATTTTAATTTAAACATAATGTATAAACTATCCCAGATTTTTTTAACAACTTTCAGATGCACATTAGTTCGTTTGTTTCCCGTTCGAATCGGTGACGATGTTTGAACAAAAGTTGTTGCAAATTTGAGAACTCCCGTGGGAGGTCCGTGACGGTGACGAAGTAATTTCACGGCTGGGATTAATTGTATTTGGTGCCATCGTCGATGGGACTGAGACAACGAGTCGTCGATCGGGATTGCGACGTTTGGCATCAGCGTGTCCGTCATGCCGTTTTCGGCTCGGTAATGTGATTTATGAATTTATTAATCAGACGCTTTCGAACGGACAGCTGTCAATCAGGCGATTTTTAAGCCGGCGTCGATGCCGGGCGTTTTCGGTGTGTCGTTATTGAAATGATTTTCGTCGACGGGATATTGAATCAGTCCCCGGGCAACCAGTTTTTACGGTCTCGCGTCGCACGGGGAAACGAAAACGGGGGAAAAAAAGAAGACACGGAGAAATAATCGAGCGCGACATACCCTCTGCGCAGCCTTAGGTATTATCATTTTAATTCGATTAAAAAATCCGATAATCCGATCAGGTGCAATAGGATTAAATAATCTTTCTAGGAGCTAATAAAGGGTAAAGCACCGACGAGCAAACAAAAGAGTCGCTGATACACACAATCGCTGTCCTCCGCTTCTAAACCGCGACTAATAATTCTAGAATAACGATCAACATTTCTACGAAAATCTGTATTTCCTACTTTACCGTAAGAACTTATCTCAAATTCAACCTTTGGGGACGATTGTCACAGTATCATTTAATTATTTATATTAGCAAAACATCTGGAGACTTTTGGTTCATGAGAATAATCAATCGTTAACAGCAAACTCTAACAGACTGTGGATCTCTATACACATTTTTAAATGTCGATTCGAAGAAATTTGAATGGAAAAATAATTGATACGCTGCGGTCGTCGTAGACAAGAATTATTTAATATCACGAAAATTTGATACAATAACTAAAACACAGACTGGTCGTACATGTAACTTACTGCATTTGATCCCTCAATAAATTACCGTTGAATTTACGTGAATCGGATTCTAGAACATCGTGCATATTCGAAATTCGCATTTTTGGAAAGAAACGCTCCTTTCGTAGATGCGACGAGACATTCTTTGGTAAAAGAAAAAATAATTGTAGAATTGATGGAAAAATCTGGTACCGGTCATACCTTTTTTTGAAAGAAGGAAAGAAAGAGAGAGAAATACGAAGAAGATCAAAGGGGCCCACCGAATTTCGGGCGAGAGCGAGGGTCCTCATAAATTCCGGGTCTCCCAGCGAAATCGAAATAAAATCATCAGGAGTCATAAAACTAAAACGGAAATAAAGACCAGTCATAAAGTTCATTCATACGGAGTATCCATTGAGTAAACTTGCTCGCGTGGTGGTCCGGACACCTAAAGGTCCTCCTCGATCGAAGAAAAACTATCGAGACTCATAACTAGCGTTCTAATTAATTATTTCGCTTCCTGTATCGCACCAGCCACCAGTCAACGATCGATTACGTGCAGTTTTTGCCGGCTGTCTGTGATTTTCACGAACCTATAAAATTTCCAGACGATTTTTTTACTTATTTCGGAGGGCACCGTCTGTCTAACTCGAAATAGTACCGCTCTGATAGCTATTAATTATTGAAAAACTATGCCCTGGAATTCTACATGTCGTTCGACGCGATGTACAGTGGCGGACAAATGTGTAAACAATCGTCGACTGTCACGCAAAAAATGCGACAACGATACAAATTTCACAACCATTTTCTAGAAGTCGAGTGATTACGAATGCAACATTGCATTTTCTTCAATCAAATTGTTAATTGCAAGAAATAGGAATTGGATAAAGATGTATTTCTTCTGTTGTTCCTAATGCGGTAACTGTGTATCTAATTAATTCATCAAAAACTGAATAATTGAACGATGATTGCGATGCAGTGAGTCAACATAGGATTCCGCCGTCGGTAGGTTAATCGTTACGTGATTATCTAACGAATACAGCGTGCCTCTTTATTTTTTATTTATTCCACGCACAGAGCATTGAAAGACAAAATAGTCTGATGTAATGTCGATGTCACGGAATTGACGGTAGTTCTGATATAAGACATTGTTCAATGGTCCGAACAGACAGCCGCTCGAAAACGAAAGTCGGCGGTAATCGTTCGCAATAATCCGCGAAGGATCTTGTGAAACGAATAGTTTGCACGTCGTGTACCCGCTCGTTATTCATCGGATGCACAAATTGCATTAACGCGCACACGCGAGCCGGAATATTAGCCGCCGATAAAAACGGAAACGGATTTTCGTACTGGCATTTGCATAACTTAGCGAAAACCGCCTCGCCGGAAGCATGTAACCCGAAATTATGTAACTATTTACGTGACACCGCGACACCCATTGAAATTCCAGACCGGTAACGGATATTATGCATCTGGCCGGGGCTGTATTAAACATTTTGAATGCAGCGGGGACAGGGCTGCACGGCTGTGAATGAATCACTATTAACAACGTGGATTATAAAATATCGATGCAAAACTGCCCGGGGCCCTGGTATTTATGTAACCAATAAAATTCCTTGCGCGATACTACAATATATTATCGTTCCAAATCGCGTGTGTGTTACTTCGTAACTGGTTGGACAAGCCGTTTGATACTTAATTAACCGTTTGCAAAAGCAGTTCATGCGTGAGCAACAAATCAATTAGCGAATTGTCTTCTATCTTATCGGCAATTCGAAACTTTTCTGCAAATGAGCGGCTAGACATGTTAATCGAAGGCAACCAGTAGTGAAAGGGGGACAGTCCTCTCTGGTATCGACGAGTCTAAATTAGAAATCAATTAACAGATTGCCTTTTATCTAGTCGACAACTCGAAACTTTTTCTGTGAATCTGTAGCTAGCTGGTTAAAGAACGCCATCAGCATAAATTGCCAAAAAATGAGAAAATCAATTCTTTGTGGTATCAACGAGTTTAGACAAGGAATCAATTAGCAGATTGTCTTCCGCGTTCGACGACACGATATAACGAGCTCCAGGTCAAATCTGGTCGGAGGTTTTAATGGCGTCGCGATTCCTCGGCTTCCGGCGCGCGAGGGTAGCGAAGAGTTCCGGGACGAAAAGTCCCTAGACCGTGGTGTTAGACGGGAGTTCTGGGGAACTAGTTTAGCCGATTGCGTAAGCATCTTCGACAAAGCAGAACGAGGCGCGATGGCCGCCGTTCGATCACGGGCACGGGCACGAGCAGCTATACTAGGATCGTCACGGTTCCAGGCAGCTCTCTTGCACGATGGAAGACTGTTCAACGACCAGCGTGACCATGTGCAGGTGTGGGTGTGTACATGAGCACGGGCCCAGAGTCTGCGTGTTTGCTCGCCTAGAAGCCGGAGGCCGGTGACGATTCTCGCACCTTCGTGCTAAGTGGTCCGTGTTCCCCTCACCATCGGGCCGGTCAGCTTCTGCTCCTACACAAATTTAAACTACATAGAGCAGCGAAAGGGAGCGGGGCCCGTGGCGGGGTCGCGGGGAACCAGAAAAAGGAAGAGGAAACGGTCTCTCTGTATAATGCAACGATTTTTTCGCGTCTCATGTTCGCAGGAGTGAAGGATCTTCATGCACAGGACCTGAAAAGGCACGACAAGTTGGACACTCCCGTGCTAGGAGTGAATTTGGGCACCGGCTTGTCCGCCAACGGTGGCCTCACGCTCCATCAAGAATTGATCATGGCTGGCACGGGTAAGCGATTACACCCCCGAAGATCATCTTTTTCTTTTAGCCAGGCCCTTATTGTTTCCGACGGCGGCGTCGCTCTCATTTTACCCAATAATCACACTTCCTGTACTTTCACTCGGCCGGCCAAACAGTTTCTGTCGAAAATGGCCACCGTTGGTTCTCTGCAGGGATTGGAACAACCGTGAAAGTGTAAAGAACTATCGTTGCGTAGATTCTTCCTTCATCCTGCGCAATCCTCGTTTGCATTTTTTATCTAATTTTTCTAAGTGCTGGTTTTGGAGATTTCTATAATAGAGAGAAAGGACTGATCAAAGAAAAGCGAGTGACCGTCAAATGTTTTGTTGTAGGACGTTTTCTACGACTTCATAGACGATTATGGTATTTCGTTTATCTGACAAAGCTATTATGATTTTCTTGTTTCAGATGCTAAGAAGTTAGATGAATCGTTTAAAAAAGAATATCACTGCTTAGAAGAAGAATATTTTTAACCGTCTGCCGTACAATGAATTTGAAAATGGCAAAAATTATGCCTGACTAACTGGTATTGCTTCATATAATATACATTTGACACGATAAAAATTGAACTTCCGGTCGAGTGATGCTTCTGTCACAAAAACAGTGATCCTCGCTATTCATACCGCGAACCGTCCGACTAGAAATAACCGAAACAACTGAAACCGTGCGAGCGTTTCGCTGTATAAATGTCTTTGTTACCTGAGCTCTGCTGTTTCCAATAATTTCTATCACATCGTATCGACGGTGGAAACTCGCAGCGTTACGATGCAAGAACATCGGCTACTTCTTGGAACAGTTCGATTCCAAGCAGAGCTTCGTCCGGCTTGCCTTGAGAAGTAAAACGGTTAATTACTAAGTGCTAATTGCCTTCGAATTCTGTTCTTCGTTTCTATGCCGTGATCTTGAGAAACCCTGTCTCGAGTTAATATCGTGCTGAACTGGATAGTAGTATACCGCGAACGTCGCGTCGCAAGATAATTAATAAACCTCATTAATACCACTTGCCTCTGCTACAAATGAAATAATTGTTACTTGTGCGAAACGTTCAAAACTTGTGCCCCACTTAACGCGTTGAGGGTTTCATCTGGTTTCTGAGGTCTCATCTTTGCTTGTAAAATATGTGAACAAATGTGCGAGTCACTGTATTTGTTTGTTCGTCGTGTCTTATGATACCGACAAGAAAAAGAAGAAAAAGCATTGCGAACAATGGTCTAAGAAATTTTGTCGGTACTTAAATGAACCTAAACTTGATTGTTTGTGAAGTTTTTGGAAACGTCCTACTTCGGAGATGTAAGATGAGAGAATTCGGTGGTACGTGGGAGTGAAGATGATTAAAAATGTCGCAGGAAACGCGGCAGGAATCGGACAAAGCAACGACAAGCCGGGGAAACCTAAACGGCATCGGACGAGGTTCACGCCAGCCCAGCTGGACCACCTGGAAAGGTGTTTCAATAAAACGCACTATCCGGACATCTTTTTGAGGGAGGAGATCGCCGCGAAAATTGGTCTCACGGAGAGTCGAGTTCAAGTGAGTATTATCGATAAGACATTCCTTGCGATAGACGGTAGTCGACTAGAAATAACACCGCTTTGAAGCTATCAGTTTCTCATTTGCTCGACGTGGGTGCACAGTGTTAAATTCTCTAGTTTATCAAACAATTAACTTCCCCACTCCAACCTGTACCGCAATTACGAGAACCCTTACATTTCAATGTTTTTTTAATTATTAAATTGTCGCCTAACATCCACTAAAAACTAACATCCTCGAAATTTACAAAATCTCTTTGGTTCGTCAAATATTCTTGGAGTTACAGGGATTGAAAGGCCACGTTGAAACAGTTTTAATGATTAAAGATCGTATTCTTACGGACTGATGCAGTTCTATGTATAATCGGCTATTGTAGTTATCCAACGTCCAAGTTATTCCCAGAGAAACACGGCCGTTTGTATAATGCAATTGCAGCTCTTGGAATCGTTACAAGTAACTCGATGCTTCTTCAGAAATTAACAGATTCTCAGGCACTGATCAATGGGAGACAGCGTATTTGTATTTCGTTCTGCGTTGCTTCGTGGACAAGGGATCGCTTTAATAAGCGTAACCAGATGAAACCACGAGTATCTCGAAATCAATTTCACCGGCCTACCGTGGCTTTTCGGATTAAAGTGAAACTTGGAGTAGCATTAAGCGTTCACCCTACGTAGTCTCGAATTTTGGCGGACTACAGCTTGACACGGGGCTACCGCAAAACTTTCCGGAATCTTTCCCCACCCCTGCGAACGCGCAAAATTCAAAGACAACCACCGCATGGCTCCGGAATGCTGTCAACTTCGCGTTAACTGAGACACACAGCGAGTAGAAATTGCCAAATTACACAAAACCTTCCTGTAAATGTGCATAGATATCGATCAGAAAAATTCAAGCCCTTAAAGTAATCGTAATATGATACAATATTATATTGTAATATAATAATCAATCATTTATTCGTCAGATGGGGCAAATACTTATAAAATGCCTGAAAGATTAGTTCCAAGAGTAGAATGCTAAGAATTAATTTGTATAATTAATTTATCAAGATCTCCTGTGATTTTTATTATAGAACATGCTTCGATAAGGAAATTCTGTTATTTCCTATGAAAGAGTTTTTGTTAATTTAACGATTACAAAATAAAAAGTCGATTGAATGGTAGGTTCAGCGTTGATCAATAATTCCACGTACCCGTTGATTGCCTTCTAAATATGTTATTTTGATTGTAAAACACGAATCTTCTTAAAATAAATACGAATGGACAAAGTGAACGGTTGATTGATGGAATCGAATCGGAACAAGTTTAAAAATTCCATGATGCTTATTTTGAAAAATTCGCCAAGGGAACAACGATTCTCAACCTCGAAATTAATAAACCCGATACCGCTGACCACCGGGGGAGTAGCTTCCAACGTTTCCCGGCGGGCCAGAGCTTTTTTAAGTCTCCGGAACACGTCTAGAAAACCGTGAGCTAATAGAAATTCATGAAAATTTTATTCGCAAGTTGGAAGCGTCAGTCAAGCCGGGCGTCGTGCTGCATATCAAACAGTTTCGCTCGTCTTCTTTTCCCGCGTCAACACATACGTGCCGTCCACCTCATAGACGACACTTATTCGGAGACCATGGTATATACCGTCCATTCAAACAATTATGAAAGAAATCAGTGGTGCCGCTCGTTAATCCGACATATCCACTTCTTTTTTCCGGGGACTGACGCATGACGTGTGCGATGCATAATTCTCATTCAAATACATACATATATCCTTGGAGGGTATACACTAGAAATATTCTACCGCAGGGGGAATCTGACACAGTTCAGTCTATTCAATTCGGTGACCAATTTGACTTATCTTCATTTAGCGAACATCACCGAATAAGTCTGCCTTTGTCCGCTTTACGCGCGATCACAGTTTGATGGATGATCCCATTGAAGAAAATCCTCTTCGAAACGATCGAGTGGCAGACGAAATATTTTAGACAATATTACAGCAGTACTATTTAGAGACACATCTAACCCCTTGCCTTAATCGTTTGCACTCCTTCAAAAAGGGTTAAAATTACGTTTCGGACATCAAACCTGATAATTTCTAACTTTCTATCGCGAACTAACATGCGTAGTAGCAACTTAACCATTTCGCATTAATTTGAATCTGAAACCTTAGAATTGAATTGTAAGACAAGGAATTATAACATCGAAGAAACTTCTAGAAATCGTTTCGTGCCTCCGGAGCGTAGAATGTTGAAAACTGTTCGGTACAAAGAAAAATATAGAAAAAAAGTTTCTGCACTCGACTTATTCTGTTGCGAAGAATCGGTAACCGATCAGGCTATACGCGTAATTCAATATATTTCAAAAGGACGTTGTGGGCCCGGTACTTGGCCAGCTCGTCTTAATCGTCGAGAACGAAAGGTGTCGTCGGGGGTAGAGATCGCGTTCGGGAAAGGGAGTTCGAGAAAGCCAGTCGGCTGGCATCGAGGCAGGTAGACGGGTTGGAAAAGCGGCGTGCGAGAGGCGGCTGGCCGAGAGAGCGTAGAAAAAGAGAGTAAAGAGAGTAAAGAGAGAGGAGAGCCGTCGGTCGGTGCTCGGGGTGGCTGGCTGCCTAATTGAAAGAGGTTTTCCGTGGGCGAGGGTAGACATCAGAGCGAACGAAGCGTTTCCAAGGAAACCTGGCGGCGGGCACTCGCGTGGAGAGGGACTCAGGCACCAATGGGGCTGCTAGGGAAAGGCGCCGGCGCCCAGCGTCGCTATACTATCGAGCGTCGCTATCAAAGATTTCTTGGCGAGCCATGGCGGACCCCGTTGCTGAATATTTTCAAGAGGGCCGAACACCGCCTCCGACACTCTTTCAGACAGTGCCACGTGCAAACGCGGGTCCCGTCTGTGTCTTCTGCCCTTTGTTCAGCGGGGGCTGAAACAAGGGGCACAGAGGGTGCAGGTGATCGACAACCCTCCGTACACTCTAGCGATCTTGCCAGACTAATATCGAATTAATACATTCGATGGTTGAAGAAGTTGTTCAGCTACGAAGAAACTTCGCCACCCCTATATTTAGTATCTCGATATTAAGCGGTGCCTCCAATTGTTTGCCGGATGAATTATCCAATTTTCTCAACAGGCATAGTTGCACAATTGAACCCTCCGTAATCTTCGTCCAGTTTTGCTGTACGCTTTAACCCTCGGACGGCGGAGCATTCTTACAATTTTTTAATTTGCGACGTTTAGGATTATTCGCTGCTTCAGTTATCAATTTTTTAAACATATTTTTGGTAGTATTTCTTGTAGACACATCAGTCACAATCTGTTAGTCTTAATACGACAGTTGTTCATTTAATTTAATCGCTCGGAACTGTGTAATTAAATGACGATTCCGATACTCTAGATCAAAATAGACCCAGACGGCACCGTCGGAGGGTTAATCCTGTCGCATTTGTTTTATTCGTAATGTTATGTTTGAAATGATCACGTCGAACTACAGTTAGTAATAGTTTAGATTAAGAGTGAACAGTCAGCTGAGGAACGCGTGTCTGCTGGTGTTGCTCGGAAGAAATTTTGCTACCCTCATTATGTGGTATTTCATTGTTACCAGAGATTAAAGAAGATTCAAGAGCAAACGACTATTCTTTCGAGATTAAACGGCGATAACACCGAGTAATCCTGCAACAGCGCAATTTACTAGTACCGCGGGATAAAAAAAAAATAATCAAAGCGTCCGCTCGAAAGTCGCGTAACCCGGTTGCTATTAAATTCTGTTCGGATCCGGTTAATTGGCGCTAGGCAATGATCATCGGCAGAGTTCCTCGGCTACGCAGAATCGGTGGAATTTCCCGCGCGAACAATTTGGACTTTTTAATCGGGCGAAATAGTCGAAAACGGAAACGTTGCGAATTTCCGGAACGAATCGTCGGTCCGCACGGCGCGGCGGGGGTGGCCGCTCGTATCCCGTGGCGAAAAATTAACCGGTGGACCATTTTAATGCGATGATGGCGTTAGCAGATCGGCGCGGCAGCGGGGAGGTCCACGCCCGTAATTACCAACAAAATACTTGGAATACTATAATGAAATATTACGATTTATCGATCCCTTGTAATTTATTATCGCTCTCGAAAAGAGAGTAATTGCCGCTCCGTCTCTAATTGCAGTTAATTAACAACTGTTCTATTGCTTGCACGGTTACAACGGTGTGTTCTCTCGCTCGCAAGAGAGCAAGAGAGCAAGAGAGAGACTGCTTTACAATCAGCAATTGCATACTTGAAGCCGCGGGGGCATATCGCGTGTCCGGACCGATCCCGGCGAAATTATGCGAGGCATTTAATTACGCGCCTAACGCAATAACGTTTTCAATTGTGTCACTCGTTCAGCCCGTCGGCCGCGAAACACACCGTCTGAGATTACACGGCGCGGCCGAAATGTGTACTCGCTCGCTTGCTCGCTCGCTCCCATCGGGGGAGCGTGAAATTTTTAACCCCGCGATAATCAGATATTTAATAAGCAACGAGCACCAACGGCATCCCCGCGAAATATCCCCGCAATCGACGGAAATAAAATAATCAAAAGCCGCCGACTTCTATCGCTGAAAAATGTACGCAGCTCCACCGACTGACCTTTCACTCCGTTTAATTAGTAGTAATGGACATAATGAATTTTACATTAGACCGACTTTTATTATTACGGATAAAATATAAATACCGTCGTATTTACGTTCGCCTATTCCTTTCTCTCCGCCGTTTCTGGTTCATATTCCAACCACACGGATCCGTCGCCAAAGCGTTGTCTCGCTTTCGTTCGAACACACAAAAATACTGGAAAAAAATCAAATGAAATATAAAAAGTAACTCTGTTTATTTGTTTCACTCGCGTTTCGACACCGTCGCGTCGCTCGTCATGGATCCGCGCGTATCGCATGGAATGCGTAGTTGCTGAATCGTTTGACGAGGTTTATCGTGGATTTTATACTTTATTGCAAAACCGGGCTGACGGAAGTTAACCCTTAAACGCGTTGCGACGATGATCGGTAACTATTGCTTTTAATATTGAACGACGCGTAAAACATGCAGTGGAAACAATTACAAATTTTTTAAATTTTTTGCGAAATCGCGATTTTAACGAAATCATCGGCGCTGGACGAAATTGTGAAAAACAATCGCTTTTATTGGAACGAGTATCACTGTATTTGCGTGTGTTCAATTTATGGTAATTTCAGATTTTAACGTCGTAGTAAATAGAATGACGATGAGCTGACTGCGGATCTTCGTGCAAAATAAAGAATGTTCGTATTAATTGTAAGAAACAATTATTTAATTTATACTGTTTAAAACGGTTCTACCCGATATTCAAGATTCTCTATGACTTAAAAAAGCACGTCTAGCAACAATGCTAAATAGTCCAAAAATTGAAATTGTGAACCGCGGCAGATTCCAAGAAAGAGGAGCAAGAAATTGGCTTGTTTCCAAAATGAACCCATCGTTGTAACATTGAGAAAAGCACGGGGAAATTGTCGACATTAGCCATAAAACGCGTGAGCAAATCGCGGCCAAGTATTTCAGCGGCATCGCGTGACCTCTGTCGGCGACGCGTATTATTCGAAATAATAAAATCGCGGATGGTTGGCGCGGCGGCGAGGGACGGCGTAAAAATGCAGCATCGGCTGGAAAATCCGGCGATATTTGGGAATTATTCGTCGCAAAACGGTGATTCGACGGCCATAAATAATTTCGCGGTGCCGCGACTGTGCGCGGAAAAATGGTATCGGACGAGCGTGTGTGTCCGTGGTCTTTTTTCCCACCCCTTTTCGAAAGCCTGATGGCGACCGGGGGGTCAATGGCATTTTTGCGCGCGCGAGCTCTCGAGCACTCAGCCCCGCGAGGTTGTGTTCTGTCGAGCCACACGGGGCAGCGTGCACGATTTTAGAAACGGGATCGTTCCTTACCGTCAATCATTTCTAGAATATTAATCAACGGCTCTCGATCCTTCAAATGAAGCTCAATCATCCGCCTGGGGTCGGGCAGCGAGGACGCCGCATGCGCTCGCGCGCTCCCGTTCGCGACTGACCGCAGACAAAAGCTTTTTTCAGTCGGGCATTTATTCTAAAGCGGACAGTCTATTTTCGGGGACACGTATCGGCGCTTTACGGTTTTAATTACGCGTATTTTAATCCGCCCAGGAGACATTTTCTGTTTCCGTAGGCGGCCGGCCGCCGCGACCGCCCAGGAACGAGCTTTATTAGACCTGCACACAGCCGATTTAAATTTAATCATAATGAAGAGGCGATTAAAATTGCAATCGTCCACGGAATAGAACCCATAGCGGCGGGCAGTTAACGTCTGCTAACAGGCATTTAACTTAACTGCCTCCAGGTAACTGGTCGTTTCTAGGCTGAAGGGTCCTTCCGATTACTGCTGCCCGGAAATTTTATGGGATACGACCTTCCGTCGATAGCCGCCGCCTCCATCGAACGATTCGCGGGCCAAAAAAAATTCGAGGGGGCGGCGCGACGGCTGCACAACGGAAAATTTTGTCTCCGAATTAGCCAATTGCAGCGTCGAGAGCTCATCTCGCGCGTTCGCGACTCGTTATCTACCCTGAAGCATAAATTGATAATGCAGATTGGAACGGAAGCAAACAGTCGCGCACTTTACATGCCCGAAAAATTTTCGAACACTTGCATTCAACGAATTAAACCAGAAAAATATTGAATCGAAGATCATAAATGTCTTCAAAAATTTCTTGTTGCCATAGGACCTTGGTAAATACATATTCAACGGATATAAGCATTTTTATCTCTACAAAATAATGCGAACTGCAAGAGGTGGACTCTGTGATCAATAACAGTTACATTGTCAGAAATGAAAAATTATACTTCTGGTGCTGCGGCGAGATATCGATGCAAGCAAAAAGTTCTTTCTTCTTCCAACCCTCGCGCGTTCCTCAGAAATAGTTGCATGAAAGATCCTAGGATAATATTTCACCCATTTTTGTTTTACACTTTAAATCTACAAATTCTTCGGACGAAAAGACACCGATCGTCTTACAATATAAAAAAAATTAGATCGGTAAATGTTTACTTCGAGGAACGTATGGGGGTTAATAATTTATATAACTTGAATAAAATTCATCGACGCGCGAAACACATAAAATCCAGAGTTTGCTGTTAAGTATACCGGCAATCCAGGTTTATTGCTGGCGAAATTTTTCGGGGATGATCGTCCCGCTTCGATTAATTTCGGGGATCAACAGCGAAGTCGAAATCTGTGTTCGTGCTCGCAGCAGCACGTTTCGACTGCTAAAAGTCACATATGCCGTCCTAGGAGACGACGGCCCGTGGTGGCGGATGTTGGGTATTACTTTCAAAGTATCCCACGGGAGCTGGACGAATGGCGGTGTCATTCGGCCATCCTTGGGGACAAACAAGTGACTGCACCGAGGGTAAATGTAGTTCGTTATTGTCTTGTCCTGAGAAATGGGGGAAATGGTTTCAGCGTTCGCTCGGAAAGTTGCTTTCTCGCAACAACGTTCGCAGCTGGACCTTCTTTGCTCTCAGTTTTCAAGTTTGCACCCACGAAAAGTGCAGACTGCGTTAATACCGAACTCGCTAAACATACCGAATGCTACAATTGGCTGACAATTGTTTTACAATTTGGTGGATTCCTTTTCTGTAAAAACTGCGAGATTTTTCTTCGGAGAACAAAGTTCGACAACAAAATCGACAGATTCATTTCCTATGGTAAAATCTTTGTAATCTCAATGACTCAAATAAAATATTTAAAATTGTTCATTTAACCGGTGACGATGAATTTGGTGTTAAAAAGATGTTACCATTTATATAAACAGAGTTTCCACCATTAAAATTTGATAAGTACATTAGCTTGTCACAGACAACCCGATAAATTTTTTAATAATGTTTGTTATTTTTCCAAGCTCCTGTTTATCTAACCGCGTCAATTTTTCAAAACGACGTTTCGGGATAATTCTACGATCCAGTAAAAAATTGCTTATCAGCCGGGAAGTTAACGAGAACGAAAGGATTAATTTAACTTCGAACGCCAGCCAAACCAAAAAAAAAGATTTGAAAAATACGGCGGCGCATTGAATCGGGCATCGAAAACCGTCTCTATGATCGATATGAAATTTCCATCCACAAAATGTCTGCCCATCCCGTAAACTATCACTGATCATTTACGCGGATGCGTCCGCCGTATAACCAGACACGTGTACGCGGCAATCGAGTGTTTTACGACGGCGCATCAAACATGCGCGCGTCAAGCTTCGCCGGAACGCGAATCACTCTCGATCATGGTCTCTGTCCCCCTGTTAAATCACTGCCGCATTGTTTCTAGCCGGTTACACGGGCGGATGTCATCGAACCGGTATCGAACTCGCGTAAAAAATAAATCAACGTCTAGCTGGGACGAGAATAAGAATGCACGGTCGGCGCAGACAGTAGCCTGACATTACGCGTGAAATGTGGCTTGATGCATCGTCTGCGCTCTCTTCGTACAGCGCCGGACGCAAAGAAACATTTATGCTAACGAATATCGATGGCATTTCTAATTTATTTCTGCGTAAGAAATTTTCTCCGTCGTCGAGAAAATAATTCACGAAATTAGGAATTCGAACGAAGATCCGCAGTATCGGAATTCAACTCGTTCATTCGACAAGATTTTTCTACAGCTTTTCCTACAGTAATCCAATTATTTTAGTTTCGCTAGTGAAATTTACAGATTTAAATAGATAAAAGTGGCTCTGCAGATCTTCCAGAGAATTATAGACGGGTTGGTGAGAAGTCTCAATGAAACGGTAAAAGTTGAAAGGGAACGAGCCAGCGACTACAGTCTCGGCGTGACAAACGCTTTAGCCTACGCCGGCCGACGAAGATTCAGCGCGTCTGCTATGCAACAGCCTATGCATTTTAAGGGAGGGGTGATTTTTAATGCCGTATAAATATGCATAGACCGTGATATTAGCTCTTACGTGTCGCCAGCCGAAAAATATCACGCTGGGCTCCGCTCGTACACGTACGAGCCACCGCGCGCACACCAGCTCACAGGATCCCGCGCGTAACACGCCGGGAGAAAAGCATCCCCGTGTACACGGGCCACGGATAGGCGTGGAGGAGAATGCGGGGCCCTCAATGGATAAACTATGTCGCCGCGATCACCCTAGGGAGCATCATCTAACGCCCATTTTGTTATGACGACTACCGGCTCTGAATAATTTCACAGCCGCAACGCGCGCGACGGGGTCTCGATACTCGCCGATGATTCTCGACGGTGACAGCACAGAGCCGACCCGCAAACAAGGGATTCGGAAACTCGAAAAATCATCGAACTTCGTGCAAGATAATCGTCTATTACACGTGCCTATTTTTTACCACCCTCGAAATCCAATTTTGAGGAGGTACTCTTTCGATTCGTGTTTCAGAATAATTTGCACAAATATAAACGAAAGACGCAACTCGATGCAACCGATTCTTTTAATAATTACCTTGATTAAGATGAAACTCGTACCCGACGGAACTCGACGAATAATAAAAATGTTATTAAAAGATCGATGGCGTTCAATCGAATAAATTTCATCGCCGCTGGAATCGCGATAAACGATTGGAAGTTATTAAGTAAACGAAACAAAATAAGTTCGATGAAATGATCCAGTAGATCGTTCGTCCACAAACGAACAGGAGCGGACAATTTTTTGTGATCGCACTTACCCTGGGGATAAATCCAGTTCCACGGGCAATTCGGGCTAATTTGACGACGAGCATCCGAAGCCAACGATATTGCGTCCGTGAAATAATAATAAAGTATAAATGGATCAAGTTTACGGTCCGTCGTGCATGCCAGAGCTGCAAGTATGCATTTTATCGGCTGTTCCGCGCCCTTTATGAAGTTTCCTGTGCTACAGAGCGAAATGTGCAATTTGTAGTAACGCTGCCGATAGTAAACGCTTTGATAGAAGTTCAACCGAAACGCGCTAACTCGCGAATGATTCCTCGTAGCAACGAACTGAAATAATTCATTCTTTTCAATTGACAATGATTTAATTGCTGGAATTCGTTTCTTGGCTTTTCGTTAAGACAATCGAAACATTTTCACTTCACCAAATTCATCCGAAGCGGAACATTGTCCATTTTGGTTGGCGACTTGCAGAAAGAAAAGTCAGAAAATTAAATATCGATTTGCGAGTATGTCTGTACAGGTCGCCCTATAAAGAATCGCACTTGCAACGAAAATTTTGCGAATTCGTATTCGGTTGTAAAGAAAAGATTTTGGTGGCGATCCTCGATTTTTAATTCTGCGTGACGGTTAGATCACGACGACCCACTAATGGCCCGACGAAAATGTCCCTCCTGACGACGTAACGCAGCATGAAACAGTGGGCGGTCCGGGTAATGCGTCTTGCCACCCTCGGACAGCAGCCCAACCACCGTCATCAATCAAGGTCGCATCGCCTAAACTTATGTAGTATTTATTTTCATTAAATATTAGCCTCTCTCTGGCCGTCGAACCAGATTTCTCCCCTCGCGATACGAAAACGGAAGAATCATCGCCCTTTTTAAACAGTTCGCAGAAAAACGATCGAACATTACGCCGCACACTCGAATTACGGTAACCGCAATATCCCACCGTAATGTCAAAGTTGAAACTTTACAACGAATTCCGACAAAGTCGCGCAAATTGAAAATTTACAGTTATTAGTTTGACGTGATTCATTACTTTGTAATGAACCATTTTATAATCGTTACCATTCCGGCTCGCATGAATTCGATTAATTACGACGCCGTTTAAAATACCGAAGGGTCGATTGTTTGTTAATTACGCCGCCGTTTCGATAGCTCGATCGTTCCGCGTTTATTCCGCGCTCGAAAGTTGTCTGACCAGCAGCCGTCTCGTTCCACTCGAACCGTCGCGTCGCGACCGGTGAAGATCTACGAAGATCCATGCGTTCCGCGGCGATCGGGCTGGGAATTCGTCCTTCAGGGACGGAGAAACCATGAGCGATGAATTAAGTTTTCATCCGTTGAAAAGTTCCCGGCCCCTCGGCTCGCGTGGGGAAACTCTCTCCGAAGAAAAACGTTATCCCGCTTTGCGGCGATTCCAGGCATTTTTCCGCGAAGTGAGTCGAACTATTCTTCAATGGCGGGCTGAAAGCTACTTCTATATATCTTGGGGTCTTGGCCAGATCCCGCCGCTTGCCTTGATGGCAAGCTCAATTTATATCAGCGCCCGTTGAAACCCCCTTTACGAGGTCTCGCCGCCTCCTCCATCGCCTAAACCTCGCCCTAACCTTCAGGCCACCCCCAACCTCGACGAACCTTGCCTCTTGCCCTCTTCGGGCCCTCCTCTCTCGGCTCGAGAAACTCTTTGCTCGCGTTAAACTAAGCCTGCTCGATTCACACATGAAAATAAAATGAAAAGATCCGGTTTACGTTTTTTCCCCGGAAAATAGCAACCCCTGTGTCGCATGCAATCATTTCACTTTTCATTTATAACTTTTTAATGACGTATCCGCGAGTCTGTAATGCCTCGTGAATAATCATTTTTCGATAACCATTGATCAAACGTTCCCTTCGAATCGAAGTATACGGTTTTCTAAAGTAGCGGTTTATAATTTTTCTATGATGACGCTGACTAATGTATAAGTCGCTGATAGTCGATAAAGGATGTTTTCGATACTCGAAATTGATTGGAACCGCTAGCGAGCGCAGCAGACAGTTCATTGCATAAAACCGACACCGAATCACTCGAATTAGTTTCTAATTATGGCCAGCATTTAGCCAGGACCGCTGCAATTTAAGCGTGGATGCCGGGATCTGTTAACCGACAAAACTTTCTATTTAAAATAAGCCGCTGTCGCCAGAAATAGGATTACGAGGGTAGAATTCACCGTGAACGAATTTATTATACAAACGAACAGAAATCCTCTCGGGCGTGTGCCAGAATTTTTCGACGGTGTTTCCGATCTGATATCAGCCTCGAGTCATCGACGCGACCGATGATGATTATCCGAGAGCGTTCGCCTTCGCTTCCGCCCCCGCAGGGCTTTCCAGGTGCTTCCTGGGAACAGCTGCCGGCGGCGCACGAGCCTCTAGCAACGATGCCGTGATTGATCAATTTTTAAAAAGCAATGTTCCTAATTGAACGGCCGACCCGACTCGAGCACACGTATTATTCCCACGAAAGGCATCAGTCAGGCCGCCTTAGTCATCGAAAGGTGTGTTCGACGGTTCGATCCAGACGGCTGCCATTAGAACACGTTTCTGTTCGAGAATTCCAACCCCTTCTACAACTCGATCCGCTACCGAACACTATACAAGCACGCGACAACGCTCATTCTAAATTCTTTTTTACGCTATCGTCATCGTAGGTCGTAATATGACACGTTCTCAGTAACACTTTTTATTTGTTGATACACTGCAGAATTCAATCAATCAGAATTATCATTCTGAACTGCAAGTGACTTCTTCTCAGTCACAGTTACGTGTATTTGCAATTAGTCGTAAAGAGAACGCGGATTTTATGCATACGCGACAAAAATGGGTGGGTATTTGAAAATTATTCGAGCAACAAACAATGAGACAGTCCTTGTTCTTTTACGAGTATCTTGTGCGAGCGTGAACATTCTTATACGTCCTTCAATGGAAAAATTGTATTAATGTACTGAATATGATTGTTGGAACTCATTACTATTATCGTCGGTTCCCAAATGAAATTGACTACTTGTTATTTTACGGAGAATGGTGCCCAGTGATTTTTAGCCTTTGAAAAGATTAATTATTTAAAATGATAGGCAGAAGCTTTTGAGAAATGCAGTTCTTTCGACGTTTTGCGTTTCAATCTGGCCCGTCCGAAAACGATATTATTTGATAGATACGCCGATAGCAGAGTCATCAATTTGAAACCTTTCGGTGACGATAGTGCGCGATTTTTAAACTATATATGCATTTAATGGACGAGAATCTATCGATCATGCCTGGTATGCAATTAGCCCGGGAACAGTTCGTACGAATCAGCTTTGTCCGCGTGACATCATAGGGTACGATAGTTTCGTTCCCATCATAGCGGGGGTCGTATAGTGATATTTGTAATTAACACAATTTCATAGATATCTATGCTCGATAGTCATCGACGCGAACGCGGTTTGCATAAACGAGAAGCGATTCCATCGATATTACCCGACACGCGATACTATTATATTTCACGAGGAAAGAGTTCAAATCGCTAAGAAGACTAATAATCAAAATGGATGCATTATACTATCCATATAAATTTATGGATAATATTGGTGAGCATGTGTAAATTTTAGGAATTTAATTCGGCTGTTTTATGTCGATATATTATGTCTGTTCAAAATCTTGATCGCGAGTCTAACTCGATGTTGCAGTGCAAGTGGTGGTTAATTCGGATGGTAATTAACCAGTTAACTGCGTTCGACGTGTATACACGTCAATCCAGAAATCTATTGCGGTGCAATAACAATAACCTTTCCATTAAAATGTAATCCTTCCTCGTTTTTCGTAAAATTTATAATAGGACCATTTGCTCTGCGTTCGACGTGTATACTTGTCATTGCTTGATTTTAACTCCGCACTCGGTCGGGGATTTTTAAAACTAAATTCCGCAGTTAAGAGGTTAACCATTGAAGAGACAGCGTTACCGTTTGAAAAACGAATGTTTGGCGAGCTATCGAAGGAACCTGCAGAGACTTGGTCTCCGCCAGGATTTCGGTTTGATCCGGCGAGGCTTCGGAACATCTGGCACGTCCGTTGTCTCTCAAGGATGGACGGTCGTGACGAGAGAATGGCATTAGAGCTGGGTGGTGTTAAGTGCACCGCGATCGAATCGGTGTGCGTGCAGCTCCCATTGGCGCAGCAGCAGCCGTCGCGTCGGTGACGTTGGCCAACACACCCACGCAAGATGAAATTGTAGCTTTTAAGAGACGGAGAAGATAGCGTTTCGCCAACCCTCGGAACGACAACCGGTAATCTTTCGAATATGTAGACGGGGTATCTCTCTCGCACCCCTCTGTCGTCCGACCCCGCGATGTCAATGTTTCTTGCGGCATTCGTGGGTGTGGTTGCGTCGATTTCACGGTACAACTACGCCAGAACTACGACTAAAAGCCCGTGGATAATTTGCTGTTACACGCCGCGTGAGCATCGACGATGCAAGCCAGAAGAGGGAAAAAGCACAAGGGACTCTGCCGAGGCATATATCGCGCATTATCACGTGCCCACCCTCTCCCTCGCGCCCGTGGCCGATGCAGCCCGCGGTACACGTACCGCAGAACTTCCGTTAATTAACGCAGGTGAATGCTAATGACTCCTGTTATGAAATAACTGCACGTAAAACGAGAGCTTTCGTCGACCGGCCCCGATATCACCGGCTCCTCGACCGATCGCTCGTCTTCGAGCCGAGTTAACGACTTCGATGCTGCTCTTTGAGATTCTTCATCTATCGACGGGGACTCTTCCGACAGCACTGTCGTCGGCGTTGCCGTACATATGCATCGCATATACTAATAATATAATTATTTGTGAATTCAGATGCAATTTAGGATAGAGATATAAATACAATTTAATCGAATCATTGCGTTTTTATAGGTCATTTTGAAGGTCCACTTAAGACTTAGTTAATTCTGGAAAGTGTATCGCGCGATAACCTCACCTCGTGTAACTTCGTAAATATTGTTTGAAGTCGGTGCACAGACGTCGTCGCCGAAGGGTTGTAGTCGCGAGAGAGACTTTCGAAATGCGGCTGATTATCGATCGATCGGAACAGCAACAACAAAAGACACTCCTCCGAGCGGTTTTCCATAGCCTGGCAAGTTGGTGGCTGGTAACAAACCGCCTTTCGCCGCAGAAATCCGACGATCGCTTTCTGGCAATACCTGGAGTACACTGGAGCCTGTAAATCCCATATATCCAATTAGATTCGTATAATCCCTGCATGTTAGCAGAGGGTGTCTCCACCCCCGTGCTCCACGGTGGCCGGCTGTCTCGCTTCCGCCAGCCGTTTCTCTCGCAGGTAACGCGTTGCTACGTGTGCGTCGGAGGCGCAAGCGCGCATCGCGCTCTAATGCTAAAGTACTAATTTATGGGCACATATGAGATGGCTATAGCGTGCTTTACCGCGGCAGGAAAGGGACTGTAGCTGGTGTGTGGAACAGGGCGGCCGGGAAATGGTGGGGGCTGTAGGGCGAGGGTATATCGGAGAACACAGGGGTGGGCTTTGCATGCGATATCAATAAATCAAGTCCCCGGGACCCCGGCAGCTTAGGGGGCCACTACGTGGCCAGAATCAACAGCTCATAACGTCGGCTAATAGCTACTCGCCGTGGGGTCGAAGATATTGTCGTAACGCCCAGGGACATCTTAACATCCCAGCACCGAATTTCGAGTCGCGGAAAAGTCCGGCTGGCTCGGCTTATTGGATTCGCCCTGTTCGCCGACGACACTGCGCGTCCTTCTCTGTTCACTGCATTCCACGAAACGGCGCCATTGCGACGAAATACTGTACAGATCGAACGATTACCAACCCCCACAGTGTTTAACGGTTTTCGTCCTTTCGGTAGAAATGAACACCAGACCACTACCGGATAGGTCAAAATGACGCGACGCCGTTCAAATGAAATACAACACGAATCAAACGTCTACTAACCTCTACGGTGGTTAATGGTTTTCATCCTTTCGATAGAAATCAACGCTAGACACTACCGGATAGGTCAAAATGACGCGACGACGTTGAAACGAAATACACAACACGATTCAAACGTCTACTAACCTCTACGGTGGTTAATGGTTTTCACCCTTTCGATAGAAATTAACACTAGACCCTAGCGGGTATGTCAAAATGACGCGACGACGTTGAAACGAAATACACAACACGATTCAAACGTCTACTAACCTCTACGGTGGTTAATGGTTTTCACCCTTTCGATAGAAATTAACACTAGACCCTAGCGGGTATGTCAAAATGACGCGACGCCATTGCATACGAGCATCGGTTGCTATTATACGAACGAAGAAACGATAGTAGAAGTTAGTGGACTGTTATTATTTGAACGATCCAGTTGTCCGAACCGTGTATTATTTCCCTGAAAGATTTGGATAAACATAGTCGCGCTGTAGCTGGCTGTGAATATGGTTTGGTGGATTCTGAACGAGCGAATTGGAACGTTGCAGGTGTGGTTTCAAAATCGACGGGCGAAGTGGAAGAAGGGAAAGAAGAAGCCCGCGGTGTTCCGGACAACGGGTACATTGCTACCCTCGCACGGTCTGCCGCCATTCGGCCGGATGGCCTCGGATCTGTGCGGCGCCGGGATGTTCCACGGACCTGCTGATGGATGGGGAATGGGAACAGGTCAGGCAGGCAGTCAGTCAGGCAGGGAGAGGCAGGCAGAGGCAGGCGTCGACGATTCTCGTGATTTCCATATGTCAATGATCGTACCGAAACGGCACGGCACCGCCAGGGATCTCACCTGGCGGCGGAACTTCAATCACTTTCGTTGCGTCCCGCGAGACGTGACTATTAATTGCCCCTCATAAAATTCAGAGTCGAGTTACCCCGGCACGCTCTCCGCGGAACAACAGGATCATTTGAAACCAACAAATTGCACGATTTTACTTTAATTAGATTCAATTCTGCCCGTCATCGCGCGGCTTCGTAACGGGCACGTTCTCACGCCCGCCGCGCCGCGCCGGAAAGGTAACAACGCGGTGTCTTTAAATATGTCGTAGACAAAGTTTCGACAGCGGTCCGGATCTAATTTAATTCCACGCGACGACGACGACGACGACGGCAATCGGGGCAGTTTCAATTAACCACGCTCGTATCGTCATTTCCGTTTCCCCTGCTCTCTTTTCCTCTAGAACCGGTCGTCCAGGTTTATCGACGCGGTGACCACGACGGGTTTAATCGAAACCGCTTGTTTTACAGGTCTTGGACAACTGGGGCAGGGAGGCATGGGAATGGCCGGTTTCGGGCAAAGTTTAGGGCAACTTGGTCAGCAAAGCACGGGGAGCTTCGGCTCGAGCTTGGGTCTCGGTAATTCTGGCCTCCCGATCAGCAGTCCATCGCAGACCGTCTATCAAGCTAGTTATGGACTAAATTCCCTTGGTAAGTCTATCTTGCACGTAGATTAGCGTTGCTCGACACACGAGCTACCACCACGCTATCAGACCTCTCGATTACTCGCATCGGCTCTATCGAGCCCGATATTTTTGTCGAGTCATTCTCAGAAATATCCGGATCTAATTTAGCGGTCGCATTAATTATACCTTTGCTTGATCGCGTACCAACCTTCCGTGATCAGATAGAGTGACAATTAATTATACGCTGATATGAGCTACATTCGCTCGGATCTACACTAATTTCTGATAACCGAAAGAAATAGTTTGTGACTATGCGATAATTAGAAACCGCTCTGATATCGTCTATTGTTATAATTTATACTAGGACACAGCTGCCGGGATCGCGTCATTCGTGGAACATTTATGTAATTTATTCATTGTGTTTTAGTCTGTTCGCGTGAATCGTCCGGCTTTGAAATTTTCCACACCGCCGAAAATGTTGACCGGATCAAAACATTTGTTGTTCGAAATCGAAACCTCCCACATGGAAGAAGTTGTATTTTGGTAACTTGACGACAGGATCAAATCCTACAGCTGTGCGACGATACCCAAAGTGTTAGATTATTTGAAAATTTAGTGAAAGTGTCGATTTTTTGAGACTGCATCATTGCTCGATACACAATCTGAAGGCATCGTTACACAACCTTGGGATTTTGATCTTGCGATTAGGGCGCCGAACCACGATTTCTCCCGGGTTTTCGATTCCGGAAGAAATATTTTTTCGGTCCGCACGATGGCTATCGAACTGTGCAGGGTGAAACCGTGATTCGGATCGAGTCAGCCGCGCAACGGAACTTTAGGAGAGGAAGATTTTCTATTCCCGTCGGCGACGAGGTATTAACGCTGCGCAGAAACGCAGACGCTTATAGGCGGTTCGATAATCGTCTTGCCAAACTTTTGGACCGTGGCCCCCCTGAAGAAGACGACGTGCAAACAGTATCGAAGAACCGGTGCCTCTTTGACGAAGTCGTTAAACGTTACGGTGCATTATCGCTTGAAGGGGTTATGCGCCTGCATGCAAGGAATTTGAGACAGAAACATAAACTCCGTCCTCTCGTCTGTTTACGCAGGCAAACACCGTGCCTGGTCTCGCACCTAGGTGCGAGATCTTTCGCTGTATGTTTACCATAACATCCCGATGCAACCTGTCTTGGTTGAGTTACGCTTCACCTTATCCGGGGGACCTTGTACCTTCGACGGTGTCCGACGATGAGGCGTGTGTGAAATTCTTTGTCTCACGAAATTCTGTTCGCCGCGTTCGCTTCGCTCAGACCTCTCTTTCTCGTTCCGACCTCAAAGAGCCATGAATGACTACAGTGGAAACCTTCTCCGAGAAACAAAGTCGCGAACCCGTCGCGTTGGTAGAGAATAAGAAACACGAGAGACGCGTCCATCAGCTTTTCGTGTATTAGCGTGAAATTACCCGAAGAGGAGAAACGGTACAAAAAAAAAGGTACAGGTTTCGGAGACGGTCGAGTTCGTTGATCCGAGCTCCGAAAAGAAAAACCGTGTCTCGAAGGAAACGCGTAATCGAACCATCGATAGTTGATTAGAGAAATATCCATTTCGAGTGGTCCAATTTCATAAAGTTTTTCCCGCCGTGCGCCGAACCTCCGTACCCGCTTAATTGTTTCCCGAGCGAAGGGAAAACTGCGAGGTCCGACGCGGCTCGGTATTACGTATGACCTAAAAACATCATATCGAATGCCGCTACCGATAAATGCATATTGACACGTAGAAATGGATTAATCCGGCACCGTCGCTTCTCCGAGGTCAACAACTCCTAAGATCTACTTTTTTCCCCCATTCCCTCTGAAATTTCAGCTGTTTCGCCGCTTGTCCGAACGCTTATTTATAATGGCGGTTTTTTTCGGCCGTCTGATGGATAATGAAAAAGCGATATCGGTGACGAAAGGTAACGGGATCTGGATAGATGGAAAATTCTTCGAAACGCTCGGATACTTCTTAACCAACTCCGAATTTTTCCTACGTGCGAAATGTCTCTAGACATTTTTCTCTTTTAATCGTTTGACGCGACACGTCTATTGTATTTTAATCTGATAGAGCAACCGAATGATTGTCGTGCCAGAAACCGTTATGTTTGACCGCTGTCAGAACATCGATTCGATCGAGGAACGCATTGAACCAGAGGCGGACGGTGTTCGGGCGAACAGTTAGGGGTTCAGGCTAATGGCGAAACTGCCTTTGGGTGTAGCACAGTTTCGCAATGTCCGCGCGAACACGGACGTGTCTGAAACGCGAACACTTACATGTTTACACACGTAACACGTACAAGGTGTCAATTATCACGTATTATCGCCGCGGGGCAGGTAGCGTCAGCCGAAAAGAAAAAAATCGCTGTTCCACAGCCGCGATTTACCGTCCGCACGGTGTTCGTGTGGACTCGGTTTAAGGTGGACGCCAATATACCCAGACCAGGCTGACACCGTAGTCAGTTATCCGCTTTTACTTGTCCGGTAATGCCTACGACAAACACCTTTTAGAGCAGCGCCTTATTTTTCGGTTTCCAATGATGATTAGCATCGAACGGTAGCGCGACCGTGGTCTGCCGGTCTTCAAGTCGATTACGGAATTCTATTTTGTTTATCCTCGTCCACCAACGCCAGGCAAACAGACCTCTATGAGGTGTGAATTAACCGGGGCCCGAAAAATGCCCGATTTTCGGTTCGCGCGCGCCGAAACGCCCTCGAAACGAGAATACAGCTGGTCTCGGTAACTAGATTTGCTCTTTGGACTCCCTTTCCAGTTCATGGGACACTATAGAACGTGGTCCCTCAACCTCTTTCACCTCGCAACCCCCATCTTACAGCTTCTTTATGTTTCACGCAATTATCTCTACAAAGTAAAGCAGCCAATGCAAATTCACAGTTTCCGTCGCTAGTTTATAAAATAATGGGTATAATTTGATTCTCGGATATGAGAGTTTCGTTGTGTCCATAAAAATGTGCGTGCCACTAAATTTGATCAACCTTCGTGCCAAACGCATCGCGCGTATAAATTTTCAAGTAGCGAAAACCGAATCCTGGATGCGCGACTTTTCTCAAATTTTTACGACGACTGGTAGAAACATTTTGTAAACGGATTGTATATCGCGGAGATTTCTTAGCGAAATTGACAGGCAAGGAAATACCGCGGGATCAGGCTCGTCGACGCCATTATCTATTCCATTGTTCCGTGTAGCTCGCTAAAAGGGGCGATGGTAGTCCTCCGCAAACTTGTGCTTTCGCCGCGATGCCGCCATAAAAAGATCCCTTTTCCCCGTTGTTTCACGGCGGGGCCACCAACGTGGCGCACGGAAAAGCGGAAACGACTTTACGACACCCGGTAGCAGCGCGCACCCCACGCACTTTGTGAGCCTACCGTATTAATATCTCCTGCGAAGAAAGGAAACGGTCCGAGGCGCACCTGCGGTATCGCAGCTGTAAATTGCCCTTCCGCTACCTGTCCCGCCGAAGGGATTCCGTGCCTGACTATTCGACGCACAGTATGAACAATGTTGGATCAACGATAGCGTGGAACGTCTTCAGAATCCACTCTTTCGGGCCCTGTGCGGCCGGTGTTTGCGCAGCGAACAGTTTGCAAATAAACAACCCTCTAGCCCTAGCTGATGGTTCGGCATTCAACTATTGTTCCCATTTCTTTTAGACTGTGGATGACTTCCAAACAGACTACGTTCGGTAGATTCTTGTCTTGTAAAAAATTCAATGCAAAAACGTGCATTATAAAACATAGCGCAAAAAAGAACAATTTTCGAGAATTCCTTCCCCCTTAGATTTTGGCGTGACGGCTTACGACTCGGTATTGTTGAACGACAACGCAAGGAGATCCGGTGATGTGAAATGCTAATCGACAACGTTTCTGTTTGCAGGGGGTGTTCACGTGTCAGCGTCCCGAGGCTCCCCGGAAGGTTCGAGCGTGGGCGGCGGTCAGGGTGGCGGGTTAGGCTCGTCCTTGAACTGCGGCCAGGGTTCGCCCGGGACGACTTCCGGCAGCGGAGGCGGCGGTGGCGGCGGTGGTCTTTCCTGCGTGGCCGCCGATGTGAGCGCGACGGAAGTGCCGGATTGGAGAGGCGCCCACAGTATCGCGGCGCTGAGGCGTCGCGCCTCGGACGCGTCGCAACAGTACAGTCCACAACCGCTGCCACCGCCGCCCGCAGGACCACCGCAATACGCCCACGACCTAGAGTACAGTTCCGTTTACTGAGGTGCTTCGTTTTTACGCTGGTAAATTAACTCTGCGATAAGTTTCGTCGTGACGCACACCGGAAGAGAGAACGCTGCTCCTCCCGTGGACAGGAGCTCTGAGTGGTCAGCGTGCAGGATGCGAGTGACCAAGGGAATGGCGCCCTCGTTCAATCGCCGGTGACCTGCAGCTTAGCCGATTTCAACCGTGAACAGCATCGCGACACAGAATTTCGTTCAATTGTCTGTTACAAAGACGAAAGGAGAAGAGGAACCACACTGAGAATTTTACCGTTACACCGACCGACCGCGCGTACGAAGATAGTCTGGTTTCTATTTAGAGGTCGAACAGTCCCGGTAACTCGGAGAAACTGTAGCATGTCGTTGGTAGTTCAGGATCGAGGCCGGTAACAACGAAATTTTCTCGTTTCTTTTGCGATTCTAACGAAACCTTGCAACTTCCTCGAATTCAGTAGCAAAGGGAACGATTCTGACGACGACACGCTGCGACGCAGTGATGGTTTCGATCGAAGAAGACGAATCTAGGGGGAAGACGAACGATTCTTATCGCCAGAAGCTGTGCAACGTTGAAAAGGTGTAATGGTTCATTCATACGCTCACACATCACATCCTAACATCGATACCGATCGAACAGTTTCCCGCCACTCGTGTACTCGCGACGTTTTAACCGAAGATTTTCATTCGTAGGAGTAACGTTGCTTTATCCACATACACACGCATCGGAACGAGTACTTAAATTTTGAAGATAGTTTGGGATTTTTCACGATTGTTTCATTTGTCATCGCAACCATAAGGAGACACGACGGTCGACGACTTTACTTGAGTAAGATTCATGCATCGCATTCACGGTGTAACGAAAAGTATACGACAAGTTATTATAGTATTACGTATGTAAATATAGGGAAATTTGGCGTACACAGATATATTATAGATTTCGATTAATATTATTAAGTTTTGCATACGACGAGAAAACGGCCGATTCCTTTGATCTCGGCCATTCAATAACGTGTGCGAAACGTACACAATCCGTAACCGCCCGCTTCTTTCGGAGAACCACGATTCAGTTTTTCGTTGTTTTCCTCGACGACTCTATTTATACGAGAGCCAAAGCAAACCGCGCTCTGACGGTTTTCTGCACGCCGATCTCCTGTATTCGATCCTCGTTCAGACGGACTAATCACTGTTCAACGATCACATTAAGCTTTAATAACTATAAATGACGAGTTGCATAAGTTTAACCACGAACGGGAGAACACGCCGGAATGACGTTCGCAAACTTTCCTGGTGCTTCGCGGAAAACTAGCTCTTGGAGAAATATTTGACACGTGAAACATCAAATGTACCTTGGAGACAGTTAGCGCTAATGTAATTATTATTTATTTATTATTTATATTTCAGTGGTAAACATTGGAAAGTAAGATACGATTAGTTGGATTCCTTCTTCGAATATACACAGTCCTTGCTGCTCTAAAAGTTTCCAAATTGAATGTGGTTGCTACTAGTCCTTATTTTGAGGGCTGCAACCAGCCCTTCGGTCGAATATTTTTAAAAAATCGCTTTCAATCGAAGTTTTATCTAAATCTGCGAATGTCCATTCGGCACAGTCCCTTGCAACGAAAAGAAGCTAATCTTCCTTTGTTCGGCTTTGTACTTCGAGCACGAACTGGCTCGACTCGAAATGTAACGAACCCTCGTCCAACCGATTCCGGGTCAACTGCGACCCATGTTTTCAGTGTAGCGAGGAGCGTCGATATTGAACATTTTTTTTAGAACGTTCCTTTCATCTGCGTATCATGAACGTCGTTAGATAATATTTTATATCGCGAAACGTGTGTGATGGGTCAAGACTGACCCGGTGTTGACCGATGTTGAAGATTAACACTAGAAATATCGAGCGATCGAACTGACCGAATTCGATAAAAATCCACTTAAAGATATTCAATGAATTTTCATTGTACAGTGTATTATTTGCAAGAGGGGCGGAAGTGCAAGTTCCGGGAGGAAGCGTTGTATAAATGTCGGTGAAGCATTCTTCTTGAAATTTTTGTTAATAAAAGAATACGTATACTAATTTTAACTTAACCTCGTTTGCTGTATCAATACCTTCGATTCGATCAGTGTATCGTATAAATTTCCACGGAAGCACGTTCGCGTCATCGATGACTGTAGAATCAGGAAATTGAAATGGATCGTTTCGACTACGCTGGTAATTCTAGTGTTAAAGAAGTTTCGCTTGCCTCGAGGAAAGCAGTGCGTGCGCCATCGGGTCTTGCATGGAAGAAGAAAACCAGTACTTTGTGTAATTGAAGCGCAAGTTAGCACCTCCGTATATTGCATTCCCAAGTAACCCCCCCCCCCCCCGTATAGGACGCTATAAATATAGATTGTTCCGTTGTTGTACACCGAGACGTAAGTTTTGTAAATAGAGATACGTACACGTCTAACATTAACGAAGAATTAATTGAATATCGTAAGCGAGAATATTCCCCCCAATTACGGACGAACGAACGAACTAACGCGAAGTATACTTGGACATTGTGATATTTTGGGCCCCGCTGATGCATGTGCACACAGTTTTTCTGTGTGCGAATTGAACAGCGACGAGCTGCGCGTACGATATTGCAAGGGAACCATAAGCGGTAACCGGTAGCAGTGATCAGCGACGATCGATTAATCTAGTTACGAATTTACGATAGTCTTAGGTAAAAGTTAGTGATAAAACTATGGGATTAACGATATGCAGTTGTCAGTGTATTATTACGAAACGTATACGATTTTTAATGTACAAACGGAAAGTATGGTGTAGACGCCGTGTGAGGAGACGATAGATTTCACAGAACTTCATCCTGCTGGTGCGACTTGTGTTCGGGATGAAACGATTTGTACTTGGACTGACTCGAACTTCATTCTCCTCGTTTACCGTTCTTTCCCGCGCTCTATATTTTCCAGCAGGCTACACATTTTTACTGTCGCTGCAAACGAAGTAGGCGAGGAGGAGCCTGACGGTATTTAGTAGCACGAATTCATAAGTTGGCTAAACATTCATTTTTGCCGTAATATCGTTGCGCAAACCGAGTTTAATTACGACTTGATGGATCTAAAAGGGGTACAGCAGCAATCGATATGGTAAATTTTCACTGTTCCAATTTCAATTACAGTCAACGAGTTAAAGAAGCAAAGAAACATGTAGTTCTTCCATTTGAAGTACAGTTTTCCCTTGAAGTGTGATTTAAGGGCGCAACGAATGGTACTATATTGCGATAAGAACAATTCGATTCAAGTCGTAAATTCGGTTCTGGAGAGATTTATTCGAGTGTCTGTTAAAAGGAATTTTGATTTGATCGGTAAATGCTCGAAGTTGTTTAGGAACTGTCTTCAATTTTTATGATAGTTACGATATCAATGTGGAAAGAGTAGAGACAGTAAAACATAAGATAGCACAGTTAATCGCAGCTCCTCCGCGCGTGCTCCTGCCGATTTACTTTCACCAAAAGCTATATTTGCATTATTTATAAGCGATGTCGCGTCACGATGTTTGACATAAGATTGGACACTGCGATAAGGTGTCACTCGAAAATTGCGCCATATTTCCGATTGAATGCGCGAAGGATAATAATATTTATTTATCATCTACGTGCGTGGATGAACGCCAACTCTCAACACCGAACCTCTGTCGTATTGTCGCGGTTGTTGGCAAACGAATTAATAGTTGCGCAAAATTTTTCGTACACGATCTAAACGCGTTTTTCTGCGCGTACGTTCTGTTTAGGCCCGTGCGTTTGCGATATCTGGTGAATGTACTTGGCAGAATGTGTCGCGAAAGAATGGACTGACTTTTATCGCATCTCTAACACAGATCATTATCGTCGACGACCTTAATTAGTGATAAATAGAAGAATTTTAATTTTTATCGTTGTATAGTTGTGTATAGAGGACAACTAAGTGTGTAAAATAAATCATTATCAAAAAGCCAAACGTCTCCGCCGACCGTTGCGTTGCTCGACTCGACTGAACGCCGACGACGGTGGTGTACAAACACACAGTTTTTATTTGAATATATATATATATATATACATTTCCATGTTCACGGGTACAAGTATCATGTTCATAGCAATATATGTATACAGGAAAAACCTATTCAACCAACTAACTTAAGTACTTTCATTTACGGACTAGATTACACCGTAGAAATGCAGAATTAAAGAACGAAACTTAACGGAGGAACTGAAACAAGTTTCAACTTGGAAGTTTCTCTTCAGGTACTATTTAAAATACTGTCTTTGTAGAACACATTCGAAGTATGCCAGTCCTTAAAGTTTAGAGCAGTAACGAGTATACAATAATATAACAGATAGTTGCATTGTATTGTTTTCGGTTGAAACGTAGACTCGATAGGTTTTCTTCTTACATCTTTAAAGGGATATGTCATAGTTTTACAATATATAATCGAATAATAGAATTTCTAGTCGGATATTGACGGATAGTATGTATGTATAGCACAAGTTTGGTCACTTTCCAAATATCGTTTTGCAAGGCCTTTATTATCAGGTAAGTTATAGTATTTCGAGAGAAATATTATCTTTGGAGTTACATCTCGTAAGTTTCGAACGTACAATCGTTACATTGATTTTACAGTCTTACCTAATACAACAAATAAGATGGCTACCTTGTGTTTTTTTCGCTGGAATCAATAAAATAATCTCTCCCAATTCCAAAAACATTCAACTTCCGAGTATTCGAATCCAGCCGAGGATAAAACATTCTTTTCACTAAAACCGTGTCGTGATCGTTCGAAAAACTACAACACGAAAATAGTGGCAGTTTCTCAAAAATACTATTCGCAAGTGCGTCTCGATCTCGAATATTATTTTAAAATACACATATATTTATATATTTATATATCGTAGTGCACATATCTCTCCTCGCAACAGCGAGGAAAATATGTTAATACTTCTTCAGATTGAAACACTTTAAACGTACGATAGGAATATTTTCTGTAAAATCGGAGCGAATCAAGTTGTACGAACCAGTGTCACAATAATCAGATTCTTAACGGAACCGGCAACGTCAGTGCTTTTCGTTCAATCATTATAAAGTTGTACAAATAGATTGACTCGATCTAATTGAAGTAATCACGTACACATAACTGAACAAGCGACGCTTAAGAAGGCAACAAGTTGTGAGACGTTTGATGCACAGGGTACATAAAAATTATGTGTAAAGACCGTCGTATCGGTGAACGTTTATAAACATTTTCGGTCTATGGAAATCTACTTACCGCGAGGGTGAGAAGTGCAAACAACGATGTGCAGCAATCGAATTGTTCCCAAAAACAAAACGACACAGAATTTCTTTCTCGAACGCAGAATCTTTCGTTTGCTTTCACACATAATTTTTGCACATCCTGCGCAGGTGAACCTTGCGTTCGAAATGTATGGTTGTGCAGCATAGTGATGTCCCAAATTTGAATCTGCATGCACAAGGGCAAGCGAAACGGTAAGTGAACTGAACGTGTAATGTTTCAAATTTGTTAACAGTTGACCGTTCGCTCGGATTAAATGACCCTCATGAGGCTGTTCTCCGGGTGTTCATCCTCTGAGGTTTCCGGTTCCGTGTTCAATTTACTAAAGTCTCGCGGATTCGGTCGTTTCTCGAATATCTTGAAACCCTTGCCTCTTCTGCCTTCCAAGAGGCTCGACAGTTTAAAGATTTCCCGCCTCTCCGCTTCCCAGTGCATTCTTTTCCGCATAATCAACAAACATCCTGTTTGCGAAAACAAACGGAATTAGAAAAATTCGTACGATACCAGAACACGGAGTTCATGTGTGTCGGTATACTCGCACGAAGTAGCAATTGCGTTAACACTAGCTTCAAATTTGCGATCGAGTCTATTGGCTTGGTAGAGTTCTAAGCAACGTGCAATTGTACATATGTATCTTTCATAATCGAATACTTACATGGCTGGTTGATAGCTGTGTGAACAGGATAATACACGGGACAATAACCGTATACATCGTTGAAATGAGAACACGTATATATTTGCTTTTACAAGAGATGCACATGTAAAATAAACAAACGGTCATATACTCGAGGTAGAACAGAAAGATGCAACGTTCTGCGAACCAAGTACTCGCGAGAAATACTGTAAAAAATCTCAAGGAAGACGCGATCCGCGATGCTACTGTGGTTTGATATACAAGTATAGTAATAAAATTATAAATAAAGTATACGTTTACGCTCTTGTGCGATCACAGGGGGTTTTAAAGAATATTTACACAATAAGGATATAGAGATTATCAACTATTCTACTTGTCTGTATTTCCGACTTACGATATGTGTTCGTAACAGAAGTTACCTTCGTGAGAAACTCGAAGTATCAAGTTTTATAATAATATCAGTGTATTGAGAAATCATAAATGCAATAAAAATAAGGATCACAATCCTCTTGTACTGGCACTGTTCTAAAAGTAGTCTTTGCATAAACATTCTTAAAAATCACTCGGTTGAAAAATAAATAAATTACTTACTAAAACGATAAAAATAGCATTGGGAGTGCATGAGACACATGCAAAGCCAGTACAAAAGCCTATCAATTATTTTACAGCGTAAAGCTCGACAGTTTCCGAGGAGACTATTCAAAACGGTCTGTGAACGTCGCTCGTCCTTCCGTCTCTTAGCAGCCATCGAGAGAAAAATTATGCTTTGCTAAATAGCACACGATAGATTAAGAAAATTGTCTACTGTCCGAGGTCACTATCGAAAAAACGCTTGGTTCCGACTAAACTAATCGACATGCGTGCACAACTATTAGTTAACAACCCAAAATTAGTCAAATCAATACTCTCATTCGACTAGTTTTGAGAATTCGACAGCAGATTCATCATACTGAAACAATCTACCTCTTTTCTGACATCTTGCTACAACTGCAGCAATTGCTACACAGAGGGCAATAAAAATGACTGCTGCTGTAACAAGGGATAAGACTAATGTTGCTGTTGTAGTACCTCCAATGAAAGGATTGTTAGTGTTACTGTCCACTAAAGGTGCCGGTTCGTGACGAGGTTTCGTCGATATCAATGACTTTCCAGTTTGCACGGATGCATTTATATCTGTGAAAGAAGCGTACTCATAATGTTCAGCTCCAAAACTTAAATTCGATCGAGTTCAACGAGTGCAGTTTTCTATGAATGGTCCTTCTACCACTGAAAAATAGTGCAGTAGATAAGCATATTTACCTTGCAAAAATCTATACATTGTTTGTTTATTCAATTCCACTACATATATCTCAGACCCATCCTCGGTAACAGCTATGTCATGTGGCCTATCCATGTCGTGGTTTGGGCCAAACTGAGACAGCAATTCTCCAGTATGTATATCAACGACAAATCCTTTTACATGCACTTTGTCATTTGAAGCAGGTCCATTGATCAAATAAAGTTTCTCTTTAGCGTACGCTACACTGTAAATCTTTGTACCGATTGTGGGATGTCTATATTCTTTTTGGAACGTCCCATTGTTTGCAGAGAACGATAATACTCTACCGTTTTCTCTGTCAGCGACAAATATTAAGTTGTGCTCGCTGGCAAGAGCCAACGCATGTGGCACATAGAATGCATTCGGTGGAGGAGCTTGCCTATACATACTATCTACAAATTAAAACATTTCTTCGATGTATCATCGTAATCTGTATTATCTTCTAATCAAACAGGACAAGTTGATAAGAACTATCATCTAAAATAATTCATTTCCTATTGGCCTTACTGGGCAGATGTAATTTGATTTTTTTATATATCTTCACAAATAGCAAGACCTTGAATTTTTCCAAGGTGAAACGAAGCTGGTCGGTGTGCATAAATTTGGAAAGAATCTTAAATCTGTTAAATAATAGTTTTTACTGATCAGCCCTGCATGTTACAAGTAAAAAAATACCTGCTCCTCCCCAAGGCCGACCCCACTGCAGAATTTTCTCTCCTTTCGAATTGAACTTAATAATTCTAGAGTTGCAATAACCATCACTGACAAAAAAATCACCATTACTTTGTACAGCAACTGCTGTTGGTTTGCAAAAATGTTCGTCATCGTTACCAGGATGTAACATTTCTCCAAGAACCAAAGACGGTTTGGGAACGGATACGAACGATGGACGTTTACGAAACTTGCTTTCCAAGATGTGTTGGTTTTTCCTCAACTGTTCCACAATCATCACCGATATGTCTTCGGCATCAAATTTAAATACCTGATGTAAAGCGACATCGGTAACCCAATAGTTTCCGTACGAATCAATCGTTAAGCCATGCGGCAAATAAAACATATTTCTACCCCATTCTAGTAACTTTCTCCCAAACTTATCCAGAAGGACTATGGTATTTACTGGAATTGAACCATCATTCGGAATGTATTTATTGTCCGTATCAAATGTATTGCCACCCCAGATGCGCGAACCTCTATGAAACACCCCTATGTTGCCGCTTGGGTCTATTGACACTGCAGATATTTGTCCAAATTTTAAATTGTTTGCGAAAGAGGAATCCCATTTTATATCTGTAGATTAAAAGAATTTCAATATATTCATATATGCAGTGTGTCTCAGTGACTCTGATTAATAATACGAGTAAATGCTCGAGGGACAAATTGTTTGGTTTCGAAGAACATATATTATTACGCGTGTCATTTTTTTTTCAATCACATTTCTTGAGATTTAAATGGATTATACTAAACATGTAAACCAAGAGAAATATGACTACAAAAACTATAGCCTTGTAAAAAAGTAGAATTTACATAATGTATGCTCTTGGAACCAAACAGTTCATTCCATGAGTAACAGAGTTGCTAAACATATACGTATGTTCCTAAATTTTAGACTCCTCTTAAAGCTATATGCGATATGTGCAAATCATTATGCAGAACACAATATTATATTTACTTTTGTCTAATCCATCCAAGGAGTCTACAACAGAATCTGTACCACTTTCAGAGATATGTCCTGTGTTAGATACTAAATCTGTTTGCAATGTCAACGATCCCTTATCTCTGTCACTTGTGTCAGTATACTCAGAGTATTCGTTGAAACCAAACCGCCTGTCAGGTAAATGCAATACCTTGGGCTGTGAGGAGAATGATCAATCAATTGCTATATGCTTTTTACTCTACGGTGAACATATAAATTCAATAGTCATAAAATGATTGTGTACCTGGTAGTTCAGATAGTTTTGGTAGTCGGCTTTGACAAGGTTGCAAATAAATAAAACAGAAATGCAACAAGCAATGTCATGCTGTAGAGACATCATCTTTGGACGCCACAGGCATTAGACGCTCTTGTCTTCGTTAAATTTCATTCGAACTACCCTTAGTTATTCGTTCGAGTCTCTTTTTTGCAGCATCGTCTTCAGAAATTAACTCCCGAACGCAGATATACGAGTCACTAACTTCTCTCAACACCACGCGAATGTTCACTGACCATCACTGACGTATGCAACCATATGCAACAGGGAAAACACGGATAGCCATCTGACGGCAAACCAACGGAATATGTCCGGCAAATACGATTATGTCTATACAGGGTGTTCGACAACAGGTGGGAGAAAATTTAAGGGGTGATCCTCGACGATAATATAAGACGAAAATGAAGAATAAAAAAATTTCGATTTCGGCTTCGTTATTTATTTATTAACAATTAAAAATCCGCCTAAAATGCGGCAACAAGTCTAACAAAAGTGTACGTTGCGTACGTCATAGAGGCGCGCGACAGTCACGTATCAAGTGACAGATGCATGCATACCTTGGTTCTTATTTGGGGCCCCAGCGAGGTGAAAATATTTAATAAATCGTTGGACGACATTGAACCTCTTCAGTTGGACCATTGAAGTCCACAAGGGCATTTATAATATCCGCCCTATGGAATTATCGAGTAGAAGGGGTCAATGTCCTTTCATTTTTAAATTTGTTGTGAACGATTCCGATACGCGTGTGCATTTTTGTGGATACTTGCATTCGTGAGGATTTTATTCAACATTTATGGACCCAACGGATACCATTTTATAGTGGTTCGTTCCAGTGTATTGTATACGGTGTTGTAGCCCAGGATAAGGATTTGTGGATATGTTGGAGAACAATTTAAAAGTGAAAAGGCATTTACCCCTTCTACTCGATAATTTCATAGGGCGGATATTAGAAATGTCCTTGTGGATTTTAACGAGTAGGTAGGTTCAATGTCGTCCAACGATTTATTAAATATTTTCACCTCGCTGGGGCCCCAAATGAGAACCAAGGTATGCATGCATCTGTCACTTGATACGTGACTGTCGCGCGCCTCTATGACGTACGCAACGTACACTTTTGTTAGACTTGTTGCCGCATTTTAGGCGGATTTTTAAGTGTTAATAAATAAATAAAGAAGCCGAAATCGCAATTTTTTTATTCTTCATTTTCGTCTTATATTATCGTCGAGGACCACCCCTTAAATTTTCTCCCACCTGTTGTCGAACACCCTGTATATAAGGAAGTTCTTGAAACTAATCTTTACTGCTTATTTTTACAGTAGTCCAAACATAAAAATAATATTTTAAGAGTTCCTGCGTTTGCAATAAAATGCTATCCTTAACGAAATCGTGAAATTTATTTCACAAACTAGGACGCACGATGTTCGCTAAATATGCAGGAGAACTAGAACTTATGCTACTATATATGGAGTATTGATTAGCTTGCCTACAGATTAGTTACGTTATATGCGTCTCGCGATTCAAATACAGTTTCAAATACATGTGATCTTTTCTCTTAAAAGGGCCAATATACTTTATTGACGGTCATTTTCAAGAATACATTTTAAAGAAATGTAATCAATCAATCGTAATACATATAAGCTTGTCGATTGTTTTATTGCAAATGTAATATATAAAACGATCCATTTAGTAATATTCAAGTTTAGTAAGATTCAAATGATCGATTTCGATGAATTATATTTAGCAAAATGAAAATGGAAAGTGGGATCTACTACTGCGAACATAAATTAAACAATTGTTCTATTGTAGCGAATGTATAGATGAGTGGCATGTACAATACGTTCGTGCGAATTTACGGTTATGCGTGTTTGGTATTCTTGCATAATGATAATAATTTGATGTAACTATATTACACTTTTGCGACCTCGACAAATAAAGATGATTTATGAAACCGGTTTACTTACTTACATGCGCGTGAACCATTTGTTGCATCCGAACCCATAATTTTTCCAACAGTTGTGTCGAAACGAGCATCATTGTTTTGACCAAGAGGAAATTATTATTTCAATAAACGTGTATTTGTTAGATAAAAACTCATTATCTGTGAGAAATCTTCTCGAAAATGTTTTTTCGTGACAGAAATTTAGGCGATCCCATTCAACAGATCAACCCTGTATACATTTCTCCTCGGTGGTTGAAGTCTGACGTAGTTCGTTCGCTTACCGCACTGATTAGGTAGAGGGCACAGCAAAATTATTGATCTTTAGCGACGTCGGTTTTTCAGATTTACTGACACAAAATCCTGTGTGGTGATTGGTCTACTCCTGTACATCGTTTGTGGTACAATTGCTTATAAGTAAACCAGCTCGCCGAGTTCTATTTCATACTTTTCTGTCAGTTCTGAAGGAATCATTAATTTTATTTAAGTCTCTCATGTGTTTCTGACTGTCGACAGATTAAAAATTCAACGTTATGGAGTGCCCTAACCTGTCTCGGGAGTTTCTACATTCTTGTCAAAACGGATGCTTACCTAGAGTAGAAACTCTCGTATCGAAACATAACATCTACGATTGGACAGTTTTCCGACATTCCACTTCCGGCGACAGTGCGTTGCACGTTGCGGCACGCGAAGGTCATTTCAATATAGTTCGATACTTGTGCGAATCCTTTACAAAGCCTGAATACAGAGTCGACGTTGTTAACAGAGACATGAAAAGGCCTCTGCACGAGGCAGCTCAATTTAACCACAGCAAGATCTTGAAGTATTTGCTCGAAAAAGGTATTTAACAGATATCTCTTGGAATTATATTCCATTTTACGTGACATTTGATTTTGAAAACATTCGACTTTTGAAGGTGCCGCCGTAGATTCCTTAAAGCGCTCTGATTGGACTCCACTCATGTTGGCGTGCACCAAAACCGGAAGCGAAGCCTGCAATTCCATATCCGCGCTTTTGAATGCAAAGGCGAATCCATTGCTTCGAAACAAAGACGGCTGGACACCTTTGCTTATCGTTTGTCGCTCTGGTGATCTAAACGCTCTCGATTTGTTGCTCGAACACTCGCCTAAGTGCGTTAACGATAGAAGTAACAATGGCCGCAGCGCCGTGCATATTGCAGGTAATCATTCTGTGCATACTTACCGACAAATCAGCCATTCACAAGTCAAAATGATTAACTACCCCTTTGAGTCCAATTAGCCAACACATGTAAAAATGCAATTCGTTATTGCGAGTCGTCATTCCCTTACAAAGTGCATTTGCTTTCAGTTTAAGTAAATTAGTCTAAGAGCGTGTTACTATTTTAAAAATTTACTTTTAATTTATATTACATTTTTTACAAATACATTAATTTTTGTAAAGATATCAACATACTTGTAGGCCACTATAGATTATTTTCATAAATTTTATTTACGTTTTGTATTAAGGAGTTAATCGATTTTGCAGATGAGCAACTAAAAATTATATTGTTGGCGAGAACAGATTTGATGTAATTATTACGTTTGTTTATGTCTAGGCTTTCACGGTCACGAGTCGTTGATCGAGCGGCTCGTGGGTCTGAATAAAGATCTTCTGAATGCAAGAGATTCCTCAGGGTCGACTCCTCTTCACGAAGCAACAAAGGCAGGCCATTTAGCCGCAATAAAACTAATCATCGAATTAGGGGCTGATACAGCGGCTATTGACAACGTTGGTCAGACTATTTTACACGTGGCCGCGTTGACCGGAAACACCACAGCCGTTCGACATATCTTAGAAAAAAATTTAATCAACATTCACGCGGAAGCGTTATTCAATGTAACGCCATTAGTCGCAGCGCGTAGGAGCAATCAAGCAGACACAATCAAATGTTTAATGGAATTTGGGGCTGTAAAATAGGATCTTTTAATAAATTTGTTGTTTACATCGAAGTGTTTCATACCATTGCATTCATTTGTACAAATAAAAGTGCAGAAACAGGACCTCGGAATTCGTTTCTTTCTGTAAAAATCTTTCATTCGAAATCCCCCAATGTTTGGTAGTAGAATAACTCGCGTTTTATTCAGAGATTGGTACACATTTATTTATCCTTTTTTCCTGTATCAGACAGTCTTAAAGAAGCATACAAAAATGAAGAAACGGAGGTTCTTAGAAAATCGGAGATACCTAGATTTTACATTCTTCTTGTTCGTTTTTGTTTTCAAATCTTCACTCGTCCTCGTCGTCTTCTTCGGTTTGTTCTTCGGGTTGTGATCCCCTGTCTTTTCTCAGCGCGTGCAGGCAGGCGATGAATTCCACAGAAAAAGAACTGTCCGCGTGTTCGGTTACCTTCGACTATCACTTACAACGAGAAAACATAACCGGTAAGATCACAGAATCGTCGCGTATTTGATGCGTGGTGGAATCGCGCGCCGTTCTCCTTGAAATATTGCGGTTGCACGAAATCGTTGGCTCGTCAGTTCCAGGCGAAACGGTTCGGAACAAAGAAAACTATCCTGAATATTTGTCAGCGGGTCGATAAGGAGCCGCAAATTAGGCTGGATTTTTTGGAAAATGGGGAAGATTGGACTGAGAGACGGGGGACGCTGGCGACGTGTGCACGCGTGTCATCCTTTAGCTAATCCTTTGTCTTATTCGAAACGAAACGTTATTAGACGCAAATTACATTCTTGGTTCATGAATCGTTGGCTGCGCACATGCGACGAAAGTTAACGAACAGATAGTGCGCACGATTGAAAGGAACATATCTCAAAAATTGAACGGTACACGGCTGTGTACCGGATCAAGGTTCGCGTCCGATTTGTCGCGTGAAAAAGGAGACAGGAGAAAAAGGTAGATGTGTGTGTATGTGTGTATCTCGGAGAAAGAGAAAGAGAGAGAGAGAGTGAGAGAGAGAGAGAGAGGAGGGGAGGGTGTGATGGAGGGAGGATAGATTTAATATTTATAAAACAGCTAAAGATAAAACATGCACTGTATATCTGTCCATCTGATTAATTGTTGCACAATCTTAAAAGTTCCCGTTCTGGTCGTTTGTCTTTTCTCCTACAATCTCGCATGTCTTTTTTTTGTTTCCCTTTGTTGGTCTGTATTCTTCGTTTCCCCTGTGCCATTTTCTCTCTCGCAACAGTTAACCTAACCGCACGGAGTCTACGCGTCCTGTTCGCTTCCCCTCCTTCTCTCTCTGGGTCAGATCTGCTTCCTGTTTCCTTCGTTCTCTTTCTTCTCGCTTTCGTTTCCCGTTCTCACTTTCGGTGGAGACTCATTATAAATATCCAATGATTACTTGGGCTTTCATTTAATGTTTTACTTCCTCGCTTAATTTATTTACACATTAACTAATTACGCAGTTTGGGGGGACTTAAGTTAACCGCCTCACGCATCCGCCATCACGATAATAGTCACTGTAATATTCACTACTTACTAGTAACTTGTCTTATCTAGCGTATTTTCTTCTGTGTTCACATCGATCCGCTCGTTTTCCTCGATTACTCGTTTCATCGCACGCACTCTGCATTCTGGGCACACTTTCACTCTCTCTCTCACTTTCTCTCTCTCTCTCTCTCTCTCTCTCTCTCTCTCTCTCTCTCGTTTTCCATACACTTTCCATTTACATTACAAGTGTTGAACATGTACAAAGCCCTATTTACATTATATACACCTTGCTTCGAGATTTCCCGACGATAAACGCTATCTCTCTTTCCCTTTTCTCACGCAACAAATCTTCAAGAGACGCGATGCCACGAGGGAGTGCTACTTGCTCGTTCTAGATATATTTTTCCCATGTTCCCATACTTTCCCTCGGAAAAATCAAAAGCTATAGACGAAGAAGGCTGTACTCTCATGATTCCTGAGATCTCAAAACGAAAATCACAATAGGACACGTGCCACGAAACATCCAAAGTTTCGTTCAATCAGATAATGGACGCTGGACTCGAATAGCGCCTCTGGCAGAAAATGTTCGATCTAAATCGCAAACATGATTGCCGAAAGCATTATTGGAAACGAAGAATAGTGCATCATTTGTAATAAATGTGATATAAAATGACAAATGCTTCAGTCTCCTCATCAAATGTGTTTTGGTACTCCAGACAATACAGACGACGATTGAGATTGCTGAAAATTTGTTTTCAACGCTTAAGGATAATTAAACTTTCCCTTAAGCAAGTGTCAGACCTTCTCATTTGATATTTTACAAAAAAAACCAGACATATTCAAATAATTTCTGTACATACCACGAGTTTTATCATCGGATGTGTCTCTATCGTTAACAAAGAAATTAGCCACTTTAGTTTGCGCGAATAATTATAACAAGATACGTTCGATTCGTTCGATCGAACATCTTTCGCCAGGGGTATACAAAAAGCTAGAAATCGAGTTCGCAAGAAAATGCGAATCCGCTTGCCTTATTATTTTCTCGATCGAGAGACGAACAAGTGGCACGACCCCGTGCCTGTACATGTATGTGTTCTCTTCATCATCGATGGCCCGCCGGTTACACCGTGATCGGTACAGAGGAATAGGATGCGAAGTAACGAAAAGAATCGGATATGCAAATCGTAAATCGGTCGCCTCTGTTCACCAGGCAACGGCGAATTCCGAATGTAGCCCCCGTCTGGCTCTCGTACGCTTCATCTCCTTGTCTCTATCGATTACGATAAGTCGAACGGATGGAATGTGGCTGCATTTACGATTATATATCTGGCAGTAGTCGTTTCGCGAGCAAGATCTTTCACTCGTACAAAAATCCTACGACTGGCTGGCTCGCGGACATCATCGTCGTCGTCGCGTCGCAGCGTCGCGACCCTAAACGCTGCCGAACGGTCGCTGAAACTTGCGCCCGGTGATCAACAATCACCTACGCGCGCGTCGAATAATTGGAACCTTAAAAAGTTAAAAACGGAACGTCGTCGTCACGCACCGCAACGCATCCCGGAGGAAGAGACGCGTTCAGTGGATTCGTTTTCTCTCGAGCACCATTCGACGCCTCACGCACCCGCGAGTTTCATTTAATTGACTGAAAAAACGTACACGCCGCGAGTGTGACTTTGAACGACAACGAAGGAATGTACAAGTGGAAGGAAGGAAATAGTACGAATAAGTTGTCCGAAAAGCGTTTCGCGATCCGGCTACCCACGGTGACGGCACGTGACGATCTTCGATTTGAGACATTCAACGCTGGCACGATCTACGGATGCGAAACAAGACGGCAAGAATTTACGTGGCTCGAAACTGATATCGTACGCTCGCTCCACCGTGAACGGACACGGCTCTCGGTCGCTTTGTTCTATCCGCTGAACGCTTGTGCGAACGGACTGCGAAAACCAGGATACCGCGAACGGGTCTTCGTCTTCTCGCCTACGCCAGAATGAGCAAATTGCGTTCCGCGCCCAACGATCGGCGGAAACGCCCGTACGCTAACTATAGCTGGTACCCTTAACGCTGATTATCGCTAGTTTTTATAATTCGCCTATAGAGTTAGTCGTCTTAACGTACGATCTGCCGGAGAGAAAGATCACGGCCGGTCCGGCTGAGCAAGGGAATAAATTATGAAAGTCGCGTCGCGGTCGCGAGCACAGCGACACTTCGGAAATCATCCGCGTACTCATCGTAACGATTCTTCAATGAAACACGCTACCAACAAAGTTTTCTTTAGGTTTGCAATTTAGTTTCTGTCTGGGCCTGTTTACTACACTTTCCCCTTTAACATCACAGTAGTGCACGGTTAAATTTACACGAGTCAGCCCCGCTCTCCTCCAACGATTCACTTGTCGATGCCTCGAGCTCTACCTCGGTCAACAAAGACACAGGATGACTACAATGTAAAGAAAGGAGACGAAAAGAACCGATGTAAATTGAACCGTGCACGACTATTCGTCGTCGTCCGCTTTTGAAGCATCCCTGTGCCGACTGGCGCGTCGTCGAATCTTCGTCTCGCGAAAGAATGCTCGTTCTAAAATGAATTTGGCAGGTTTGTTCGCTTGTGGGATCGGTTAATCCGGCGGAATAAACGTTGAACGTGGCTAAGAAACGCATTGTTCATGCTCTCGGCTAATTAACTGAACGGTGTGTGTTGTGTGTCTTTTTTTTCGAGCCGCATCGGTCCGGGAGGAATACCGAGCTGCGGCCGGTCCCTTTTCGATCGCTCGATATTCGTCCGCCGAGTACACCTCTATCCATTCGTCGACGAAAGATCTTCTTGCAAGCATAGAACGTCGCCACCCGGATCGGGCGATCGAGCCTCGAGGATCCACGGCATCCAATCGGTTTCACCGGGTGCCGGGAGGACATCTCGCGACCCCTCGATCGCCGATCCAACGATTCACGATCGCTAATTATACATTAGATAACACTCACGGATGATAAAAAATAAATAGCGCGCGGGTTCCCTTAGTTACACATTAGATTACGCGGTATTACGACATATACCTTTTTGTTTTTTAAAAAATAGTAAAAAACAGTGACTAAGTTTTTTCGCTTTTTCCACGTCGCTCGGAAAATCGCTTTGTATCACTATGTATAGTATACGTATGTGTGTATATTCGTACGTTCACGGCTGCGTCTCGCGCATATTCCTTCTCGCTCGATCGGTTCCTCTCTTCGAATGATAAACGCGTAATATACACGCATACGTATAATATCGTTACTGTATACATACATATACATTTATATATATATAATTTTTTATTTATAAAAATAACATTCTGGGACTAAAACGTAACGTTCCAAAGCAATGTACAATGAGGAGCTGGCTGAGACGATCGATAAAGGTACCTTAGCCCTGTGTTTTTTTTTTCAATTTTCATCCTCCGGCGAGGGAGTTCCTTGTTTCGCTGGCCGGGACTCGCGGAGATGATCGCGTTCCCGATCTCGTCCACGGAACTTGAGGATTGATCCCGACGATCCTCGTCGGCGATCGAGCGAGAGCTCGTCCGCGCCGCGATAGATCGACGCGTCAGGAGTAACTATCTAAGATGCGATCACTAATATAATGCGATATTGCGGTTAAGTAATTACACGATTCCTTTCTCTACGTCTCGGGGACAGCAATCCACGATATGTCGCTAACGTTTGCGAGACACTCGAAAGTAGACAAAAGCCTAGCCCCTTTATCGAGTCGTTCGAATCAGCGCCGGTACCGTTAACGAGGAAACGACTTGTACGCGTTGAAACGTCTCCGATCCCGACGACGATATGCCTAGACTGATCTTCCCGCTCGATCCACGGAGAACCGCGACGCGCCTTCTCGTTAACGAAGCGGGCTAGCATCGACGATCTCGTCGAGGAACGATTCCCCGACCGCGACGAGGACGAGCTTCGAGGCTCGAATCGAAGGAAGGAAGCCGCAAAAGCTTTGTACGAGGCTCCGGGGCGGAGCCTGTCTCCTCGAAGCCTGTCCCGGTAGAACCAAAAGAGGATTCGTCACGTTTTATCGTTCTCCGCACGGCACTCGTCACTGTGAAACCAATCCCGAACGCACGCTTCGACGGTACAACGACGACTTAGCCTAGGCAGAGGTCCGTCGCGAGTTCTATGTCGCTCTAGAATCCGATTGCCAAACGGGTCACACGCGTCGGCAGCCACGCGGTTATAACAGAAACGGAAACAAAGTAATAGGAGGCCGATCTCAGACGGCCCTGGGCGATCGTTATGGCTAGAAACGGCGGCGTGGTCGCCTAGCGGTCAGCCGTCGTTCGCGTTTGAGCTAAAAACGTTGTTGTCCCTTGTACGGGAACGCGGCCTGAGACACACCGGCTGCTCCGGAATCGTGGGCTTCTTCAGGAACGAACCACCGTCGTCGTCGGAGGGCTGTCAGGCCCTCGTTCGTGGGAAGGACGTGGCATCTGGATCCGTCGGCGTATCGTCCAGGCACCGAAACCAAGGTGTCTGGACGGCGGGGAGCTGGTTGTTCGTCGTCCTTGCGCAGGAAGACCATGAGGACGACAGAATCCTGCCACCGTGGTATTCTAACCAGGGACTCAGCATTTTTATACCGGTGTACGTATAACATTTTTTCCACCGGTATTACACCGTCTGACTTAAAACCGGCATCATCTTGGTCACACCGGTGTTAGGCCAACGAGGCTCTACCGAAACCGATATACCACCGAAAACCGAAATACCGGCCATTTTTCGGTTCTTTCAATTATAAACTGGACGCATCGTACTCCAATGACCATACGTCGAGAACGACCAAACAGAATTTTATTTCGAGGAAACAATTAAGCTGTTGGATATTAAGTGTCCGATTTCATCCTGGTAGACACGTTCGTTTAGACGTGTCTGCCGCAAGTCTGACTCGATAATGCGATGCAAGAGATTGAAACGTCAAAATGCGATTGATTGAAAATATTTCATGGGTCTCGAAGGAGACGATGTCGGTATTTCGGTGTTCCGGTATCTATGAGGGTTATGAAGGTATGGCTGAAGAATGCCGGTATAATACGGGTGTTATACGTGTCGGTATAAGTCCCTGATTCTAACACTCGCTGTAGGAAGGCGGCGGCATCCCGCGGCCGGTGTACATGTCCGTCTGCGGCTGCAGGTGACAGACGACCGTGTGTCCGTCGAGGACGGCTACCGTCCTCGTGTGGTCCTGCTGAGGCGGGATCCCGTAGGAAGCGGGAAGACGAGGCAGCTCTCCTCGCTCGTACCTCGCCTGCTGCTTCCGCAGCTTCTCCCAGCAGGCGTTCAGGGTCCTCTCCATCGCCGGGCTGTACTCGGACGGGTCGTAGTGCATGTTGCCCCCGCCGCCACGGTCCGTCAGCGTTTGCCCGTAGTGCACCAGGTTCCTGTCCGTGGCGGGCGAGTAAGGTATCAGCGGCCTGTGATCGCCGTAACTCCTCGACGACTGCCTACTCATGTCGCTCTGCCTCCTGCCGTCCTCGTCGGACATGTCCGAGACCTGGATCTCGCCTCCACCGCCGCCGACGCCTGCCCGTTCTATCTCCTCGTACACCGGGTCGTCCTCGTTCGCCAGGCCCCGCGGAAGGTGCACGTGCTGGCCGTGATGGCCATGCAGCTGATGATGGCCCGGCCCGTTCGCTCTTCCGTCGATGATCTCCGTGTACGTGTGATTGTACGGCATTGCCGCTCTCCTGCCTCCGCCCGTGGTCCTCGTGCCGCTGATCTCGCTGTTCTCGTTAATGCCTCGCCCGGCTCGATTCCGTCCCGAGTGACCCAACGTCAGGGTGTTGTGCGTCCTCGGTGAGTCCTCCTGCTCGGAGCCGCCGTGTCCAGAGTCGCGGGAGTACGATTTAAAAGAAATGTTCTGTGGGAAAGATAGAGCCTGTTAAGCGGTCTGAGTTGGGCAAGAAAAGTCGACGGTCGAACAGAAAAATAACTCGTGTGTATGGGTCGGGGACTCCGTCGAGATGACGTGAACACGCTGATCCTTGCGATTCCAGCATTCCGGGGGAAGCTGCGAACCGCAAGGCCCCGTTTCCGCGGCATCGGTCGATCGAACAGTGGAGCGAGTCCCCGAGAGGATCGCACAGCCGGGAGCTCGTTCCATGCCGATCCACGAACTCGCATGCATGGTCGGTAGGGATGAGTGAGAAAATTCCGTACGTGCTGTATGATATGTACAAATATACTCGGGTCGTCGACATGTCTCATGATCCGGATCCATTCTTCCTCTACTGAACGTAAACGAAACACACACAGAACTAACGCGGTCGATGGCAAAGAAAACACTTGTTTATTGTACTTGTTGTGTGTTCGCGGCAGGATAGAGTCTGGCATCGCGACCGTTGAACGTCTTTCTCGAATTTCATCGGTGAAAATGATCGACGCGGACACGATGACGGGCGAGAGTAGCTTTCATACGTTCCGACGATGGAGTTCGAAGAGACGTTCGCGGCGGCGAACGAGAGACAGGGAATTGGACGAATATTTTCTCTTTTGGGAACAGTTTTCCCCACACCTCCATGCTTTCCTGAAGCGGTTGGGCTCTATCGGAATCGTCGAGGTGTTTTCTCTCTAAGTGTGCAAATTGTGTTTCTATAGGTGCTGGTACAAAGTACGAGAACGAGTGAACGAACGAACGGTAAACGAACAAAACGGCACACCATGCAGTGAACGGAAAACAGAGAAAAAAAAAGAGTGTGTGGTGAGCGCAGTTAGAGAACAGAGTTAGAACGAAGAGAGTAGAGTAAAGAGAGAGAGAGAGAGAGAGAGAGAGAGAGAAAGAGAGAAAAAAAAGGAAAGTTTCGATCGTGACAAAACGACACTGGCGAGCGTGTGCGAGGCGAGCGTTAGCTGCGGTGAGTTAGTTACCTTCCACATGAGGTTTTTGTTAAGGTGGCCCCAAGTGGCGGTGGCAGATTTGGGGATATTGGGAGCTGAGGGTAAGAAGGCGTGTCGGGCGTACGGCAGGGTGGCCACGATGTGAGCCTCTGTTGGAGAGGATTCACCTGGCACTGTAACTGCCGGTTGCCTATCGACTATCGCCCAGCTTCGACCGGACGCCAAGTACTGTAAAAATCGAACCATTCGTCGTTCCCTCTTAACCCTTCGTTTACTGACTCGTCGTGTGGAAGAGGGATGGGGAGAGCGAATCGGTGTGTACGTGTCGATCGAACGCTCGCGGCGTGTTGCAGGGAAGAATCGAGCTACGTCCGCGCGAGCGCACTAAGAAACTCCAACTCCCAATACGTATAAACTGGGAGACACTTTGTTAACGCGGAAAAGTTATTCGAACAAAACTGACAATTAACCCTTTGAACCCTGACTTTTCCGAAGAATCGTAGAAAGTATGTAACTTTGGTTACGAAAAACGATCAAATAAAGAATGGATGGATTAATTGCGTAAAAGTTATAGAAGAGGGTTGATTGAGTATTCGAATAGCAGAAACGACGGTTCTCTCCTTTTTCGACGGATCTACACTCGCGAGGATGTGGCCGATGATTCTCGGTATTAAAGGCTGAAGCGAGTGACGAAGCTGCTGCGGCGGGTTTGTGTGTCGGGTTAGCGGAGTTTGCGTCATAGAAATGAATCGGTTCCACTACGTTATTAGAACGGCGGATTAAGCGACTGTTTACCGGAGTTGTCTGAGCCCTTAAATCACGGTAATTCGGTCCATCGAAAGTTCCCGGAGCTGTCGACCAGTAAACAAAGGGTTGCTCGGATCTCTCGAAACCGGCAAAACACCTTGCCCCATCTTTAAACACGTTTTCCGTCGGAACTGAACCTGCAGGAAGGAAATGTTTGAATTTCTTGCGACACAGTTTCTCGGGCGGGAAGTTCGAGGCCCTTTCGGAAACGTCAGATACGGGACTGGCAAATCCTGACGGTATCTCGCGTAGCCGCGATGCTTGCCGGAAACGTAGCGGATTTAACTCGTGTACGAGTTTAGCGAATCTACGACGGAACGGAGCTGAGATACGCGACGTCAACACGCACACCGTCGATGAACCGAGAGATCGCGACCGTTCTCTCTCCGCTCCGCGAACGTAGACGAGTCACGCGAGGTCCACGATCGGGACTTCCGGTCGTCGGCCGCGATCCCTTCGTCCCCGTCGAAGTCCTTTTTCCCCATCCAGACGGACGCGCAACGTGAGATTTCCTGGCAACCGATTATTAAAATACATAGAGTTTAATAACCGTCATCGCAGAGCGGCGCGTCGAGCTCGTCCCCGGTCCCTCGGGATTCTCGTTACGATTGATACGATCGGATTATAAAATGAGACGTTCCGCGACGTCCCGCTGATCCGGATATAGCCTGCAGCCTGTGATTAGCCATTTTTCTTGCCGCTTGTCCGAGTAATGAGACGGTCGGGCAAGGTGTGTTGCGACACGGAGCGCGAAGGAACGAGTAATCTTTGTTTTCTTCTGATCTCCCTTTTAACGAGGCTCGGTCAGGCGTTGGCATTATTTTAAGAAAATATTTGCCGAGTAATCATTTCAATTATTCGTCGACATATTTTCCTTGGAGCTGTACCGAAATATTTTGTAAATCAAAGAGATTCTTATTTTATCTGGCGCGTTGTGACCGAGCGAATGTTTCCATGAATAATTTCCTTTGCGTACGTTTATCTGCACGTGAATTTACAAAGTTTAATATCCAGACGAAAACAATATACATAACTCGGATGGAAACTTGTTATTTGTTACTTTGAATCTTGGTTTCAAATGAAATTTGCCCGAGCCTGAGAGCCGACTGCTCGTTCGCCGACACAGAACCGTGTCGAGACTGGGTTGACCGTTTTCACGGGAAATGCCATAATGTTGATCATCGATCTGGAAGCGTTGGACCTAAATCAAATTAATACCCCGCCCATGACTGTCGGAAACGATATCGTCGTTACCGGTTTGTTTCCTTCGCCTTCTTTATGTGTACAGGGTGTCTGGCGGAGCTGCGAAACCCAACTTTCACTTTTCAATGCAACTGCAAATATTTCTTTTAAATTGACTAAAATTGATTCTATCGAACGAACAGTAGACCTCATTCATGACTTTAGAAATATGATTTTTCCATTCAAATAATAATACCAGAAGAAACAAGTAAGTCACGTTATTAATATATAATTATATAACGATAACGTTCAAAAGCAACGAAGTTCTCACTGATAAGCAGACAGCGGATCTTTATGCAAAATAAAAATTTTCCACCTGAATTCCAACAAACTAGAGAGAAATATAAATTCTCTCAATATTCTTGCTGCTTTAAATTACACCTACTCGTTTTCGTCAAAAATTCATCAAATCTGCTGTCTACTGATAAGCAAAGTGTTAACAAGTTAACCCTTTGCACTCGGACCTATTTTAAATGGGAAATTAAACATTTCTTTCGACCTAGAATAATTCCATTCTATATCAATTCTTTTCTCTGTACGAATATGAAATTGATACAATACCTCACGCAATACTTAAATGTTTGGTAATTCGATAGATACCAACATATATAGTAATGTAAACGATATTTTAAATAATGGCACAGCAATTTTTAGTGGCGCCTCAGAGTCGCCACTCGAGTGCTAAGGGTTAATGCTTTTGAATGAAAAACGAAAATACCCAACGCCAATTAAAAATCGAAACTCGTCTCCCGTGTTGACTGTATAAGAGGGAGCTCGTATTTACCGGTGAGTTTAACGACGAAGGCTGTTCGATTAAAGGAAACTTTCGCTCGATGATGTAGCGCGTACATTTGCGCCGGACACCCCGTAGAATCCCCGGGGACTTTAACGCGCGAGCACAAACGATCGATGGAAAGGAGCGGGTCCTCGGAGGACCGGCTAGATCGTTAGAGGCTTCGGTGATCCGTGTTACCCTATCTTTCGCGCCTCCCGCCGCGCGAAAACGCGCCAGGTGTTAATTAGCGGAACGTACGATGCGAGAGGGGTAGAGAGACTCCGGAAAAAAAGTTTGAGAGGGGGGAGGGCGGGAGAAAAAAAAGGAGAGAAGTGTGTGTACGCGTGTGGGTGTGTGCGTGCGAGTATATAGTATATATACGGTGTGGAGCAAAAGTGATCGTGGAGCCGTGCGTGCGTGCGTGCGCGCACGTGTATGTGTCAGCTGCAGAGGAGGTGTGAGAGAGACGTGACGGATTGGTCCGCGCTGATTTTTCTCGTCTCTACATTTTTCGCTGTCTTCTCGCGGCTAAGTAACCGGTCTTGTACAGGTGAGTGGTCCGGGGGACGCTCTGCATTTTTCGGACTGCGAGCCGAGCCGAACCGTTCGACGGAAAAGCAACAGCGCGAGAACCCGATGGTAAGGTCGGGTCCGGGAAGTCGTCGGGTCGAGACGAGTGGGATCCTCGAAAATTTCAAGATTCCCGATATATTCGAAAATCCAGAAATTTTCGAGAACCCGGTCCCGGCTCGAGATTTTCGGGTTCCCGCACGGCTCTACAGAGCAACGATCGACGTTGATCGATCGACTGCTCGGCTGTGCACGCGGCTTAAAAGTATCGTCACGTGGGCAGAACTCTAGAAGACGTTCCTATTCGCGAGTTTGACGGAAACGATTCTGGCGTTATGCGAACTCCCATCGAATTCTGCCCGCGTACCGTGTCGGAAGGAACATCATTCTCGCTCCGTACATTACGAATCTTTCGGAACGTATGCGCTCTGTTCAGCGGCGCATGGAAATTCGTTGAAATTTATTCGCCGGGTAATTGCGTTGCTAGTCGGCTCCGCGCATCGGTGCAGCGAGTAAAAAGGACTCGATAAGCGACGAACAGGTTTGCGAGGAAGCCACGACCAACTCGCCGGAGCAGATGTTGTCGGTTGGAATGTAGGAACTCGCCTGTTTAGGTCTCGCGGTAGGCTCAGCCTGCCGTTTCGTTAGACCGTTTTTCTTGCTCGATGCGCGACGGATACCGCGGATACTGGAAAAAACTTCACGGCGGAACTGTCGAAAACTGATCCGTACGGAATGTTTTAATTGCGGGGGATTTCGCGAAACTCGGCGATCTACAGATCTTTTGCGAATGTTCGCGAACCGCGAAAGAGATCGACTCGATTGCAAATCCCGAAAACGTACTAATTTATGAAATTTGGTCGTACACCGTGTACCATTCTACCGGGAAAAATGAAACGAAAATGAGAAATAACTCTGAACAGTAGAATAGACTGTCTGATCGTTGCGCATCGCTTCTACTTCTTCAGCATTATCCTCTGTTTGTCTACTGTTAGCTTTTCGTGTGGAATCACTCTTCGCGCCGTTGGGTACACACTCTGTGTATCGAGCTGAAATTAGTTTTTAATTACGATAAACTTGAAAGTCATCTTCCTCGAACCTTGTTCTTCGAGCGGGATATTCTTCGAATATTTGCTCGCTTATTCGATTGGTATTACAGGCGAAAAATCGCGTGCACGAACCAGCCGCATCAATGTTTATTCTCCAAATCTAAAAGATTTACTATCCTCACCTTTTTCACGGAATAATTTGCACCTGAACAAACGTAATTAACATAGTCCTGTCGTTAGAGCGACTGGTCATTCCTTTTCGAGCAACGGTAATCTACGGGAATGATTTTCTAGTGATTTCAGGACTAAGAGTGACGATATACATATAATGAATGGCGAACACGTGAAACAAGAATATAGAAAATGTAAGTTGAACTTGCGCTTTCGGCGAATACTTTTCAGCGTCGCAGATTTGGAGAGTAATAGCCGGTTTAATGGAAATTCGTGTTGCGATCGTAGCTCGCAAGTGCAGCCGGCATACGGAAAGGGTGAAAGTGTCGCGGGCAGAAGCCGTCAGAGGCGCAGCTGCGGAGCCGATTGTAAATCACCGATGTTACAGATTCGTTACGTCTCTCGTGCGTGTGCCACGGCGTAGAGAAGCGGTTCGTTAACGATCCGGAACATCTGAAATAAATGGCGAGCGCGGAGGGGCGCGCGCAGCCCGCCACGGACACTGGAATATCAAAGTATTTCGTAGGGAAAAGGGGAAGAGGGTACAAAGTAGCCAGCAACCGCGTTACACCAAACCCAGAGCCAGATAAGAAGCACGAAAATCACCATTTGTTAGTAGGAGGTCTTGCAAATAGTACGTTCGCGTGTGTACAGGTGTGCAGAGCCGAGCGAGAGAACGTGCTTGGTAGATTTCGGCCGATGCTCGTTGAGCTAAATGCTTACCACGTTTCGTTACCGTCGTCGGAAAACTACGTTCTCTTTAAACGATTCTCCAAAAAATCAACAACGGAGAACAGAGAGAGAAGAAAATTATCGAATGATTTCGCGCACCGGACGAAAAATCGGCGAGTTTAACGACGCGCTGAATTTGCGGGATGGATGACCGAACTATATAATTGTCGTTCGCCGTGATTCGTCATTTCCACTCGTTGAACGCGGGCCCGTAGTCTAGCAATCTCTAAATCCGATAGAGTCGACCAACAATTGGCAATAAATTTTCACGGGGAAACACAACGCGACACGCACGCGGCGCGTACTTATCGTTTCATCTGCAACAGTTGCATCGATGTTTTGTCGTATATACAAAACCGCGGTACGAGCACGTTCGATAATTTCTCCTCTTTTTTTTCCTCCCCGTTTCCGCTCGTCCAACTCCATACAGCAGACGGCCGTTCTCTCCCCCTCTCTCTTTCTGTCTCTCTTTCTCTCGCTCCCCCGTATTACCCTGGTTCTCCCTCTCTGTCTGTCTCGCTCTCTACGTCTTTTTAAATTCTCTTCGCAGCGAACGCGCGCGTATAGGGTCGAAAGAGTGGAACGGTTCGTTAAATGCCTTTTTAGCTCGTCCCGCTCCAGAGGCAGCGCGCTTCGAGGCGGCGAAGCGATTCCCGGTGACGTTAAAAAAGTGTTTCTGGCACGCGCCACTTTTTCGAGCGTTACGCACGGCGATTCGAGAAACGGAACCTCCCTCGACTAGAAGGGTCGAAGTCACCCGCACTTCGCAATTTATCCTGCAACAGACTTGGGGTAACACATTAACAAGAAAGACCAAGAACAGGAAGATGAAAGGAGAGCAGGCCCCGCGGAAGACGACGCGGAGGGCGACGCGCTCGAATTAGCATATACCGGTGAAAAGAGGGTGGTTAGAACGGTTAACTAGACCGGCGGGGGCGATCGCGGAACCCCCGCTGCGGTTTCTACAGTGGATTCCATTCGGATTCAGAAAACTCATTCGTGTGCGAAGCTATTTCAAGGGGCGACGACTGTTGCGGATCGCCGCGAGTTGAAAAGGTAGCGGAAAATGGGGCCGAACTCGAATGCTGTTAGGCCACAGAGAGAAAGAGGTAGAAGAGGCCGTGCGATCCTCTGGATCTCGAGGACGCCGATCGCGCGTAGAATAATGAAAACCCGGGAGGAATTCGCCCCATAAAAGTGGCAAGAACCTAACCCGGCGAGATATCAACTCGAGAGGCAGGTCTTGGTTCTCGGAATCAGCGAGACAGAGAGCAGCGGCGGGAAAGGGCGTGCGTTATTAATTCCAGTACCATTAATCATAGTTGCGTTACCGGCAGAAAAGAAGCGATAGTAGAGAACGAGAGGTTCTGGTGGAGGGAGAATAGATTAATACGCAGAGAGCTATTGCGAGAGGAGGAGAGCTAGAGGTCAGCCATAGGTGTGTCAGTGCGTGTGAGAGACAGAAAGAGAGAGAGAGAGAGAGAGAGAGAGAGAGAGAGAGAGAGAGAGCGAGGGAGACCTATTTCGATAATTTCAGTAATTTTTTCTCGATGTAATATTCGTCCCCATGTACGCGCGTAGAAGAAGAAGACTGTGCGCTGTCAACGGACATGTCAAAGAAGAAACTCGTTTCTCGGTTTGGTGTAGAAGCGGCTATCGGATACCTTGCTGGGCGGGATGCCTATTGTGGTTGCTAGGTGCCATCATGTGCATCTGGTGTGCCCCGACCGGCGACCTCAGCGACAAATTGTTCAGGTTCACGTTTATCGAAAGATTCGTATTGTTACAGGCGGTGGTCAGGTTGTTGTGATTGTTCGGCGGTGACGTGGTCGGTGTTGTACCCACATTGGAGGCGGTGTGCGGCGACAATCCGGAGCTGTCGGTCGTCGGAGCTGACGGATTCGACGAGGTGTTGTGCGAGACGAAGTCCTTGCCGCCGTTCGCTCCTCCTGCGCCGCCGCTGGTCCCTGAAGAGCCGCCGGAGCTTCCGGTGACCGTCTTCGAGCACCTCAGGCACTTCGGCAGCCAGGAATGCCGGCGCACGAACTTCCTGTACTCCTTCCTCACCTGCAATTGCGAAGCAGACCCACCCCCCGAACGAAACTATTTAACGGTGCGTAAAGAACCAAGGCAAGTGCGACGAACTGTACTATGTTTTCTTTTTTTTTCTTTTTTTTTTTCTTTTCTTCGTTTATCTCGGACTCCGATGAGAAATCAAAAACGAAAAGATACACTGTTTTCAGAACGTAAAGAAAGAACGTTCCGGCTCGTATGAAGCGTCTGTGCGGAGTTTACAGAGAAATCAGGAAAAGAGCGGTGCATCGTGGCGGTCGCAACCAAAAACGATAAAAACGGTTCTCGTGAAAATGATAAAAGGCAACGGAACAGAGCCGGCGAACTGCAAATGAAAGTCGTGTAGGATCACGGATGATTTCGTTCGAATAAATTGTGGGTGATATGTTGGATTGCCACAGCACTTTATTCGAGACATCATTCTGTTGTCATCAGGTATTCGGTTTCTCGTCAGCTAGATATTATCGGTCATACGAGATGGTAACATATGATCCCTGCTCGAACGATCTTCTTTGCCCTATGAATTATCTGCTACTTATAAGTAATATGAAGAATCCGCTTTTTTTTTCTTTTTCTTTTTTTTTTTTTTGATACACAGTGCATCGAATTCTTATGTTACAAGATGCTTGCCGCGTGAATTAGTTACGTACCATAATGCTTACGATAGAAACAGTTTTACAATCTTTTTTATATAAAAAGCTTCCGACCGTTGTTCACCGGATGGTTATCGTCTACATGATTTTCTGTAGCCTGACTCGAACTTTCTTCACGGAGAACATCGTACAAGTTTTATCCGCGGGATTTACATGCGAATAATATTATTATATCTTTCGGTGTGTTTATTTGCGTGTAACAAACAACTGTTCACAGTACTTTCAAGAGAATGATTGCACGGCTTGCTCGACCCGAATGTAGACGCGCGGGAGACGTGATGAAGAGAGAGATGATGATTCCGCGGTCTCAATTTAAAGTAAGGTTGACGTTTGGACCCCGACGTATTCCCTTACCTTCTCGTTCTGAACGCAATGGAACACAAAGATAAACAGCCCCTGCAGACTATTCAATATGGTGAAGATGTACGCCATCACGACGGACGCTTGGTTCAAGTAAAGCAGCCCGAACGTCCAGGTTAGTCCCAGCAGAAACACCAGGACGATCGCTCCTCTCAGCCATGCCCTGGTTCGAGAATAAACATCAATTAGTCACACTGGTATCGTGCTCCTGCGTGGACGTTCTCGCGGCGATGCTTAAAGGAGCGTGAATGAATCGTGAAACTCCGTGGATCGATGAGCTGCCGCCCCTGGCAAAAGCTATCCGATCAAATTACATCTACATAACCCTTCGTATGCTTCATACGGAAAATATATCAACGACAAAAGCGTAAGCGACGAAGAGTAAAGGAAAATCATGAAATTCCAGTTCTGTTTCATCGTTAACAACGAGCGAACAAAAATTAAATTCTGTTCCGTATTCGTAAAAGTGCAGAAGACCGTCGAAACGTCCACCGTGCTTTACCGACGTTCACAACAATATTATTTTTGAGTTTCGCGGCTTCGATCGAGCATTTTCCGCGAGGGGCGGTCGAACGAAAAATGGGGGTGTGAGGGTCGAAGGAATGGAATTCGCGAGTCACGTGGCTCGGGGGCTAACGTGCCGAATGATCGATGACGGTGTGACTTTAATTCTAATAATTCCAATGCTACATTTGTCACGTTCCTTATCGAAATGGAGCGGCGAGAACACGGAAGATTATCAGAACGGTGTTATGCACCGAAGTGCACGCAACGCTTCGAGCGAGCTGCGAGACGCTAACGCGTACTAATGTCGCTCGTTTTTACACGTGTGCCGGTGTTGTCGGATACACGTTCTCCCAACCCAAGGCATTAGCATCGTTAATGTCTCGCATGGTGTGACACTGGAAGCGGTCGGAGTCCTGTAAGCATCGCATACACGTTCTCGTTTCTTTTTTCTCCTCGATTTCTTTTCGGAACGGCGTTTTTGCTTTACATTTCGTTATCGATGGATCTTTCGAAAACGATCGCGATCTAGGAGCGACGGCGGGGAACATTGGGGTGGAGGCACAAGGGTGTTCTTACGCTTACTAGTTTCGCGTATTCTAAGCTACTCTGAAATCAGGCGTGTTACGCCCGAAACTAAGGATAAATTACGGCATGCGATCGAATCGTCGTGTGTACTCAGAGGAAAGGCAAACGGCGTGACGCGTAACCAAGGAGCGAGCGAATAATCTATCGATCGGACCCACCGCCGGTGTGTGTCCTCTCCGTCAAGCGTTACCACGAAGACACCTCCGCACCCAGCAAAGCAACGGTAATTGCAATGTTACTCGGCTCAGGCACGTTCGCATACGCACACACACGCACACACCGCGGGGGTGGACGGAGCACAGGTGGGAAACGATAATTGCGATTCCAGTGAGTAGCACGATCGATCCGGTAATCGTTCAACGATTCTGCGTGTATTCGTCACGACGAGACTGGCTACTATCTACATTCTACATTCACAGTGTACAAATCGAGAAAACGATCGTTAGCTCGAATGACAAAACACAAAGAAACAAAAATCGATACACAGTGACAATGGGCATAATATGTGTGCGTATACGCGGCGTGTGCGTGTGTGTATGCGTGTGCGTGGGAAGATGTTTGACTGTTTGCGTACGAACAAAAGAAAAACGATGAGTAAACTCGCGTGTAGTGTACGGTGTGTTAAATGTTAATGACGATTAATAATGAATGAGAGGTGAGTAATAATAAATAATGGTAAATATCTTACAAGTGCGCTTGCAATTTGTTGGGAAGAGCATTCTCTTCCTTTCCACTACCAACCAACCACGCCATGCAGAAGAATGTAGAACAGTGTAGACAGAAGTGGGTAGAAGATTTAATACAAAAATGAAACAAGACAGCAACGTTAGGTGATTGTTCCGGCACCATTAATTAATTGATTATTTTTCTTATTATTCTTTTTTGTTCTTTTCTCTTTCTTTTTTTTTTTCTTTCTTAAAAACAAATGAGACTTATCTGTTCTCTATGGTGCAACGCTCGATTCGTATCACTACCGACTGCGCGCAGTTTCCGATGCATCGCCGCCCGTCTCGTTAGGAATTTGATCGCAAACGCGTCGATAATGTGCGGGGGCGAAGCAGCCTCGTTAATAATTCGAGTCGAGCGTGCAGGAAAATTGAACTACCATCACCGATATTTTCAACACGGAAGATTGACAAAGTTAATTCCGTGTCGTAATTACTGTATCTCCTCGATTCGACGTAGTTCTCTGTTCGCCCGAGTGTGCGAATCAACGTTTCGCTTGTTCGTTTTGTCGCGACGTGTTGATCGATTGATCGCGGGTCAACGGGTGTCGTCGAAAATCATCGATACGTATGCGCGCACACGCCCGTATACGCACACATCGGTGGGCGGGTGCGTGCATACGTATCGCGAGAGTAAATACCTAAGAGATTCAACAGCAAAATACAAGTGGTGTGTCGAACGAACGAAATATCTGCGGTCATTCCAACACAGGTACTCAACAGAGACAAAAAACGAAACGAAAAAACTTAGCATGGCCGCCAAAATGATGCGTGACAGTAAGATCCACTTTTCGGGGAAGATCTCTTTAAGCAAGTAAAGCTTGCGAACGTGAACCGAAAGCACCAAACAAACACTTCGTTTATCTACTCGACGAGAGGATATCGTATCTCGAACGTGTTTACGGACGGACTCTGATCGATCACTTTATATGGAGATATATCTATATATACATATATATATATATATATATATAATGCATATATGTATATACATATACAGATTCGTTGTTACGGATTTACGACGAGCCGCTCGGTGTCGCTCGGCTTACCTTGCACTGGCCAGTCGGGAGTGCTCCTTGCTCTTCATCGCGACCGTCGTGTTCGCGTGCCGGCACATCATGTAAATCGCCATCGACAGGAATACCAAGTTCGCCTGATAAGACAACGTCGGAATATTAGCAACTATTCCAGCCCCTAACGAGCCGGCTGCTTCCAGCTGTAACGCGACGTCATATTGCTCGGAATAATCGAGGCGCCACGTGCTACTCTCTGTCGCTACTAAATGCCGACGATCAATGATTTTCTACCACCTTCATCGTTCGACAAATTGATCAGGTGGCGACATTGTGAATGTTTAAACATGTTTGAGCGGCGTGTAAATCGCGCGTGGCACCGATACCTAACCCCAACTATTTATAATCCTCGCAGGGAAGTCGGATTTATTTCGAGCAATATATTTAAAGACGCGTTGCGCGGTGAAAGCAGCTCAGATAATTGACTTACCAATATAACGATTATCACTGGCCCAACGAAGCTGAAGATGAAGTAGTTGTCCGCTCGCAGCCAGCAGTAGTTATCGGTCCCGTAGCTGAGAGGATCGATTATACAAGAAATAGCCACGACGAGCAACGGAGCACCGTAGGCAACCAGATAGTACCATCGGAGTCTCGATTTTTCCGCTTCGAACACCTCGATCAGCATCACGTATAATTGGAAACCTGGAGAAAGTGGGATACGCGTCAATCATTCGTCTCTCCCCGTCGTCGAGAAAACGATTTGCCTCTGGATTTAGGCACGATCGGAGATCCAGCGGTTCTTCGTACCTTCGAGGAACATCCAGGCGAACGCGCACAGGAAGAAGAAGTGCAGCAGTCCGGCGACGATGCCGCAGACAATTCTCTGATTCGTTTGGCCGATTCCGCAAACGAATAAAATTTCCGCGATCAGCAGACACACGCAGAGGTTCTTGTGGATGGTCGTTCTGTCGGACTGCGGACGAGACAAAGACGACGTTTAATGATCGTTCGTTCGATACGTGTTGCAGGGTTGGGTTACATACCTTCAGTCCACGAAATAATTGGAAAGTCAGGATGGCGAGGACCAGGCAGACAACGGAGATGATGCAGCCGATGTACGTGATGATCTGCAAGGCGACCTGATGTTCGATGTCGAGTCTTATCGCGTGGACGTCCATGAGAACGGCGAAATTCGTCAGGTGGTTGCACTCGCAGACCGTGTGCGTTTTGTTGGTCTTACGTATTTGGCAGCCCTCCTCCGACCAAGCGCTGAAAAACCATCAGCGATTCGGTATATACGATCGTCAAACGGAAGATGGGAGTGCCTCGGGAATAGTTCCCGGGGATCTTGATAACTCGGGAATTACCTGAGAATGTAGTCCCAGAAGACGCAGGTCACCTCATTGGTGTGGTTCTTAATGAGCAAATGCTTGAAATAGACCTTAACAGGCTCGTTGAGCTGTATGTGCCTCCCTTTGCCCAAAGACGCGGAGATAACTTTGCTGTTGAGAACTCTGGTCGTGTTCCTTTTCGGCAGCGGTTGCTGGTCCTCGTTCATCACCAACGACGATACCTCGGCTTGCGGCTGCAGGATCTCCTCGAGTCTGTCAAAGGCCATGAAGACTAACCGGACAATGCCGCCCGCGCTGTTCTCCAGCAAAGCGCCTCTGGTCAGCTCCACTCGATCGTTTGACGCTGTCCACCTCTGCTGGGCTGCACCCGTCGGGAACACTTCCAATTCGTCGCCGATGTTTCTGGCGTCCAGCACCCGCACCTCCATAACTGTTCAACAATAGCATCAATCTGTGATGGCAACCCTTCGAATACTTCGTCGAAATACCAAACAAAAATCCCATTTTCTAAACGGGCATTCCGCGCATCGTGAAAACCCGAGGAGCGAGAACACATCGTCTTTTCGTCTTCGTCTCAGCTTACGCATAAAACTTGTTCGCAGAAGGCTCGATAACAATTGCGATTTAATTCGTGCACTAATAGTCTTCGGTAGTGTAGTCTAACAAATTCCTCCGCAACCACATACTATGTCTAAGGGAATTATTAGGTTTCTTCTTCTACCATCAGACTTCCGGCGAGTGTAATGTGGTTTTTATTGTGTTTTGGCCTTAATGGGATGCTAGATGGAGTTTTTGGTTTCCAATTGATTCTAATGACCGTGTATCCTAATTACTATGCGTGCTTCCCGGGTGCAGTGTTCTTTGTCCACTGGCAACAGTCGTTTCCACAGATACCTATTGGACGTGTACTTTTTGCGGTTGAAGGACAGAGAGCGAACCGTCTTGTAGTCTTGATGTACGAATCGAACAAAGTATTTTAATACAGTTGTCAGGACGAGCCGTGTCGGAAGGAACGACGGCGTCCGTGGATACCCGTCGCCATTCTTCCGCGACGTTCGCCACGACAGCGTCTATAAAGTCCCGGACGCGATGGACTCGTCGGTCTCGCTCCCTCTTTCGCACCGAACAATAAAACTGAACGCACGCGTGGAGAGCGTTTTCTTTTTTTCTCTCTGTAGGCGTCGTGTGTTCCGTTCGATCAGTCATAAACGTGACGGCGCCAGTGACGAGAAAAATTCGAGGCACGCGATGATGGCAACGAGTTTTGCTGCGCGATGCGGCGCGGCGCGGAAGAAAGTGCAGAACGGCTATGGCGGAGGGAATATTATGTTACACGGCATCCGGCCGGCTGTCGCTCATCAAACCCATCTTCTCTCTTTTTGCCCTTTACCGTTACATTATTTATCACGCGCGGATCTAATGCTGCTACCACTTGATTCGACCGCGCGGTATAAATCCCCTCCAGGGCTGCTCGATCGCGACGCCACGCCACCTTACTTCCGGGAAGTAAATCAAATTGCTCGTAATTTTCCTCCGGGGTTTTGTTGTGATAATGCTGGACGGGAGAGAGGTAAAGCTCGGGTTACAACATTATCCAGGAAGGCACTAGAGAATTACGGCGGGGTTTGGATCTTTGTTTTATCTACGCCGGATATTACTAGCGTCGCATTCCCCAGATAAGAGATCTAGATTTATGCGACCCAATGCTCAAGTCGGACCTACGGTACTCGCATGTCCATTGTGCCGGGGCGAGTCCGACGCAAACTCGCAGCACCGCTACGTACTTCTCTTTTAACAGGTGATCTAACACGGATGATAAACTGGACACCGAGCAGATAGCCTCTCCTCGGGACGAGCAGCGCACGGTATTAGTTCCGATGAATAATTGCGCCGGGTTAATAGAGAATCAACGTTTTCCCGCTCCGTTAGAAATCTTTAATCACCGGCGTCGATCGTGACGCGAAACGAACTCGTACACGATACGATTGCTAATGCCACCGGCAGGAAGTATGTGTTCGATCGAAATCGGGAATGTGGTTGTCGAAGGAATCATTTATGCATTCGCGAAGACACGAAGACTCAACGATATTTCAAATGCTGATGGACTTCAACCAAATGTGAAATGTTACATCGTTCGAAGGTGTGCGAGCGTTATAAGCGAATTTCATTGGCACAGCAAAGTATTAGAACACATTTTAGAAAAATCCTTAGCCACGGATCACAGACTTCCAAAAATTACAAAATAATCACCGGAGAATAAGCGCGTCGAGCGTTAAGCGAGAAATAATAACGACAACATCCACCGAGTAGATACCTTCTACGCGTGTAATGATTCTAATAACGGCATTTACCTTGCTCGTCGACAAAAATTATTTTCCGCGTCGAACACGCGAACGATTAAAATGCTAGACGCTTAATTACTTCGACGGACTGTTTTCCGCCAGGGGTGTATCATCGAACAGACGAAGAAAAGACTTACGTATGTTCTTGCCGACGTGAGTGATCGTTTTCTCGTGCATCAGCGTGTCGGCGAGGAGGAACGCGTTCTCTTCGAGACCGGTCAATAGAGAGGTCGCGACTCTCATCTGCTCCTGATGACTGAGGTCCTTCCAGGACTCCCTTTGCGTCTCCTCGAGAAGATTGCTGCCGGTCCGGACAACACCTTGAAGCAGCTCGGTCACGCTGACCTCCCTCTGGTTCGCGTCCTGGTACGTTCGGATGTCCTGCGCCATCTTCTCGGCCATGTTCTTCATGATCTTGGTGGTGATCATCATGTCGCCTCCGTAGAGTCCTTGGCTGTTGTTGGTTACCTGCGAGAGCTCTCGGCTGATGCCGAGGATCACGTCGCCCTCCGTTACCCTGTTCTCGAGAGTGGTCAACCAGACCGATCGGCACTCGCTCAAATCCGGGCTGTCCCTGTGCCAGATCGCGGATTCACCCTTGCCCAGACACCTCCATCTCGCTAGTCCGTTGGCACCGCCCGGACAGCTCTGCACGGCTACGTCACCGGCCCTGGTCGTGTTCCACGAGAGGTTCCTTTCCTTCCTCGGGGGACACACTTGTCTACCGAACTCGTACCATTGGCCATTCGAGCTGGACTCCGGGTACAGCGTGCTCGGTACTGGAATATTTGAGTTAGTTACGAGCGTTAGTTGGCCCGTTACTTGGCTTTAGTTAATGGCGCCGGCTTTAATGCGATTCTAGTGTTCGGTCCCCCGTGGGCCGGGCTTAACGCGCGACATCGTATCGGGTCCCGGCGAAATGGAATTTTCGATGCCCAGGGGTGTCTTAATCTTTCGTGGTGATTGTTACGAGTTCGCGGGCTCTACACGAAGTCCGGGGCCCGGTGCGATTTACGCGGCCCTGTCTCGTCGCCGTTTTCCCGTGTAATCGCGCACCGATTGATATCGTACAGAAGAGAAGGTTAAAAGCGAGATCGATCGGTGAAGACACTTCTGTCGGAGCTCGTGTGGATTTTTGCATGTCTTTCCCCGTTCGATTGAGAGACAGCTGAAATTCGGAAGCTCCGACACCTGCCCTTTGAGCATTAACCCTTTCGGCACGATCGCCGACTGTAATTGACAGCCGACAAGCCCTCGGTCGAGCCGACGCGTCGACCATAATCGACGGTGGATAGTTCCAACCAGTTATGGACGTTCACTCGATAAATCTTGCTTTGTTGAAACCATCGAGGCTCATTTGGCGCTGATCACTGTGTTACGTTGCGGCGACGCGATGCGCGCGGATATTAATAACGCGAGGGTTAAAGAGAAAGGACGCTGCGGCAAAAAATCCGGAATTCCGATGTCAATTCGACTCGCGACGAGAAAATGTAAAATAGTGATGCGACGGTGGATCAAGTCGGATACAAATAACATTCTTGCAAACGACTCGGCCTTTAATGCGCTTTCCGTCGAGGAAAGGTATTTAAACGGTCGAGCAACTCACCAGTGGTCCTTCGACTCGTTCTCCAAGAAGAGGTCGACGTCGTTGTGGCCTGAGTGGTCTCAGGGACGATCGCAGGCATCGCTGGCGCATTCGCTGATGGAACATTCGCCGGATGTATTACGTCCTGGTCCACGTCGGGGAACTCCATATCGATCGGAGACTTCGTCGACGTGGGACTACAAAGACGGAAGGAGTTCGTCATTTTTAGCTCTCGAACGTACAAGTTACGGGCCACCAAGTAACGAAAATATTTCTTCACGGGAGAGAGCACCTTGTAACTCGATTCCAAGGAACCGTCCGACCGGTTCGCTTTCGCTAACGGACGCGGCAGAATTTCTTTTCAGCCTTTGAAGAGTTACGTGACCACCGTTCGACTTACCTTCAATTACTCGGACAAATATTAATGCAACGATGGCCCCGTAAAACGTGCAATACCTCCTCGGAAACGAGGAGTCTCGGATCTTATTCGTCGAATCGAAGTTTATTGCCACGAGAAGTAACGCTGGATCGAACAAATCAAGTGGAAGGTGACCTTGCAAATACTTGACGAATTTTACTATTCTGTAGTGTCGAGGAACAACGTATGTAACGCGATCTAAGGTAACATTTCGGTTCCGAAGTTTCCGCGTAATATATCGCGACAACGATGTAGTCATTTTTTAGGGTAACCTTTTGGAAATTGTTCGGGGGAGTGTCCTCGACGACGTATGTCAAGGTCCAGACACGGATCTGGCTCCCCTAGGGTAAACAATTACCAAAAGTAATGAAGTGTTGGGACCGATCGGCTGTCCATTTGAATGGAACGCGGAGAACCGTGCGTGTGGATGTGAAAGTAGAGTGTACTGACCTTGATGTGGTGGTTATTGGCAGTGCCGGGGTGGACGGTGCCGGCGGCTGCGGCGGCTGCTGAGCCGGGGGTGTCGTAATCCTAGAGGGAGGCCTGACAGTCGGCTTAGCCGTGCTCCAAACGCTCGGCTGCGAAGTCATGAACCACGGCGGACTCGGACGGGACGTTGTCGTGGTTGTCGCTGCTGCAAGTGTTTCGTCGAGCTCGTTTTAACGTTGGAAGGGCTATAGTAGCGGCGAGGGTTTGAGGCGGGTTTTGTAACCGAGGTGGCGTCGGCGAACACGCGGGAAAGCAGAGACGCCGGTCTCTCGGAGGGTGGCCGAGGATCCTAAGAGCTCGTCTACGAGCTTATCGGATTCGAACGCCGGGTATAATTAAGAAGGAAAGTGATTTGAGGGGCTCGCCGGGGGTAGACGAGCTTCTCAGCCGGCTCAAACGACGGGGATATTTTAAACCTTCTTCGAAGGGAGGGCGGGGATCAATCTCCCGTAGATTCTCCTTGCTTCTCTCTCTTTCTCTCTTTCTCTCTCTCTTAGCCAGACCCACCAAGCGTCCGTTTGTTTCTCGTGGAATTGCAACGTTGCGGTGAAAACGTCTTTAATCTTGTCGATCGAACCTTGTTTTTACCGGTTACCCGGGATCGAACGTGAAATTAATCGGAGGTTAGGTTGATAGATATTAATCGGGCAAAACCGTGCGCGGCACCGATTGTTACCAGAACTCGCCGAAAGGGTTCGAGCACTCCGACGTATTGGTTTTCTCGAAGAGATCGGAAATCAAAGGGGTCCTCTCCTTAACGGTCTCTCTATCCATTTATTCGCCAAGGCGGTTCGAAATGTCGGGGATGGCATTGGATGGTTGCATCGCCGATTTAATCCCCGATGAAATAAATAATAAGCGATAGATTTCGGTACGTTCTCCCCGGTGTTTCGATGGCGGATCGTGACAGAAATATACCCGAAAACGAATGCCTCGGCCATAAGGCGAGCCAGGGGACGAGATTAGCCTGCCTCGCGGCTGATATCGCGACTATATCTGGCCTAAGAGGAGAAAACGATCTTTAACCCAAGATGGCGACGGCAGTTAATCCCCGAGTGGGATGGTCCGCGTATTTCGCGGTACTATCTCTATAGGGGTCATCTTTATTGGCCGAAGGGGTTGGCGATAAGGTAAAATACCGGACGTCGCCGATATCCGTTACGATAGTCGGCCGTGCGGGAGAAAGAGAGAGCTATGCGCGACTGGCAACGCGGCGAGAGGGCGAGAAAGGGAGAAACTCTCTCTCGTTCGTGGTATCGGGGCTACCAACCAGATCCGACTCCCCCTGAATGTACGTCAGTGCTCCGAGACCGATCTATCGAGCCTCTCGAGTATCGATCACGACACGACCGGTGTGTCGGGAGCCGTGAAAGGCAAACAGAGAGACGAGGGAGTTGACAGTTTATGGTCCAATAAGTGATTGTGTCGCCCGCCGGTTTAGTGGACCGCGAGGGCGAACGTCGCATGATCGTCTTCGCCCGAATAGATCATTCTTCAACTTGCTGTTGCCATTTTTATATCGTCTTTGTCATAATTGAAATTACTATAAAGAATATTTCGATTTGGTTGATTGCGAAAGGATCGGATCGAACTCTTTCCTAGCAAAACGATATCGATTGTTCGCTAGATACGGCGCTACATGTTTTTAATACGATTTAGTCGAATCCCGTTACTAGACTGCGGTAAAAGATTCTTTTGCCCTATCAAGAGTTTGATCATGTTCTCAAGAAGATGAAAATCTCATTAAACTTTTTCAAAGATTTTTCTCTGCCGTAAAATCCGCAGTCAAGTATTCTCAAGTCTCATGACGTAGACGCAATATCAATTTTTTTTAAAGATACCTTCTTGAAAATGTTAAGTACCGACATAAACTACGTCTCTCTCTTAATCTTCTTATTACTTCTTGTTCTAAGTAGATTGCAGTTTTGCGAATTTTGTCGATCGAGTTCGTCCGGCGGCGAAATCTTTAGACTCTACAATCTTCGTATTTATCGTGTGACGGTAAATGTCGCATTATACGAATACAGCATCGACCTAATCCTTTCACAATTGACCAAGAGACGTTACGAAACGGCAAAATTGTCCGAATAATTTGCAAGCGATTGCATATCTAATAATTTGCACCGCGAGCGAGCTTAACTACCCGGACTTCAATTGCAAAAATGGAGATTTATCTTGGTGTCGGACGTGTGGAGAAACGACAACGATCGGATATTTAGATCAAGATTGGCTATTACATTTTTCGGACACTCGACAACCCGATAAATAAAGGATTAACAGCGACAACAATAAAACCGGATGCATCGATCGCGGGAGAATTAATCGGGGAGCTGTTTATGGAGGCGAGCGACTCGATGCAAATTCACAATAACGTGCCGATGCGTCGTTTCGCCACAGTCGAATCGCAGTATCATCGAAGGTAACGATCGATGCTTACAGCAATCTCCCGGGACTCTCTGCTCTTATTGGCTCGCGGAAGAGTTTCATTACGGTACGAAACACGTCAGAAACGTTCGACGCGTGTATCTCGCGTTACCGATCCCCTACGATCGATTTCTCGATTGCAAAGATCACGTCTCTCGCGAACTCTTCCACCTTCTCCTTCTCTTTCTCCCCCTCTCTCTCTCTCTCTTTCTCTTTCCCTTCTCTTGCACGTTTTTTCCCTTTATACTTCTTCTGTCTCGAGAGCGCATAGTCGATGCAAGCTGCCGGGAGATCTTTATCGGGACACACGGGCTTGCAGTAACGTAGGCAACGCGAATCATAAGCGACTTCGGGAAACTCTAATCGATTCTCGCGGTCTGCGTCGAGCTTTTTGCCTCTTTACCTCCGCGTGGACAAAAAAGTAACCAATTTCCATCGTCTTTCCCGAGAAAAATCAGAAGCTAGAGAGACCGCACATAATTTCGACGGAATGTGCCCGTAAAAACGGTTATTCTGGTGCTTTTATCTTCCAGCATAGATCGGACTGAGATGGCCATTTTATACGAAAATCTGTAACTTTTTCATCTCTTGCACAAAAAGACGCTGCTCCAGAAAAGTAATCTTAAAAAAATAATTTTACTGTCACCTCCGGTTTAAAATCAAACGCTAAATGAATAAAATGATCGCTTTACCTGTGACTAATAATAAAATCAATTTTGACAAAGACGACTTAATGACGACAAGGAATGGTGGTTTCTACGCCAAATGAACACTGGCGAGAGAGAAAGAGATTCGTAGCAAATGATGGATATAAAAATTAGTGTTTTACTTACCGGACACGCATCGATAATGTGCTTCGAGGTACTTGTGGGTGTTGGGACAAGGATCGCCGAATTGCATAGTGGACGCAACGATGCTGCAGTTCTGCTGGTTGTTGCACCTGGATATCGAGGGTTTCGAATCGCGGTTAATCGAAAGTGCACCCTTACCAAGTGCACTGTACCATGGATACCCTGTCCCTTTTCTTTGACCGTCATGGGGTTTGGATCGAGAGACTTTTTCGACGTGGATCGCGATTTACAACTCGTGTTCGCTCCGAAATCCAAGCTTCCTCCAACGGATCGATCGATCTCACAAAAAAAAGGAGGAGTTATCGAAGATCGGAGGCATTTTCCTCGCGATTATTCCGACCTTCGAACATCCTCTTTATCCTCTTTGCGCCGGTATCGACGCTTTGAAATGGCTGCTGCCGATCTTCTCGTTTCGATCTCGAGACCGTGGAAAGGGCTTTGACAAGCGAAAAGAAAAATAATGCACCAACCTAGACAATAGTACTGCGCCTCGATGTACTTCCCGGTTCCGGGACACGGGTCCTCCTCGAAAATGTCGCTGCGCACGTCCACCGTACAGGAATTACGATAATTACACCTGCAATCGTCACGTGAGCAAGAGAACGTTACCCCAGAGGACAATGATTGCGGGAGATTCAGCGTCCTTCGACGGAATCACGAACCGAGAATCAAAGGCTATGACGCCTGAGGGGGATCGAAATCGACCTTGAAACCCTCCATCCGATCCGCAACCTCTCTTGGAAATTTGTTCAAGGAACGAACACTCGGAATTGATATATCACAAGACTCATGGACGAATGAATTTCAGTTCTTGCACGAGACAGGCTTGGGCATGTTTTACTCAAAAATTAAAAAAAAAATCAGTTACTCTGACCCTTTCATTTTGTTCGAACTATATAATTTCGGTAAGGGTGCAGCGCAAAGAGAAATACTTGAAAAATTGATCAGTCTGCAACTTCATTCCAATATGTATATTCTGAATTCTCTTAGTTTTTTAAAACAGTAGTATAGAATGAAATAGATTGAAATGAAAAGAAAGATTCCCGCTTCTCTGAATGAAATAAGATTTTCGGGTGTCGTTGGAACGAACACTTTTAAAGCACTTTGAACAATGCCCACGCCCGTCGGACGTACGTGATCACACCGGAAAAAGCGAGAATGAGTCGCGGTAGCTTCAGCGAAAGTGTTAGCGACAATAGACGTCTGATGTCGTTTCCAGGACAATGGGTTAGTAGAGACAAGGGTTTGCAAGAGTTTTAGAAGCAACAATAGAGGCGGTCGAAGGCGGGCCGGACGAGCCCGTACGTGTGTCGTGTGCCGAATTTCGTCCGGTGTTAATGTTTCTCCACGGCTATGTACAGAAAATCATGCAGAGGGGGATGACGTTGCCTTAGAAAAGAAAATCCTTTTCGAGCGGTCGGCGCCCAAGTTGACAATATAATCGAAGTTTCGAGCAAAGTCTTTGGCGTTCTTACGGGCGTCGCGTCGCGTCGCGGTTTTTCTCTCTCTCTCGCTCAAGAGAACGCTTAATGGCCGAATGCGAAAGTATCGGTGGCACGAAATGGTAAACTTTCGAGAGGAATTCTGCGTCACGGTGCTCCCCCTCCCCTCCCACCCCCCGCTTCTTCGTTGGTACTTTACCGGGACCCTTGTTCGTTAAAAGGCATCTCGTTCTTGGGAATCGCGAAGGAGAGAACTCTTAACTCTTAAAGCTCAGTCTCTCGCGGAGTACAATGGGACGAGAAGTCAACGTTCCTTCCCTTCTGTTCGAGCGATGTCCCGATCTCCGGTTACCAGCGACACGTTTTCATTTTCCAACGGTAATCGGACGACGACGCAGCGCCTCGTTCGCGACGATTGTTCGATTTAAAATGTACTCTAATCGTCTTATCGTCCCGCCCTCTTCCCGGTAACCTGCTCTCGAAACAAAATCGTCCCGCGGAAAGTAAATCGATAAATTGAATGAAATCCCAGGCGACGACGGAGGATGCACAAAGGAAGCTGCTTCGTTGCTTTTAATGCTATTACGAAAATATCGTCGACGCGGTCACACCGGAAACGGAGGAGTCGCCGGTAACGAACCGATCGATCCCGACCCGCACGCGCCTTAATGAAGAAATACAATTGGAACGTGCGTCGCCGGTGCTCGATTGCAACTTCTGCAGCCTTGGCCGAGCCATGTTTTCGAGTGCTTGAGCCGGAAACCGGATTTACCCGTCTCTTCCGAACACCTTTAAACAACGAACGTGTCTCTGGTTATCCGAGAGCTACTCGTTCCGACCCACGATCATCTTCGACTCCGATGCAGACTATCAGGCCTGCTTCAATGAAATTTGTAGTTAACTTTTTTTGAAAAAATCGCGAGAGAAACGTACTTTCGCACAATTTGAAAGTAGATTGTGCCGGCGCATTCTACGGTGAATAATATACACGGCGATCTTAGATTCGGCAAGGTGTGCAGGGCTTAATCTCGGTCGGAGCGGGGTAGCTATTAAAGCGGGTACACAGGCCATTGTTGGCCAGTGCGGAGCGAAGTGCAGGTGCAAAGCCCACACACGGCCTGTTATCGGTCCGCGTGGCAGCCACTATTTCGGAGGATTAAGCGGCCTCGTCGGTCGTCGGTTTTACACGTGGAAATTTTGCTGGCCGAATCTCGGTCTGGCTTACGTTCTCCGATTTCGAGAATCATTTATTTTTTGTCAGCCCATTTTGTACGCGCAACGAACGCGTGCCCGGTCGAGATACAACTTCCGAGGAGACGAGAGGGAAAGAGAGCGAGACCGTTCCTTCGAAAGCGGAAATGATTAATTCGCGCTGCGGATCGATCCGGAGCGAGGGCGAACAATCGAACGAAAGGGCGGAATTCTCGTTGACTTTGCGGGGGTCGTCGGTTCGTCGTGATTCGAGTGGCGTGTATCGACAGCCCATGGGAAGTTCCGGTTACTTCGCGTAATTGGCCCCGGCTCATAGATTACTATGTTACGGGGGAAGAAACGCGGCGTACGGCTCGCTCCGTTATCGGCGATCGTTCCGAATTTATGACCGGCAGAGACGAAACCGTCGCGTCTATTTCGATTGACAGGAAATATAATCAGCTGGCTCAGGTTACGATCATTCAATCCGAAATTTCATGGGAATTCGATTCCGATTCGATAACGTTCATCCCGTTTTAACGAGCGTCGGTTTTCTTAGCATGTAGCGTCCCAGAAAGCGTGACGCGAAGGGAATATTTTTCGCCGATCGGGAAGCGTTATCAGTCGCCATTGTTTCGCGCGAATAATGGATAACATTGTTTAAATATTGCACGCCTTCAACAGCGCAGGTAGTTTGTCATTCAGAACAAAAATTGGTTCGCCCGAGCGAGCCATTCTGCTGGGAAAAATATTGGAAACGAACATAGACGTGTAGCGTTCGTGCGCGATTATGTTCCGGAGAATATTTGTTACGTGTTCGGAGGGGCTGCTGAAACTTTGTAGTACCGATAAAGTTTAAGGCTTTTCTGCAAAAGCGATCTACTTCGGCGCGCGCTGTATTTATTATTTGTCTTTACATAGTAGCTGTTCCGCTGTTCCAGTTTCTTAAAGGAAACGCGTTGGAGATAGAACTCTTATCTTCGTAATCATTTCTCGCTAGAACTACACAATGTTATCCAACAATCTAGGATGCACGGTAGACACATCGCTTTTCTGTGGAATTTTGATAAAAATTCGAATATTTTACTTCGGGACTCGTCGAACAACTTAACTGTTCCATTTGTTATTAATATTCCTCGTGATCGCGTTTTTCTCGATACGACGTCGCCCTCTTCCGTCGGGTTGCTCTCACCCGCACATTTCGCCCGCCCCGTCGAATAGAGCCAAGGGTAAACGCGTAATTTCAGACGGATAAATTATGAGCGAACACGAAAAATCGCCATTTCGCGGATGTTGGGGCGCTCGTTATTAAGGGCTTCGGTTTCCTTTAACCTCCCCCCGCCTTGTGTCCTGACCCGGCTGCGTTTGCGCGTTCACGTATCGCGGAGCCGCTCGTTGCCTGCTTTAATCATCGATTTCACGATGATTCAGAGGCCTTCCGTCTCGCGTGGGCTGCCTCGGATTTAATATGTCTCGACCGGTTCACGGCTCGCCCCGTCATTTGTCCGTGCAACCCCCCTGTTATTTTTCGCCCGAAAGAGATTTCTCCTTTTCTACTTCACGCGATTCTCGGCCGAATAACACTCGAATAATAAAAATTCTGAGCCGGTAAATAACCGCTGCAGATAACAACGTGAAAAGCTATTTCTTTTACAAGCGTTCCAAGTTGTTTTATCGCATCCGACTGCACGGATAGCGATCGCGTATAGACCGTTTGACTTTCTCGCTTGCAAGAAAGCGAGGGAAAACATTCGGGTAAGCGGTCTATCGATTATAAATATTCTCGAGAGACGGCAATAGAAGAGATGGAAATTCGTTACTCCGAAATGCAGGCGATTTGAGCGCTATTTACAGGAGAGCATTGCGCCCTGGAGTGAGTGATCGATGCATCGGTGATTCGATTACGACGAGCTACGGCGTTGCGGCGAAAATGAAAGGGAATCAGGCGATTCGAGAAATCGTTCGGCGAATTTACGGTAGTTTGCGCACGCGAGGATGTTTAGGGTGTATAATCGACGCTCGGGAGAAAGAGTGTATCGACGCGTTCGCTCCCGAGTATGCTTAGGCACGATTCACGCGGACCGTCGCGTCGTTCATCTTAGCGATTCAACGCTGTCAAACACGCCGATATTTGCATTCCGGGGTGCACAGAATTTATTGTTATCGTCGCCCGGCTCGGTCTATTTCGAGCTGACTTTAATATGTCGTAGCAACCGAGCGGCAAAACTTCTCGTCGCGGAGTTTTTCCCAATAGTCCGAGAAATTTTCGCGGAGGAAATAGAAACGATTTTTATTGGAGTTGATTTTCATTCATTTTTAAAGGAGCCACGGAGAACAACGTTCGGGGAATATTCTGTTTCGCGAAGGAGCAGCATTGAAAATCACCGATATGCGTTTTAAATAAAGCTCAGACCTTCAAGCCCTTCAGAAAAGTTTATTCAAATGATAGCCCGAAACCCAGCGTTTTTCTTCTATCTAAAGCTCCGGCCGATGATTTACGATATCCTTATTTATGCGCCTAGCGTTTAATAACGCAAAAGGGAACGGGCCGCGACGCCTACGTGTCACGCGACACCTAAGGGCTGCAAAGTACATCTCTCGTGTAAAAAGGCTCTTGCACGAACCGTCCGGGAATGTTTTACTATTTATAGCCTCTCTTAATTGTTGAAATTTTATGCTTTACATTTCCGACATTTTATTTCTTTTGTGCAGCCGCGGCACCCGCGTCTCTAACTTTATGCTCGCGGAACGAATCCCTTTTAATTCCTGTCCTTCCCAGGGAAAATTAATTTTCACCAGAAATAAATATAATGTTTCCATCCTCGCGCGTCCTCTATCTTTGTTCCTTCGCTTCGCGAACAGCAGTGGAAAAAGTCTTTTCAATCGACCGCGTACAGTTCTCGAAAAAAAAAACAATAGTTACTTTAATTACCTTATTTCGCCCGACGCTCTTGTTATCCGCGATAAGTACAAAACTTCCTGCGATTTTCTCGGTTTATTCGAGTTTCAACTCGGACAACAAACTTGCCAAACGGAAAACAGTCATTCTATTACCGTTTGGATAAAGGTAATTCAACGAATCCTAAAGCGTTCGCATAAATATATCAAGACGTCACCGTGTTACCTTCACCGTGAATTAATGTTCCGGGATCGCCGATGACCCCGACAAAACTGTACATTTTCTTTAACGAGTTTCTTTAACGTTTCCGAATCATTTGGAAATATTTCAAGATAACAAATTTTTGTGCAATTATCTCTACTACTACATAAATGCTCGCACGATTCCCTCAGCACACGAGTCGAGATAAATCCTCTTCAAATTTTACACACGTATAAAATAGAAATCTCGTTATCTCGGCAACTAAAGTGATGCACGAAATTTTCATTTGAAAAACTGAGGCCTACAGTGGAGGAATGTCGGCTCTAGAGTAACCTGTAGCGCGAGTTCGCTCTACGGGGAATATTATCGCAGCTTCCATGCGGAGGACGCGTTGAAAGCTCTGCGCGACGCGTCGCACGAAGGACTCGGTTCGATCGATTCGCGGGAGCTCGTAACGCGGTAATCCTATTTCATGAACACGGAACGGCGAATTGAATGAACGACCGTTCGAGTTTCTCAAAGCGACCGATTTTCAATTTTCCCCCGCACGCCCGCGCGTTTCTTCCCCTGGTTTTATTCGTCGGTCCGGCCTCGCGCGGCGCGACGATGCGACGCGAGGCGAGCGCGGAGCAAAGCGGAGCCGGATCCCGGCGCTGTGTGTCAAAGGGAAAACGGGTTTTCCCGGCGATTTTCGGTGGTCCGTGTGCGTCGTGAGTCCTCGCGAACAATCCGGCGGGTTCTCTTGCACAAAAGAAATTCCACCGGCGATTAAAAAGTTACGGGAATCTCGACACGGTGAAACGGGAAACGCCTCGGTTTCTCTCTCTTTCTCTTTGGACTCTCTCGATCGGAGCCCTCCTCTCGATTTCTCTCGTTCGATCGAACCTTTTGCACATACATGTACACAGGTTCCGTTTCCTTGTCGGAACCGTAGGCGTGACTCGACTCGCGTTACAGCCTCGCGATTCCAGATACGAGAGCCAAGCCGAATGATTTTTCATAATCTACCTGAGTACGGGGGGAGCCCGGTTAATTGATTTTTCGCCGATACACCGACTCGCAGGGAGCCTCCTCGATTAATTTCACGCCGGGTACCGCACGCTCGATCGCGCGCGCGCGCGCGAGCACTCGATATCCGCGTATATACGCTGTTATGGTTTCGTCGCGATCTCCCGTCGCTCCCGATGGCCGGCGTGTTTTCGGCTAAAACTGAATCCGTGTTCCCGCGCGGACCTCATTTCGCGCCCCAATTTCCAGCCGCGAATGGCGGTTCCGTGTCGCCCGACCCGCCCCGAATGATCGACTCGTCCGTCGACCTGCTACGCATATACCAGGTGTCCCTGAAGAAAACAACATCGTCGCGATTCAAATATTATACCGAACGAGACATTCCACCGGCCAACGTCCACCGAATAATTTTGTTTTTCACAATTACATGTTCTGGAATAAATAAGCATAGACAAATTGAGATGCACAAATTTTCTTCAGCAAGAACACAGAACTTTCTGCACGACCTAATTAGAACTTCACAAAATTGCAGGACGCTTAATTATAACCAAAAAATTCCCCATCTTCGAGCTCCTGTGGAGAAAAGCCGGGTCGGACAGTTAAAACAAACACAAACGAAATATATTACAAATAAAGACAGAACATATTTTTGAAATAATTTTGAAAATATAGCAATATATTACAGCTTCTGGTTTCGTCCACTCAAAAATAAGAAGAATAGAAGAAACGCATCTTTCGTGTCTCACCCGATTTTGTAACGACGAAGACACATAGAAACGAGTTCTGAGGCGTGAAAGTACAGAATTATTACAAGATTATTGTGAATTTTGAGATGAATGATCACAGATTAATTTATACTTGCGGCTTAAAAATATCGCAGAGAATTTTGGTTAAAGACGTAAGCGTTGCAATGATAGATAAATAGAATATTTTCAAAATTTTTTACACAAAGTGACAAATCGAGAGTTTTTCGGTTATGACTCAGCGCTCCGTTAATTTTACGAAGTAGCGTATATCTAGACATTGCTGCACGTGAAATGTCCGGTTTTTCGCTGTAACTACAAACAATCCAGAGGTGTAAGAAATCGAACGTAGGAAGCGACAGATGGACCTTCGATTGAAAAATCCGACTCAAAATTGTTAACGTGGAGCTTCCCCGATGCTACTCTATTTTCAATTGATTATATTTCACAACATTTTTTCATGAACGCGTAAAATCCAGGTTTTAAAACAGTACACAACACGCTTGCAGATATGCTAGTATTTTTCGATTTGAACGCATGGTAGCATACAAAGCATAAAATCGGACATTTGATATGTAGCAACCTAGAAAAACGTTAAACTTGGCACTTTTTTTTATCAGACTTTTCCAGAGCCGAACCGAATTGATAGAATCGAATTAAAAGAGATTCGATCACAGATTGTGAATGAGAACACGGTGAAGCGAATACTTCCATGCGCGTTGTTCGTAGGTAGAATGGAAAATTGAATTTCGTCGAATATCATGGAGTGATTGAACCGGAGCGAGGGAGAAACGTTGCGCTCCGTTACTTTGCAGCTTATTAATTTCTGTAATCTCTCGAAAAAATCAAACCGTGCAAAACCCCGCGATCCAAAAATGATTTCGCGTTACCCATGGTCTCGATCGCTCTCGATCCGCGTGTTTAACTAGCGGAACGTCGCGAGTAATCCGTCGATACACGTTTATCCACGGTTCGACAGGTCCCTCTGCATGATATTTCACAGCAATAGTCCTTTTTAGCATCTGAGAAATTATTGAAAGAGCCGCGTTACGCACTCCGGATAGTGGTAGAACGTTCCCCGTTATGCTCTCGCATATTCTCGGCGATCGTGAAAGAAAAAAAAAGAGCGGATCAAGTGGTCGCCGTAAATAATCGAACGCGCGTTCTCTCTCCGGTTAATATTCCTTTTGCTCCTGTTGCTCGTAGAGTTGCGTTTAATCAAGCATAGAATCGATAGGAAATGATTCGTGCAGAATTCCATGTGTGAACCGATGCGTCCGATGGTTACAAAGTGTATATATATATACTGGTGAGACGAGCGAGCGTGACGAACGCCGACGAAAAAGCCTCTTTTCCACCAAGAATTTCCCCCAGGATATGTAATTTCCCTCGCAGACACATGACAAAGTGGTAAAACGAGAGAACACAGCGCAGGAGCTCTTCGTGGCATTGCGGACGGTGACAAGAGAAAAGGGAAAGATCCATGGCAGCACACGTGGCGTTCTTTTATGTATATATGTGTATATATATATATATATAAAAAGATTAATAATTACACCTGGAATGATATCTTCGGAGAGGGAGACATGAAAAGCGATTCATAGTTTCTTCGTTAATCATTTCTGCAGACGTTGATAGACATTGTTCATAGTCTCCCTCTGCGAATGCTCGGGTTGCTACCGCGATCGTGAGATGTCGAACAAACGATAGTGTCCAGGATCGTGAAATGAAAAATTTTAGGAGATCATTGCAGCGGATGCGCCACTGGCCAGCGCGAAGCGTTGCAATGATCGAGAATCGAGTTGGACACGATCGCGGCTGCGTCGAGCGCACATGTATCCAGCAATTCACACTGCGGGTACATTAAACAATAACCGAGGCATGCAGTTGGTCGCTTGTGTGTCAAGATGGAGCAAGGATATCACGGAGAGCGCGATATTTGTGCTTCGTATATACACGGTGACGTTCTCCTGGCGTGGCAGAGTTCGTGTGCAGGGTTTCGCCTCGGAACTTCTCCCCAATTTCGCACCCCCTTCTCATCCTCACCTGTATCTGGTGCCGCCTCTCGTCCCCCAAACCACCCCAGACACCCGGACACCAGGGGTAACTGGAAATATTCGTCGGGCTTTCCCCACGTTCCCGTGATTGGAATACTTTTAAGTACCTAACTGGGAGCGGCTTTCTGTCTCTCTTTCTCCGCGAAGAGTCTCTTCCTCTTAATCTGCCGGAGGATTAAACGAGTTTTGTCGACGGAACTTGAGAGAGGGCACCGACACACGCACGCGCCGGTACAATCTCGCGAGCCGAATACAACCAGATATTACGCGGTTACTTGCTAGGAATTTATTCCCCCGGACGAGATATGGCAAATGTGAAATAGTTGACCCGCGTTTGCATTCCGTAACAGCGCCCCGGTCGCCCGGGAATGCGACCGCCAAGATTTTGTAACTTAATTCTAGGCTCTCCGACCATTTTGTCCGGTTCCATTCGTTTATAACTTGCCATCGGTTGTTCTATTTCCGTGTCGATCTATGCGTTTTTCAGTTTACCCCGCAGCCGAACGTGTTGATAAGACGCGAGCGGCTGTAGGCCGGCTTACTTCGAGGATAGAATCGATTGTTAAAGGTAAAAGGATGCTGGTTGCTTGGCTGTTTTAAATAGCATCGCGGAAGATGTAACGGGCCATTATCTGCTGGATCGGCTAAGCTGCTTAAGCGGGGTGTCGACGCAGGACCCGCAGCGTGTTAATAGTTTATCATCGCTTTAGCGCTTAATCGCCAATTACAGTCGGAGTCTATTAGCATTTTAACCATCGATTCGACTAATGAAAATCCTGAAAGAGCCGGGTAACGATCGTCCACGGTAGGGCCGTGTTCGATACCGTGTCTGCGCCGGAATCGATCGGAAAAAATTGAAAACCGAGCAAGTCCAGCGTTAAAAGCGAACCGGTGGGAAACGAAACAACGATGGCAAAGGCTTGACCTAACCGTGCGACAGCTACCCCGATTTGCGTCAGCGTCTTTCGATCGAACGGAACAGCTAATTTCGCCTAACGAGATTACTGGGAATTCGCGCGGCCTCAATTAGCCTCGATTAAACGCCGGAAACCGAGCTGAAATCGGAAGGGAAAAATAGAAGTCGCTCGAATTAAAGCGAATCGTACGGCGCAAATGAAAATTATAAGCTCTCGACGAATCTTCGCGGCGCGCTCTACACGTTACGCTCGTAAATCCTCGAGCGTGTAATATCGGAAATTACTGTTCTCGATCTAATTTTTCAGCGATTATCTTTAAAAAAAATTCCGAGATTATCAAGACACCGGAAATCGTGCAAGTTTTACTATTGACGAAAAGTTACGTCAGTTCTCCCTGTTATCCCCGTTGGAGATCGCGCGAGCAGGGCCGTGCAATTAGGAGTGTGTAGTCTACAGCGGCAGCCAATGTAGATTCGATAGAAATTAATGACAGATTTCTAAGTTCTGTTTAGCTTATTGAACTTCTTAAGTAGTTTTCTATTAATTTTAATTTGGAAAAACTTGCTTCCCCGCTAGCTGCAGAGACAGGGAGTGTCTCTGTATCGTGGCACGACACGGCCCTGCACGCGAGCCATCCGTTACGAAAAGAAACTGTCCCGGTGGAAATGAAGGACAAACACGAGAGCCGGCTGCGAGTTTTCCCGAACGCGAAAACGCCGAATTGCGACCCCTGATCATTTCATTGGTAGCTGACCGGCCCGATACCAATTGCGGGGACTTGTTTATCGACGCGAGACACAGGTGGAGCCCCGAGGAGACCGCCATTCCTCTTTTCGGCCCTCGTCGATCACGGAGGTCGGCCGTGTTTTCATAAATACCCGCCGAGACGGAATAGTATTTCCAGGGAGACGTTCCTCTAATTGTTTATCATCGGGTCGGCGACTCTGCCTCGAGGTTGCTCGATCGCGCCGCGCGAAATTACGTTCTTCTCGCGTTTCCCTGCCACGGTTAATTATCTTCGACGGCCACGCGATGACGAATCGTGAAATTGTTTAATATATCTACGACGGATCGATTACGCCGCATCGCGTTCCCGCTTCTGCCTTGAAAAAATTCCTTCCACGTTAACTCCCTCTTCGACGACCGCCCCCGTTCTACTTTATTTCATTTTTCTGTTCGATTTCGTTACCTCTCGGCCGATCGATAGTTATTAATTGGTGGACAAACAAGCGCCGGCGAAACATTGAATTTCACTTCCGAAAGTAACGAGCAGCGTTACGCGCTTCCGATCGCGCCGATCGATTATCCGTAGGCCGGCACGGAAACATTCAGGAAATATCAATACCAAGAGTGCCGTCCCCCAAAAACTCGATGTTTTTTTTTCTCGCTATTATTGCGGATACAGGCGTGGTTTTTGAAACATTAATGGCAATAATAGCTCGCGGTCGCGGACGTTTACAAACTGTTTTATGGATCAGCGTTTCAACAGGTTCGCCGCCATTTGCGCGGCGCGGGAACAATTATCGGTTTTCTTTCTGGTAACTGCACCGCGGATTTTTATTGAAAATAAAAATTTATTTCGTTTTTTAATCGTTATAATAAGTCGGGAATGGTGTAACAGTATTTTCAAATTCTTTGCCATCAGTGGTCTTGTTATGCTTTTACTTTGTTGGTCGCTCGAGACCGGAATTAGTCGAGTAAAACGGTTTATGGTTCGATAGCGTACGACACGACGATCCACTAAAAACTGTCCCGCGCGTTCCTTTGCCGTTGAAATTGGATTCCAACGAAGAAAGTATCCAGAAAGGCACGTCTCGTTGGTAATGATTTTCGGCGCCACGGTATTCCACGGCGAACCAAAAAAAAAGCCAATAGAGAAGACCGTTCTCGAGAAGATTCCGAAGTTTTCGAACTGGTTCCCGGTCGGTCAGAGCTAACGACGAGAGTCGAATCATCGAGTGGCCATTATCGCAATGTAATTACACCGCGATTGCGCAACGTCGGGGAAAGAATCCGGGATGGCAACAACCTTCTTGGCAGGTCTCTCGACGAGGCAGCACGCGATATGATTCCGCGAAACAATGACTTCCGCTTCGATGATTATCGAATTGCAGTTTTAAAGTTCTCTCGATGCACGGAATTACCGTTCTGTTAACGAATTGTCCTCGCGTTACGATTTCAGCAAACCCTCGATCGATGAGCTAACAATTAACTAGGGATGGCGTGAACATCTGCTTTTGGAATACTCGTGATTCGATCACCTTCATTTTCAGTCACGTTTATTTTTCTGATTGGTGAATAGCATAATTGTTCTTCTAAACTGTACGTTTTACATGAACGTCGTTAAAACAAAATTGCGAGTTAGATCGCATTTGTATCAAATTGATTATATTTGCGTTTTCTATAATTGTTAAGCTCGCCGTCACTACAATTAACCCTACTTTTAAGAGGAATTGATATTTACCGATAAATAATGTGTTGAAGTTAAATTGTACAAAAGAAATTTCTGATTCATTTTAGGATGACATCGGGGAACATGCAGCGGTAAATTGTGTCTGAAATTAGTTTGCACATATTCCGAATACTGCAAAAACGGGTAAATCCGTGTAGCAAGTTCGGGCGAGGCGGTAAATAGAAAACGAAATGATCTGATATAGGTTCGGCGGGAAACAAAGTGACAGGGCCATCGATCGAGGGCGAACGCGACACGTAATGGAACTAATTTCCGCGTTTAAAGCCGTTGGCCCCGCGAATTGGCCGTTCTTTTCCGATCTAATTGCTTCGGTTCCCGAGCGTTGGCAGATTAAGAGTGGAAAATCCACTAACGCGCGCGTCATTTCTCAACGGCGTAATGAACATTTCCACGGTTACGCAACGGGCCGTCATTAATTCCGTAGACGGAATTTCGCAGCGGACCCCCGGCCATTCAATTTCATTAATCGTTCCAGGCGAAAGCCGTCCTCTCGACCCCGTCCCGGTTTCACTTAAATCGTAATCTCGGACGTGGCTCGGCCCGCCGTGCCGCTCCAACCCCCGCTGATAAATCTGCTACTAACCAACCAGTCTCTAAACGCGCGTCAATCCGCCGTTTCGACGCCAGATCCGAAACAGGCTTTGTTCTACGGCGCGTTAATCCGCGATCGGTCCTTTCCGCGCCGATTAAACCGAATTCCCGATCGAAATTTCTGACCAGCTTCTGGCCCCCCGCTCCCAGCATTAGACGATCCCGTTGGCGGTCTTTCGGTGCCCCCCGTTCCGAGCGAGGAATATTAGCAAATCATTGCAGAATCTATACCAGGAGAGAAAGAGACAGCACCCCTACGCAAAAGCTAAAGTGTCTCCCTACTTCAACGCCCTGGCACAAGGCACAACTTGGGGAATTTTTTAAAAAACAATTACAAACTTTGTGCGGTTATTCGTCAACATCAAAAGGACCTATTCATATTTCTATAGGCAATTATAGTAACCTTTGTTAAACTTGTAACGATAGCAGCGAACCCGTGTTGTGGATGTTTAACTATCTGGTCGACCCATGAGAAATGCGATTTTCGTATTACTGGAAGGTGATGTACCAACGCGTAATCACTCTGCGCAAGAACATATTCTCTACTTGTACTCCACTGTACAAGGTTGTGGTTAAGTTTTTGTACGTCACCTTCCAAGAATACAGGAGGACATTAATATTACTTGTAAAGAAGCGATTTTCGGAAATCGACAAAGCGGAGAGACCCCTTAACGTTAACAGGAGTTGGCTACTGCTAGTTTGCGAGAAAAAAAGATAGCGGGATAGCGAGTAGTTACCGTCGCCAGGAGAATCACTGCGAACTACTTGTCCCCTGGCAGTTAGGATACGCTTGCTCCATTTTGCTTACCTTCCCAGTAGAGTCCCAGAGGCGCCGTGTTATAGGAGGAGTGTTAGAGCGGATAACGCTGCTGGCTGCCGCGCGAGGATTTCCATTCGGGTCGACTCAAAATTCTCGTCCGAGGTAAAGCAATTTTGGTATTCCAATAAGTGACGGCGCTGTCTCGCGCGGCAGTCGGCAATAGTGGGATCTTTGTATGTACTTGCTGGGAGGAGCGCTAAGACAAAGGGATCTTTCGGAGGAGCGAAACACAACGAGGCACCCACAACACCTTGCGTTAAGTTTTTTTTTAGCGGGTTTGTACATGCGTGTGAATTTCCACGGAGGTAGATGGACTTTGCGTAAAACCACACCCTGGGATAGAGGACGGGAACGATGGTTAGACGGTTACGATGGATGAACAGAGCGGGAGTAGAACAGAAAAAAAGCTGCTGAAAGTATAGCGGAAGTGTGAGTCTTAGAACGAAACCTCTTGGAATTTGAAATCCTTTTATCGTAGTTGAGACAAAACCAACGGATCTCTCGAGCTTCCCATTTTTATCGTTCCGAGAGGAAACGAAGGATCCTGTGATTTACGGGCTCCAGGAGAGATCGATTGATCCTTTCTCAACTGTGTCTATCGCGCGGTCAAACATTGCGTGGCGCCGTGCCACCGTTGATTCTCGTTTCGCCGTGAGTCTACCAGATCGGACGGTTCCAGCGGAGCACGCGTCAAAGATAACGGCGGCGATAATCATTTATTTCACTGTCCGTTCCCTTACCGATAAAGGCGAGTACGCGGACTCGATTAAAATCGTTCTCTCGGCGAAGAAAGAAGAAAACCGATCGAGTTTCCGCTGGGAACCGTCTTCCTTGGTTCTTCAACTCTGCTGCGTTCTCCGAGCCGATATTTTTCGATCTTTCAACCAAGTTCTCCTCTTTGCTCGACACTGTTTAAAACGTACGACTCTACCGAAGACCGTAGCAGAGTTAAATACTTCGATATTCTCTTCCGAATGCGTCGGATATCGGCGAATCCTGTTTTGTAAAACTTCTTGGTCCCACGGAACGTACTTTTACGACGCGACAAAGAGTAAAAGAGACTAATGAGAGACGGAGAGAGAGATAGAGAGCACGAGCGTACGTCAGGGATAGATTGCGATCAGCGATCTCCCCGATCGATTCCGCGGGAAGCAGTTAAATTGACGTCCAACTCCTCCGACTCGTCTTGCGAAACGCGTGCTCGCGCGAGTATGCGAACAGGCTGCGAACGTGTGCGAGGATCCGTCGACGCGACGCGACGGGACTTCGCCAGTTAAAGTTAATCGGAAAGTTATTACCCCGGCTGGGTCCTTAGACGGTGCTCCAGCTTGAAACGCGTTTTTCTTGAAAAGGTGCTCGAGCCGGTAAGCAGCCGCAATTTGATCTTAACGCGACCTTGGCGGTTCTCGCGAGAGCGGTTAACGCGTTGCGAGTCCCAGTGATATAATCGACGAGAGCCGAGGCTCGTTTCTTATCCGTCGAGCCGTGACGAGAAAGCTCGCCGGACGCGATACCGACTCGTCGTTGCGATCGTTTCGTCTATTTGCAATCGTCTAAATCGATTCCAGGCTGGGGCACACGAACAAAATAGAATAAAATTTTATTTCATTGGACAGACCTCTTAATGCATCTATGATGAGTTGGTAATAAAAAAAGACCACTGTATATCGATTTGTATGGTTTAATTAAAATAGTCGGAGATCAGAATTTAAAATATTCTACTGCACGCTTTATGAGGTTAACATGAAAATGCCACAATATTTTCAGAAGCGTTTTTCAACATTTTAGTTTCTAGCTTAACACCCGACGTTCTCTTTCTCTATTTCTCTGTTCGTATCTCTCTCTCTCTCTCTCTCTCTCTTTAAACTCTCCCTCGAGCTCGGACCAATCGACTGGTCCACCGATACCGCAGCGATTCGTCGGACAACGAAGACCAAACAAACACAAGAGAAAAAAAAAATAAAAGTATAGAATCAGGAATCCGCAGGACATTTCGTCGGATTGGGTCGAGGGATCTCGCAGGATGTGGATGACCGTGTGAGATACGCGTGACCACGCGTGCCGTTCGATGTATGGCATCGCCCAGTGTGTGTATGTGTGTACGTGTGTGTGTGTATGTGTATGTCCGAGGCACACAAACGCGGAGATCGAAGGAAATAGAGTGGATGTTCGCGGGGACCGGGATAGAGAAGCGATCGCTGAGTTTGCGATTCTTCCTATCGCTCTGATCCGCCGCGAAATACGCCCTTCAATGGTCAAGCAATTGGCCAGTTCGCCGGACCATATGAAGCCGTCCACTCCTTCCTCATTTTCCTTCCTTCTCTGGACACATCCTTTCTCCCCTTACTCCTCTAATTCCACCCGACCCCGTACATTTCCTTGCGATCTCGACTCCATGCTTTTTGCTCCATTTTCGTGGACAGTGTATGGCGAAGTGCGATCCGACTCGCGATCATCTGAATCTACGCAGAGGTCGATCATCGTACCCTCTGCAATCGGCGATCGAAGCTTATCTACATCGTAGATTAGCTAGGATGAGGGCGCAACTTGCTAGTGAATTGTCTGTGGACTGCAGACGTTAGCGCGAATTCGCATCTCAGTTGTTTGCTCACAAAAGAGAGAAGGAAGCGCAGGTTTAATTAAAATGTATGCTTATTGTTCAAATTCTTAATTAAGCGAACTTTAAACGGAAAGACGTCGTCTGTCTCTACGCATCTACGGCATCTGCGAATGCATAAAATAGTGGAGAATTCCATTCAATGAGCACCATTTTTATTTTTGCAAGGAACTTCGCGGATTAATGAAATTTTTACGAAGCGATGTATGAAGATGAGAATTCGCGTACAGATCCACAGTCCATTGCAATCGGATGACACTCCGCCTGTCTCCGGGACAAAAGAGACGCGAAGGAGGAGAACACCGCGTCGAAGAAGAAGATCACCGACCGAATTCCCCCATTTTGAAAAATTATAGTCGTCACGATCGATGACGACCGCTCCACCAAGCATCGCGTCCGTATGGCTAATAATGCAACGGGGCTAATGAACGTGTGTTCTTCGAACGAGCGGAGAATCATTTCCGAGCGAGCGTGTTCAATTAAGCATTCTTTCACTTTTGTTCCTCCGCGACCATTTTATCAACCGGTCCACAATAAAACAACATCGCGTTGTCGATGGAAACGCTCGAAATGCCGACACCATTATTATTTCAACGAACTAGCATTTTCTACCGTTTCCGACCGAGATGGTTTTCTTAGAACGGCGACTCGACTTCGAGAAGTTAATGTCCAAAAGTGACCGATATTCTTGCAACCGTTGCATTCCATAAGTGAGAGTACAGTGGAGAGCAGTCCGCGCGTCGCTCGTAAAACGTACCAGACATGAGATAATATTTCTCTGAAATGCTTTGACAATTCTTTAACTTTCGGTAATCCTCTTTGCAATCTGAGTCAAGAAAATTCTTTGAGCAGCGACCCTTTCATCGAAAACACGCTGCAGCGTTATTCTTCATTCCTAATCCGATCCAGGAAATTTCTTTTGAGAGTTCTCGCTTCCTTTAATCCAAAAGTCTAAGATCATTCCTCTGCGAACGTTTATTCTATTAATTCTTTTTGAACGTGCGACACCTCTATGCCAATAACGAAATAACTATTCAACAGCAAGTGAAATGATTTATCCGATCGATACGTAATCTCGTTTTATAGAAAAATGAGCTTATTCTATCCTCCGGAAAATTCAATAGAGAATTAGTTCACGTCCGCAAAGGGTTAAATCGACGGTTCCACGAATGGATATCTTTTCCGTATCGTTGGATCTAAGAAAACCATCGGCGTGTACGAAACGAAGGCAACGTTCGGGTGATTAGAGCTCGGTTTCTCCGGCGCGAAATCCGCCGAGTCGAATTTCCGCATACTCGACGGTTAATAATTTTTCATCGGCCGCGGCACCGGCACCGATCGTTCTTTCCAATCGCTTTTGCGCAGGGAGAGGAGATCGGATCTCGATCCGAGGCAGATAGATCGTATAGATCGGCCTCCCCGTCCAAGGTCATCGAAAGACTATGATCGATATACAGCGCGCGGCGCGGCGCGGTGGTTGCAGGAAGCGTTTCTCGTTACCGCGAGAGAACGAGCCCGGGCTCCAGGTGTCATGGCTGGATATCTCGGACGGAGGAGCGGCCGTAAAAGCTTCGCCGGTTAGATATCGATCCTCGTGGAAAGTCGGATCTCGCTCGATAACCCGGGGACCGAGTGACAAGCGCGATCTACGCTCGATCGGATCTCGGACGTCTCCTTTAATTGGTGCTGCTCGACTCATTAACGATAGAAAATGTCTGCCGCGCGTCCCCAATTTTTACTTCGTGCCCCATACCCTCCGGGAAGCGGGTACGTACACGGGTTCTCGAACCCGGCTAGAACAGGAATTCGGTATCGACGCTTCTTCTTCTTCTTCGCAGGAAGCTCGTAGGAAAAGGGGATGGATCGTGTGCGAGTGTGCGCGCGCGTGTGTGTATGTTCGAGGATTTATTCGTACGTGTACATATACCTACGTGTACATATACCTACGTATACACGTAGAATGCAAGGACGCCGATTGAAAAACTTACTCGCTGTTCAGCACACGGAAGGACTTGGGCGACATGCAGTTGACGCTCCAGTCGGTGTTCCCGTGCTCGTTGCATATCGTTATCGAGAACCTCCCGTAGTTCGCTCTGATGAGATGGATCAGCTTTCCCTCGCCGCACTCGATCAGCAGTGCTTTGCCCTCGCAGGCGTACGCTGTGTCGTACCTCTCTGTAACAGAAACGAGCTCGTTAGGTTGTTGCGACTCGTGCCAGACCCTCGTGCGTCGCCGCGCCGACGAGGACGTTCAGACGCGATATCCACTCGAAATGGAATGGTATCGCAAGGATGACCGGCGAAATCCTCTTGCCGCGATCGATAGCATTAATTATTACCGGGACTACATTTACTACCCCGAATACAGGGTTGGACAGTCCCTTTATGTTGCTACGGTGAATGTAGGGCTATCTTCTTAGTCCCTGAACAGACCCTGACGGAAGATATTCCGTGAAAATCGGGAATACGATTACCAAGCAATTAATCCTTAGCGCTCGAGTGGCGACTCTGAGGCGCCACTAAAAATTGCGGTAACATTATTCAAAATATTGTTTAGATTATTATAAATATGTTGATATCTAATCAATTGCTAAACATGTAGGTCTTGGAGGAGGTGTTACATTAAGCCAGACACGTTACGAAGATTCTAACAAAATCTAACAAATACGAATGAAACGCGCTTCTTTTAAAAAATATAAATTTTCTTTTCTTTTTCGTGGAAGAAGTATACATGAAATTTTCATAGAACATAAATGTAATATAAAGTTTTGCGATTCACGCGTCGCAAACTTATTTCGTCGAAGACGCAGCGATCGACTGCCGAGTAAAGCTCGTGGTACAACTGAAAGTCCAGGTGGTCAAACTGAAGGGTCCCTCGAACGTATCGTGTATTATTTAGTCTGTTCGCGAGACGGAGGGCTAATTAGTCGCCAGACAATGAGGAAAACGTATGAAACACCGTAGCCAGGAGTCGACGATTAGCGATAGGCCTTTAGAGGGCTGGCATAGTCTAAACGAGGACCCTGCACGGTCTAAGGTAGCGGAGGGTCGAGATTTCCAAGCGACGGGAGTCAAGGACACGTCAAAGTAGCTCTCGCACGGAGTCACAGTGGCGAGGTCGTCGGAGAGGTAGCGAGTTAGGGGATGCATTACCGGGACGCGGTTCGTAGGCCGTGTCGCGTCTCGTCGCCAAGTGTAATGGAATTAAGATAAAGGGCAACGGTGTATGGACGCGTACACGGGGGTTCGCGAACAATGAGACGTTGTTCAGAGTTCAGAGGTAAAGAGAGAAATAGAGAGAGAGAGAGAGAGAGCGATAGGGGAGACAGAAGAGGGGTTTGATAGCCCTCCGCCTCACCTTTGTCGATCCCCGAGGAATTTATCCCGCGGAAATTCCGCCGCTCGGAGATCTCTTTTCAAAGTAAATTAGCGAATTCTTCACGCGACTTCTTCTTATGAGGAAAAGTCCTCCTCCGCGACACCGGCCCCCCACTTCCGGAAGACGACTCCCTTTCTTCGCCGAGACACGGCGGCTCGAGTGGCGGATTCTTTCGGGGCCTGCCGGGTAATTCTATTTCATCCTGTTGAAACGCGCAAGTGGTGCTCCGGCGTTAAAAATAATTGCGGAGAAAACTGTGGACAAGGGAGTGCCTAGACATTTCGAGAAACCGAACGAATCTGTTTTAATTGAAAGACAGTAAATTGTCCGAGTTGTCCTTTACGGTGGTTTATTAGCTACGTTCTATATTTTTCTGGGAGCAATGCAGAATTTCGCAAATGCTTTTTCCCGGCTAAACCGGCCGGCGGAAGCACCGGCGGTCGGCTTGAAATAATAATGGGAACAGAAGTGAGAGCGCGGTGTAACAAATTGGGCGCGGGTTAGCGGATTGACAGCGCTCGGGCTGTATTTTCAGAAAATAGCTCGAATTTCAGGTCTCGCGGTTCGCCGTTCGTTGGCAGTGTACAATGGCGCAGCACACCGGCAATTACGACTCCGCGGCGCAACTGTAAACATCCGCGCGCACGGGGCGAGAACACGGTGGAAGATGCCCGGACGAGATAAAAAGAGCTGCTAAGAAGAATAACAGCCAGAAGAAAGGCTCGTAAAACTAGGTCCGGGCTTACTTAGACGGAGGAGCGATAGATCTGCCATAATACTGGTCAGCCATGGTGTCCGGGTCGGTGACGAAGGGTGCGAGCGGGGATACGTCTCGGAGGAGAGAGAAGTACCTCGGGGAACGAAGCCGAAGAGGACTGGCACACGGGGGCAACGACGGCGAGCGGATCTATACGCTCCACGCTCAGGGAACGGAGCTGTAATAACTCTGTCCGTGAAAGCCCCGTCGTGAGTTCATTAGTTCCATACCGACGCGCCGCAATGCCATTTTAGAGCGCTGTTAGGACTTTCCGCGAACGACCCGCCGACGCGACGATGGATTTCTTGCTGAAATACGATACATCATGGACCACGATTTACTCACCGACAACGTAATTATGCCCCCGACCCCGATCTGATTCGCGGGAACCAACACTCCCGCTACCGAACTACCTCAGTTCCCACCGGGGAAAGTCAATTTTCAAGAAAAAGAAATTCCTCATCGAAATCGCTCACGTCTTCGTTAGCAAGTACCGGACTACAGTGACGAATTAAAAAGCGAAAATCACGGCGCTAAAGGTGACGCAGTCGATCAGGTTTGATTCCAGCAGAAAAACACGTCGAAGAGTATCGGTAAAAAGCCGGCCGTTGGCCGGGCGGCATGTTTAAATGCCGATTTCACGGTATCCCGATGTTTTTTTCGCTTAGGCGTAAAGGATCTGAAACGAGAACAAAATCGTCGGTCACGGGAGAATAAAGCACGCCGCGATCGAAGAAATCGTGGGTTTTGTAGCGTCATGGCTAAGTTAATCCGGGTCAATAACTTTTCAACAAAGTGGTCGAGACTTAACTTCGAGCGTCCGACGATAATGTTAACTTTTATACAATTTAGAAAAAAATTCAGACTCTATCTCCGAGAGTCGTGAACCTCGTGCTTAAAAATGTCTGTTTTCGTCGAGAAGTAATTAGGGGCTGGACGAAAGGGTTAACCGGCTATGTCAGTTGCCCGATGCAGTTTGTCGGCCATTAATTAAGCGTGTCCCGGTGACGTCGTAAGCGTCGGGGTAATCGATATTCGGCGTGATCGCGGCTCGATCAACACCGAGGACGAGAGAGGGACAGGAGCCCGAGCATCGTGTAGGACGCGGTTGGGCCCGATAAAAACCGCTACTGCAAACAACAAGGGCCTGGTACGGGCCTCGGTTCCGTGAAACGACCGCGTCTTAACCGCGGCCGCGTGTCGCACGCAGCTGCGCCTGGCGACCGGTGCACGGTGCATTCTCTCGGTGCAACTCGGACCTGGAGCCTCCGACCGAAAAAAAGGCCGCGTTCAAGCTGACGTAAGGGAACACAGCGCGCAGCAGCTTCCTCGTGCGAACCGACAGGCTCTCGCACTTCTGCCCCCTTTGTCACCAGTCGTTTTGGAATTTTTTCTTGTTTGGGTGCGTGCCTTTGTAGTACGGTGTTCGAGGGAGCTCCGGGCTTACGGTTTCACACGTCCGAGTGCAAACTGGGCCTCAACGCGGCCCCGTTTACACCGTTCGTCTTTTCAAGCGGGCTAACTACTTGCTGAAAAATTTACCTCATCGAAATTGTCGATCCTACTGTTGTCGCTAGACCGCGGATTTTTCTGGCTTCAAATTTTGTACAAATTGTTACTTATTCTGTTGAACCACGTTATCGCAGCGTGGTGCGAAGTTTCCCTCATGTTTCCCAGGAAATGTTGTCGGTGGTTACGCGATCGCGTCGAAAGGTCATCGGATGCCGTGATTGCCGAGTTTTCTGTATTATGCAAGACAGTGGAGACGCACGGCGGGAATGTCATAAATTTTCATATAATTCGTAGTCTGCGAAGACGTCTACAAATGGAGAAAAAAAAAACAAGAGAGAGAGAGAGAGAGAGAGAAGGAGAGACGCTGGCGATTGCGGTTGAATATTTTTCACCGAACGCCGGCGTCATTTTCACGAGATGCAGCGGGGCATTGCCGTCGGAGAGTGCACTCGTTAAAAACTTTTCGCTGCATTCATTCGAATGCACTCCGTCAAAGTGCGATACGAGGGTCAGACGCGAGAGAGAACTCCGGTGAAAAGATGGCAGATTTCCGTATCGCTCGTCGTCGCCGGGACGACGACCCAAGTTATCGCGCGCCCTGTACATCGTCATTATCTTTGCTGTTCGCGCACGTTTTTCCGACGGAGAGGAAATTCTTTCGCGGCCGTCGGAGCGACGGGGAATCACGGGACGCGGAAAAACGGCTCGACAGAGGGCTCGCGCGCGCGAAAGTGCACTTCAATTTCGCTGTTCGCGTGAATCGCAATCGTCCCTCGCGGCGTTTCGCGCATCGTGCTCCCTTTCTCCCGGTTCTCGCTTTGCGGCCGCGCGACTGACACGTAAACAATGGGGCCACAATGCCCACAGAACCCGCGGTTCTCTCTGCCTTCCGCAAAGAAAAACCATCGTTAATTTCACTCGCCCCCTCGGCTCACGGCCGTGGATCGTAATTAATTAACGCGATATCTTTGATCTTCCGCGACATCTTTAACAACCCGTGCTCCACATAGAACGATACACCTCTCCGGCGACTGTTCGGAGCTTTTAAACGGGAACGAGGCGAATATCCTTCAGATCTTTCGGCGCGGATCGCAGCTCACCGCACGGATCGTGTTTCTTAAAGCAAACAGCAAGGAGAATGCCGCGACTGAATTTTAAATAAATTATTCCTACGGTTCGAACGCTTTTGCACCGTCGAACGTCGGCGCTGTTGCGGGGACGTGGAATTGTAAGTGTTAATCGATGATTAAATGTGCGCCGAAGGGTTAACGGACGCCAGAGAAACTTCGTTGTAATTATTTCTCTTGAGATCAGAATTTATCTTAAATATTGAGTACCGAGATTAGTCAGATTACTGGTATACGAAGAATACAGAAAGAAATCGACGATCGTTCCTCGAGGGCTAAAAACCGATGGGAATAAATGCGATTCAAGCGCGTATCTAACAGTTGAAGAGCGCTGCGTTTAAAATAAAAAGAAAGACTTCCACGCTTTGCAGCATTACGTAGAATGACCATGGATAAGACGGTAGGCTGTTTTCGAATTCAATTTATTATTGAGCGGACGCGAGCGCGAGTGAAACGAAGTTCGTGAGTGCGTGAATAATTCCGCGGACGGCGATGGACACCGTTTGAAACGATCACCAGCGACGGGATCCATGTTTAATGCCTGCGATGCGCTCGGAGGTGAGGTGGAAAAAATAGCGTCGATTTGCGGTCCCCGATAAATAATCAACGGGAACCAAGGAATAGGTGAAACGTGGCCAATCGGCGATGGATGCGCTGCGCGCCGCGCCGGGACGAGGGAACGAATCCGCGCAATTAAATATCGCATCGTTCTCTCGGGCAAAACAAACCACAGGAACGGTTTGAAGAGAGGGACGGGTAGTTGGTAGGGACGGGTAGTTGGTAGGTACGGTGTGGAGGGGGCAGGAGGAATTCCGAGTACCCCCGTATTAGCCTCACCGAGGGGGATAATTAATTATCCGCTCTACTCCATCACACGACCAGGTCGAACGTATCGCCAATAAACCATTCGATATTTTTCGATTAATTCGAGATTCGTCGGGGCCGGAGCTGCGAGACACGGGACGCGGCCGTAACCTCCTCTTTCTCTCGCCGGCTCGGTTAGGCTCGGCGCGGCAGTCCGCTCGGTCCGTGTGGACGGCGCGTGGAGGGAAAAGAGGAGAATCGCAGTTTACCATTAATGACTTCGAGTAATAATATATCGGAGGTCCGGTGAAGCTGTGCCTCCCGCTGCCGCGGCGGTCGACTTGAAAGGGCCGACCTAACAGCGGGATGTCGTCAGCCTGATGCGGTCTTAGACCTCGAAACCTTCGCCACGGTGTACACGGCTCGCCGTGGGTGATGCCTCGTTGAAACACTGTGCGGCCATTGTTGCCCGACAGCCGCCCCCACCACCATCAGATACGATTTTCGCGGATTCGAGGGGCGGGACGAGAGAGCCGATACAGAGCGTGGGAAGAAATCAAAGCCGATGGGAACGATCCGATGCCACGGCGGCTCTGTTGTATTCCATTAACAAGTACTTGATCAACTAACTATTACGAATAGTATACAACGGAGCCTAACACGAAAACGCGATAACGAGGCACGGCGAGCCGGAATCGCAGAATACTGGACAACAATCGTGTGAATTATACATTATTCGATATAAACGGAACGGTTTCAGAGCATTTTGAATTGCAGAATTGAATTCTGGTATTATTCGTTTGCTAGAATGAGAATCTGTCACCTCTACAGGGGGCCCGGTGTAGAAATTAGCACTCTGTCTGAGTTTTCGCGTTTATTAGACGGAACAAACGGCATTGGTCTTTCTCTGGCTAGCCAGTTAATAAATTTTTCCATTTACCGATGCAGAGGTGTGCGCGGCCACGCGGAAGGGTAGAAAAGCGTCGAGCAGCGAACTCGGGATAAAGAATCCCCGCGGCGGGTCTGTGCAGCGAAATTCGCACAGCGTAACGCACCGTTAATTATTTTTCCGTCTCCCGGCGGTCAGGTGGGCGGATGCTGGGAGGAGGGTTGTGAAATTCTCCGAGATCGGGAGAGGAAAAATGTTTCCCTTTCGCGCATCAACGCGCGACGAAGCGTCCACGGTTGTAGACGAAGCAAAAAGAAGGAAGAGAGAGAGAGCCACGGGTTCGCCACGGTCTCGCGACTATCGATCGAGAGAGAAAGAGAGAGAGAGAGAGAGAGAGAGAGAGAGAGAGAGAGAGAGAAAGAGAGATAGAGAGAGAGCGCAACATTATAGAGACGCGAGTTCGGCGGCGGTGCGCTGCGCTGGTTCGTCCGGTTGGCCATGCGTCTTTGGGCTCGGCTTTGCTGCACACGGTTGCTGCACTTCGTGAAGCGCTCCCGGGACGCATAAATCAAAGTCCTCCGCGGAGACTTGCCTCGGTTACGTTCTTCGTTCCCCTTGCCCCTCTCTCTCTTCCTCCTCCTTCTCTTCGTCCCATGGTTCCTCTCCACCTCCGTTCCCCTTGTGTCCCCGCCGCAAGACACCCTTACTCCCCCTACGTGGAACGGAGTCGACCGTGTCGGCGGGATTTCTAATTCAAGCTAATCCTTTTTCGCCGCTCTAATTACATTATCAATTCACGGTGGAAGGACCTGCTGTCTGATGCTGCACGCGCTCCACCGATCGCGTGTGTGCTGCTGCGACTGTGTGCTTATACGTGGATACGCTCGGTGCATCGGCATTTACATGGTCGGCCTGTTGCACGTCGCAGTCTCGTCGCGCTCGACTGATTTATAGCGGTCGAATAAATTATAAGGAGCAGATAGAAAAGAGCGTCGACCGGCTTTGGAACCCGGTGTCAGCAATTATCCGACGTTTCTCGGCCCGTCTGTGCCCCGCCGATCGATTATCTCGCCGGGCCCACGGAATTTTCCGTGCGAACCAACCTGGTCGCTCGCACCCTCGAATTTCGATTGGTTTTCTATTTTTCTTTCGAAACATTCGGCTTCGGTTGGTCCGTCGACAACAGGCGTGTACGATCATCCCGACACGAGTCAAAACATGCAACGGGTGCAATTCCCGAGGGAAAGTATTTGTACAGATTGCAGGGTGTGTCGTAGATTACAATTATCTCGTGCCCGTGCTCGATTGGTGTGCAACGCACTGTTTGTCGTCGCGAAATGAAATTCCATCGCCAATAACGATACGTCGCGCGTCAGACTTAATTAGCCCTCGACAGAAATATTCGGAATAGTTCGAATCCGCCGCGCTGACCCCCGGCACGCAGAAGACAGGCGATTAAACTGCGAATCGTAATTACATTCCGCGAGCAATAAAACGGTATATATTTATGAAGTCTTCGTTAATTCGCGCCGCACGCTACCCTACCCCCGCGGATAATGCAATCCGCTCGTAATTTCGCGCTTAGGAAAACACGTGGGCATAATTTACAGCCGATCTCCCGACGGTTTAATCCTCGATCGGACGAGCGGGGGATATCGACGATCGCGTCTTCTTGCCGCGCCGCCATTGTTCTCGCCACGCCACTACTCGGATCGTTTACCGAGAGGAGCGTGGTGGCAGATGCAACGAGCGGAAATAAGAAACCGTACTGTACATCCTATCGCGTACTTTTCACGGTTCACGATGACGTCATCTAAGATACTGGCCGGTAACAGGAGACGTAGGTATCTGCCTCGTTTAACGATCACGTTTCGTACATCACCCATTCATAATATTTTCATTGTGGACCCCCTCCTCCCCCTCGTGGACGGGGAATGCCAATCCGATCGCACGGACGAAGACTATCAACGAATTAGGTGGAACGCCGACGATCTTCTCGCGATCGTCGATCATAATTCATAATTCAGGCCCACGTCTCGGATGCTACGGCCTGAGTGACACTAATTGGACCGTCGCCTGATCGGTTTTCCTAGCACGAATCGCTCGGGACGAGATCTCTCCGCTAGGAGATTTCATCCCTTTGAAAATAAAGCTAAACGTTTCCCGCTGAATAAGTGACGCTGCTCGATCGAATCGGCAGAATTATCCTCGCGTCTGTGACGAACCTCAGAGCCCCGCTCTGTTCTCGGATCAACACGGTAAAAATGCTTCAGAATGTCGGATTGCGCGCGGAACAGATTTTCGCGAAAAATCGAGCCTGCGTCGAACAGATTTACTTTCGTTTCGTGGGAAGGTTTTAAAGAGCGACAAGTCCCGGTAGCTCAGGAGCGCCCGGCCGGTGAGACGGTGGGTAAAGAGCAGCTCTCTGGAGAACATCCTTTACACGGCTCCCATTTCGCTAATAATCATCGTGGCCCGCATTTTACAACGTCAAATTCGATTCCCGTTACATGACAGGCGACACGGCCGGCCGCGTGTAAACGGGCTCTCGGGGGCGCGAGCGAGAGAAACGAAAAATCGTTACTGTCGTTGCCGGCCGAAGGAGAGGAGAGAAAAAAATTTCGCATAGAGGATGGACACCGGTCGCGAGACGTCACTCATGGGGGACGTCGGTGCCGTCGTTCGACCCTGTCGATATCAGTTACCGTACTCGGCGTGCGTCGCTTGATCGATGACCGACGCGATGGAAATGACATTTCGCGGAATGCCGTTGTCGTCGCCGATCGTACGCCCCCCTCTCTCTCTCTCTCTCTCTCTCTCTATTTCTTTTTCTGTCCACCTCTTTCCCCTTTCCCCTTTCTCTGTTCCTTATGTTCGCTCTCCTTTTTATTCGCACTCCCCACACTCGTGCTCGCACGCACACGCGCGCACGCACTTCTCTCCCCCTCTTCTCTCCAGCTTCTTTTTGGCTCCCTCGATCTCTCACCCCCTTTTTTCCAGTTCGCCGAGACTCTCTGTCTTTATCCGACGGGACCGAGAACGAAAACGATCGGCCGGCAATTTTGCGAGCACTGCCAGCGAGCTGCGAGATCGCGAAACGCCCCTGACGCCTCTAGCCGCTGTTTCGATGCTGTAATTGGCCGCCTTTGACCGAAATCATGTAATGGACGGCCATCGGTGCCGACCGCGGGAATATGCTTTGTATGCAAAGCGTCGTTTCATCGCCTATGGAACACGCTGCGCCTCGGCGTTCTCGCGAGAAGCGATTTTGTTCTCAGCTTTTTTTTCCCTTCCTACCCTGTTCGACCCTTTTTTCAATGAAAACCGGGCGTCGCGTGACGTCGGACCGGATCCCCGCGGATGACAGGATTTTTCTAATTTCGCCGGCGATATAAAATACGACGCCATATTTCTTCCGCGCCGGCACGATTAGCGGCGAGCGGAGCGACCGAACATTCTCGCGCACGCGGAATTCCGCGCTCGATATCAGCACAGGATTTTGCGATACCGAACTTTCACTGGATCTTATTGCAATTAACACCGAAACTACCGAACGTTGAACACGAATTACAAATATTTAGATTCCGCACCAGTTTCGTTTAAATATGTAGTATACTTCGATAGAGAAGTTCCCGAAAAAAGAGAACAAATCGGGAACAACTCATTTTGACTCATCCGATAGTTCTAGTGTGAAATCTTAATAATCGTCTGCAATAATTTTCTAAATTTATATTTTTTGCGTACACGCAAAAAAGGACTTTACAAAAGATTTCCACTCTTGTCATAGTCTGTGACTGTAGCGTCTTCCGTTTAAAACCTAACAAACCAGATCATCGTGGTTGCAGAACAATTGCTTTCAGCCACTCCTGAATCGAATGCAGCAACAGTAGACAGTTTTGTTCGCCGACCTGCTCCCCGAAAACCGTGGGGTAGGCCACCAGTCGAAAGTCTCTTGTAGTTTAAAAGTGGTTTCGAGAACGCGAATCGTCCGCCAATTAAACGTTATTAAAATTCTTCGACGGCGCGTATCGAAGGAGGTGTTTACGTGCGGGCTAACTGCATTACGATTTAATTTCCTGGGACAAAAGGGACGCGCAGGAGAACAGCACGGGGGGGGGGGATGAAAACGAACGAGAGAAAGTGAGAGAGAGAGAGAGCGAGAGAGAACGAGAGCGGCTCTCATAAATTTTCCGGAGACCAAGCCGGAACAAAAGGACGATTGTGCGCCGAACGCGCCAGGAAAAAATTGTCCCAGAGCGCGTATACATATATATCTTGATTAATTCAGATACTCGAGCGTGCAGTCTCTTCGCGAGGGTGGTTTCACGAAGTCGCAGACAGAGAGAGGGAAGAGAAAAGCTAGCTCTCTCGTAGGACACAGCTGTTCGAAAGACAGAGACGTCTAACGCGCGTTTACTGCTATCATGAGCGACATAATTGCGAGGTATACTTCATTAAATGAGATCGTCTGAATCGGTGGGGGTACGCGTGTGTGTAGCGCGGGGGTCTCGTTACGTTGATCCTCGGTCCTCGGTTACACGCACGCAGACGACGCGCATGTACACATCTGAAAAGAGCTCGCCCCTGCTCCCATTTTCCTCTTTTTCTCCGCCGTGCTTCCCCGTTCTCCTTTCCGTCTCTTTTCCACGGTTCCATCGTCTCACGAACACGCGAGGAGGAGGGAGGGGACACACACGCCGGGCTTAACCCTCTCTGCGTCGACGAGCGCACTCCACTCGAAAGCTTTGACATCCGAGACGTCGGCAAGTACACCGGAGGACGGATTTATCGGATATTCTTTCGCGCTGCACACCGTGGGCGAAGGCTTGGGAACAGACGGAAAATTTCGTGCAGCCGGGTTATTACCACGCCGAAAAGAAACTGCCCCCTCTCCTGCATACTCGGAGGACTCGTCGAGGATTCGCGAGTTCGTATCGAGCGATAGCGATATTGTCCCTGCCCCCTCCCCGGTTTGAGGGCGTGGAATGCGTATTAACATTAACACACGGACGGCTCTTCTCTGTATTAGGATTTTAATATTCGCTATCAAAGAACTCTTTGCCCGGAGATCATTCTACTTGGTAATTACAAAATTCTTGGCTAATTTCATTACCCGCGGATTGTTCCCTCACGGGCCGGCGAGGAATTTTGTTTAATTAGCCCACGCCGCCGGTTCCACGGCCGGCTTCGTCACTTTTCTTTCACCGGCTGCAAAATTGTATCTGTCGTCCCCGGGGTAATTCGGAGATTCCAACCGAATAATCGGTATAGATTGTGTCTGTTTTTCCTATTTTTTTTTTTTGGTGGGAAACGTTGCTCCGGCAGTTTTAGAATCGACGCCAAACCCGCGGAAGCCCGTTCGCCGAATATTTATGGCGAACGTTGATTTCGAGCTACACGTTAATTCAGCCAATTTTCATTTTATTCGTAATTCGTATTTCGCGCAAATACATCAGCCGGTAATACAATCGGAGTTTGATGAAAATTTAATTTCAGAGTCAAAATTCAATTCCTGGGCATTCGTATCGCATTACATGTATATTGCATGAACAGACTGCAGATTTCATGCGTTCGCAGCATTTTTACTACGAAATTCTAAACGGTTCTATTGTCCGGGAAGCCTTTTTGTTTTAACGTGACAATTCGTTGTGTCTTAATCCTCGGACGACGGACCGTTCTTAGAATTGAATACTCGATCATCTTTGAAGTAAAACAGAATCAAAATTTATTGTAGAACAGCAGAATTACTGCAGAATCTTTCAACGATGAAAAGAAAAAATTAATGCTAACAGGTTTTTTAATCGAACAAGAAATTATTATAGATCTCTTCATACTACTTTAGAAAATTCGTCCCTGAAGAGGTTAATCTTCTCACCGATCTTTTTTAGTCGTTTGGTCACAAACGCATGGAATCTAGTTATTACGACGTCGATGGTCGTCGAGCAGTAAATTAGATGCATCTTGGGTCCGATGCGAATAAAGAAGGAATTTGCGAGGACTTAATTCGCGGCTGATTGGTCGAAGGTCCCGGCGAGAGGAGCGAGAGCTAGATGAAGGGTGAGATGGCGGGTAATTGTACGCAGAGGACTCGCAAGGGACCCGCGGACCCGAGGGACCGGTCTCCGAGGCCAGTTCCGATCGGTCGTACGTCTTCCTGAGATACTACTCGTATCGAGTTTCCAGGAGGATCGACGTATATCGTTCTCCACGTCGGTGTGCCGGCAAGAAACGACGATAGAACCGGCGTTCTTAGCGTGAACCGCGTTCGATGTCGCGTGGGGGATGCTGGCTACGACGCCTCCGCGGGTCAAAGACCGTCGACGGGGGCTAATAAACGTAGCACGTGTCCCCGGCGAGGCAACTTGTAAACGCAGCCGTGCTTTCATACTCGCGACGCGAGTTAATTAAAGAAACAATGTGCCCCCGCTCCTCCGTTGTCGTCCGCCGTTCACTTTCCACCGAGCAAGCTAATATGGATTAACCGATAGGATTTTACGGGGAACGTGACGGACGACTGTGCGCCGCCGCTCCCGCGTAGTCGAATATTCTCTCCTGTGCGCCGTATCTTCGTTTACCCGTGGATGCGCTACGATTACTCTGCTTACAATGCGAAAGTTTCACCGAAAAATAAAAAGTTATTATTCAAACACTGATACTCGGACGAGACTGATGCTACGAAGAGTTGTTTCCAGATTGCACAGTATCCTCGTGCGAATTTTGCTGGCGAGCTTCTCTTTAATCCGGAGGGAAGGAGAAGAAAGATGGAAGCTAGGGACGAAGAACCCACACAGGCGTGCTTTATAACGTTTCGAGAGTGACTTAATAAGTCGCGCGACCCGGCTTCAGCGAGCGAGAAAACAGCGCCGAGAATCGCTGAAAGAAGACTAATGAACTTGTTGGCTCTCGGCCGAAAGGAGGGTCATTTCGCGGTTCTTAACCGCGGCTCGAATAAAACGGCGATTTCGCTGGCGTCTACGAGCGACGCCTGGGATTTCCGAAAAACTCATCTAACCCGATAAAAGCCGTCCAGGGTTTCACAGAAATTTCGAAGCGATGAAATGAGACTTAAACGACAAGATTACCGAAACAGCTCGGCGAACGTGACGGATCGACGCGACAAAGGACTTCAACGCGGATTTTCATTGAAATAATTGCTCCGGTGTTGGAACGACCGTACATCGTCGACCCGATTCAAATATCCCGGCTCGCGGTACAACCGCTTTCGCCTATCACCGTGATCTACAGTATCATTTTGTGTCAAGATTACTAGCCAGTACGCGGATAATTAAAACCGTGTTCTGCTCCGCCACGAACCAACTGATTGCTCCAATCCACCGCAACCCGACCCGACACTAATGAAACGAATCGTTTATCAGATTTTTATCTGCACCCTTGGCTCCGAAGGACGCCGCTTATCGGAACGATCGCATAGGCCAGCGTGGAAAGAGAGCGCACGACGAAGCGTGCCTCGGTTGACCGACAACAAGTTAGCAAGCCCCCGGATCGATGATGGCCGGTGACCGTGTTAAATACACAGACAAGCATGACGTAGCGCACTCGAAATTAGGGAGCGTTTAAGTCATCGTTCTGTTCAGTTCGAGTTCGTTCAGGAAATACAAGACATCGAGTTCTACAATTTTTCTAAGTCGATTCTACTTTATTCGATATATCCGTAATATTTAATTCCAACTGTATCTGCATGGTGTGATATTACTCTAGAGCTTTAAGAACACGCCGCGCGACCGAGCGGGGAACGACTCGCAGCAACAAGAATCGACTGCACACCTGAACAGGACCATTGTTCCCGCTCATAAAAGACGATACAACAATCCCAAGAGTAATAACAAGAAGGCAGTTTTCGCACACGTAACAATAAACAATCCCAAGAGAAGAAACACCGGTAGATTCTGATTCGGCTTCCGTTAGAGAGGCGAGAATCCAACGATCCGCGAGAGTCCGTATTATCGGTGGATCTGGCCCTGTCGTCTGACCGCGGATCAAATTAAGATCACCGATTCCGAGCGATTCACGGATTCACCGATCGATAAATCAATCGGTGAACGGAGAAAGCCGGGGCAGGATAAAATTTGATCGGCGATACGTGACCGAACCAGTTAGCAGAAGCATCGACTGACGTGCACCCGCTCTCGAGAAAATGGCGGCGAGCTATCTGTCGCGTCCATCGGAGTCCGCTGATCGTTAGGCTCTCGCTCGACGCCTTGGTTTCGAGGTGGGACCCGTGACACCGATATTTATGTGTCGCCGCCGGTAATCATATCGTTAGCGGTGCTCGGGATCGAAGACTTCGGGAAATCACCGGTGTCCGAGAAGTAAATTTCTCGTTGGCATGTGCGTCCCCATTTTATCGGCTGGCTGGGACGTTATCGGGACTGTTAAGATCCCCGCGAGACAGGACCACGATCGACCCGGTGATAGCAGGATTACAGAGAAACCTTGCGATTGATGCATTCTTGCGCAACACGCTGGGCGTGGACGCGATTCGCGCAGCGCTACAGGGAATTTTTGCCGGTCCGTTTCCCAGCGAACCGGTAACAGCTTCTTGACACGCGGATGTCAGTTTAATATGTCACGCTCGATACGACGTATCCCGACGCAATTCGAAATTCTTTCGGAAATACTCTCGACCCGATCGAATAGAATGCATGATACTTCTCCGACGACGTTCCGCAGTGCTCAAGTTATTTATCACTTTTCCGTCTCCGTTTGTTCCCGGATACATAGTCCGTGCGATCCGTTGCGTCAGGAGGAATAAAAATATATTTTTGGAAACATCTATTAGCGGTATCCTCCGAGCGGTTGCTCGAGGAAGGCGTTCTGTTATCCGTCCGCGTTCCAACCTGTCCGAAATACCGCAGAAATGCAGCCGTGACGTGACGAAGCCGGTCTTCGTTTCAGCGTTGCGTGCCGGACCGAACGTTTCTATCTTGAAAACGGCTGTTTCCTTCGTCGAGTCTCGCGGAAAGAACGCCAGGATCTAAACGATTCTGCCACCGTTTCGGTCGACATGCTTCACCGGGTTCTCATAGACGCCTGACACGTTGCCGGAGCCGCGAAGGCTCCCGTCGTACTCGAAACGAAACTGTAAACGCCCACTTCACCTTTAATTTCGCTCCATCGTGTATCGTGGCACGAGACAAAATTGTTGCTTTCATCACAGAATAATGAGCCACAGGTGTTGCCGAATAGCAACTCCTACTTTGATACACGGGCAGGCGTTAATAAAATAGTAAAGATTCAATACCCGATTTCCTAGGAATTTTAATTCTTCGAGAAACGAGTGACGGACGTTGATCGATTACGTGTCCTAATTTGGACATCGTGACGTAGTTTCAGGTAAAAGTGAAGCGACGATTCGCCTGTTCGTCGGAAAGAAATTCGACTCGATTCGGGGACGCGAAAGCGGGCGAGATCGCGTTACGTGGCTTTCGTTTCTGTGGCGCATGTACACGCCAGGTCCACGATAGCGGTGTTCGTTGCCGAGGCACGAAAACGAAACGAGAGAAGGCTCAGGTGCTCACGGGGCTCCTCGGCCCTGTAATTAGGCTAGGAACGCCGAATCTGTCTGCAGACACAGCAGGACGGTAGCTGATCACCTTAAGGGAAACGTGTCAAACACGCTCTCGCCGCTCAAGGCCAACCGCGCAAGAAACTTTGCCCCTGAATAGATTGTCGTGGACCATCGGGCAGCGATCCGGCAAAAAGCTCGGCGAAAAAGCACGAATCGGATCAGCGAGATTCAGCTGCGCCGAACGGAGTCCTGGTAAAAAGAATGATTCGCATGGCTGCCGCAACATTTGGTTGAGGATGCGCCAACGACACTCGAAAATTTATGAGAAACCGACTAACCCTCGTCGTCCATTTGGCACGATGGTAATTGAAATGCGATTACAAATTGAACCATTTGTCCGTGTCTTGTTCTCACAAATCTGCTGTATCCAGGATCTTCGTCCAGGATTCGTGTTCCTCTATCCGGGCAGTGCCAGTTGTAGCTACATAAATGCAGACTGCACTGCACACTTAGCGTTGCAAAATGCATTCTTCGAAGTAGGTCGTCGTTTTCGAGAAATGTAAAGGCTTTTCCATGCACCCAGCAATTTTAACCAATTCCGAAGAACATCCCGAGAGTTTCGCAACTATGCATGTCACGATTTGCACCCGGTGTCGTTGCAAAGGCGGTATACTCGACAAGTTGCAGATTGCAATTGCTGAAAATTTCCTGGTTCGACTAGACCAGAATAATTTGCCTGGCATCGGTTGCGCCGAGCGTGTAGAGCTCGACGCGCACATCCATTGGCCGCGACCACGTTCCTTTCGTTTCGAAACTATCCGCCGCGAGTCTAGTCTAGACTTTGCGGTATTCACTATTACAAGAACCAATCTCTTTGAGGCAATCGTAGCCATCGCGCAGCGCTCGCGCAGCAATCGGAATCCCTCGAGGATGGTGAAATGGCTTTATCAACGACGCGTGAACATTTTCCGCCACTTTTGTACCGAGTTATTAAAAGGGTGCCATGCTCAGAGTTCCATCAGCGAATGGCGCGAAGTACACGTTCGAATACTGACAAAGAGTAGCATTTTTACGAACAGTCTTCCTTCGAGTAGGATATTTCCAGGTGTTCGGGTTTTTCTTGGAACTGGGCCGACTTAAAATAGATAGCAATCGAACTTCAGAAAAGTAACCCGGTAAACTTGTATCGAATTACGCGGTCACCGGGCTAATGTTTCATCCGAATACTGCGAGGCCGCATTGTTTTCCGAGGGTTTCGGTCGGGGGAATACGATAATCGAACCCAGAATCGCAATCAGTGTTGCGTATAAAATAAACGAAACGTTTAACGCGGTCAGCTAACCAAAGGAAATCTCTCGCGAACGCGCAGTTCTCTAAAAAATGATTTTCCGTCACGGGGAAACGAATTTCTCAATTTTAATATTCAAAGAGCTAATGGATTTTTTTTTCCGTCGAGTGGCGATTCTTTAAAGCTTGGAAATTCTGCGCTGAAGGTTTAATGAACGTAGAAAGATAAAACGTTCGAGTATTCTACGGTTAATAATGAAATATCGATGTCAGCTGGCCAAAGGAAACCTCAGGAGAATGCGCGGCGGTCTGAAAAGCGACTTTCCTCGTTCGAAATCCAATTTTTCAATGTTAATATTTAATGAAAATGGAGTTTACCGCGATGCGCGGCGACGGTTTAAAGCTCAGAAATCCTGGAACCAAAGATTCGGTAAACGACAGGAGATAAAACGTTCGAGTATTTGACGGTCAGTGATGAAATATCGATGAAAAGGCGCGATTGTTGCCACTGGCAGTTTTGCCTACAACCATCTACATCGGGGCCGAACAAAATATGCTCGGCGCAGCTTTTCATGAACGCAGTGACCCACTTTTCTCGGCCACAATACGCGATTCCGATCCCCATCTTCCTCGAAGCCCATCATCGGCCGTAGTATATCTGTCCGACCTAAAAGCCCTGCAAATCTTTCCGGCGTCAGCCGGCCGACAGAAATGAACTTCTAAAAAGCTCCGTTCGATGATTAGCTATCCATATTACCCCTTAAATTGTTTATTCGCTGGCGAATGCTTCTTTTCTCTAGCAGAATTATTGGCGTCTGTCAGAAGTAATGTAGCTTATCCCATTAGGACCATTACGTTGCGATGAAGTTATCCGTTGAAAAGTTCTGAAAGGTAACGTCGAATGACGAATTAGCTCGACACCGGCAGTTAAAAGATCTTTTCCATCCACGGGCGTACAATTGATTCACCGCGGGGCTTGCAGGGGTGGCGAATACCCCTAGATATCCGATGATCTCACGGAGCTACGGTCAGGCTCGAAGATTCCTTGTGGCGGTGAAAAAATTTGTTCGATAACCATCCCGGCCGGGATCGCACGGCCGACAGAAAGCCCTCCGGGGCTGTGTATCGAGTTCGACGAGCCATTTCGAAACTATTTCGACGGCCGACCGTATAGAAACGGCCGTATCGGTCGGCAGAGAAATTCCCGATTCAAGTGGAACGCTCGATTCTGTGAATACGACCGCGTATCCCAATTCCTGCGCTTGTAAAGGCCTCCTCGCGCCGCGTAGCTGGCGGTGGCGGCCCGGCTCTGCAGCTATACGCAATTCCAATTCCGTCGGTTAGCGCCTTCCATGAAGCCCGGCTGCACTCGCCTCGACATCCTGCCGCACTGAATGTTTAAGGAACCTCGGTGTACGCTTCGTTGCATCCTTCGCAGCCAGCTCCCAGGGCGACTGTAACTGACCTCGACGAAAGCGACTCGATCTTACCGGTGCGCCGCGGATTAAGTGCAACCCCCGCCATCCCACCCCTCAACCCTGGCATTTCTTCGCTTCTTTTCCCGCCACCACGATACCCCAGCATCCCTCCGGGAGGAATATCGTGGAAATTGAGCGGCGAGTACACGGGATTCCTTTTCCTTTCCGGAAAATGCTACTCTTTGTATGACCGATCTAACGAACCCTGGGTAAGCGCGACAATGCTTTACCTCGCTCTAAAGCGTTCCGTATCCGTGAAATTTTAACCGTGTCTTCTTAAGAGCTCGAATTGAGTGGCCTTTAAAAATCTTGAATCTTTCATGAATCTTTATTTTATCTCACTCCCTTCTCTTCGTTCATTTTAACGAACAGAATTTCGCTATGAAAGCTTGGCGAATCGCTTCGTAGAATCGTTGTGATATGGTTATAATGAGCGAGGTACGAAGGAAGCTGCTACGCGTACATACAGATTCGGTTGTGACGGGTCTGGATCACTTGTGCCGTCTTAATTTTGCAGCGGTAGACATATTTTTGGAATATTATACTCGGAACGGATCCTTTGCTTCCGAGCCAATCTTAATGGATTTTAAGTATTCATGAAATCTTATTCCGCGTGCGCTCTTGGGTCTCTCGCAGCGGACGGCCTCTCCGACGAAGGGTTACTTTTAGGGAAAATTAGACGTACACGTTTCCCGGCGAACTGTATTACGGAGATCAGCCGTTCGAGTATTCCTCGAAGCGGGCCGCAGACGGGAATTATTTCGACCGATGTTTTATATAGGAAGCGCGACAGCCGTAACCCGTTCGACCCATATTTTACTCCCTCTACCGGGCGTCAAAGCGTTTAAACCCGGTTTCCGGTAACCGGGGAACAACGTAATTCGAGCGTGAACGAAAAACAAAAATACGGAAAGATACACGGGAGCGGCGTCGACCGGTCCGCTTGCCGTGGCTGACAGTGAAAAACGTTGCTCGGTTAATCCGATTATATATAAAATTGAATTTTTAATCGCGTCGACGCCGCCGCCACGCCCCGAAAACGCCGGGAATTGTCCTGGACCAAGAATTAAAGCCGAGCAAACACCGGTCCCGGCAAGAAGCAGAACTGTCCGCCCTATTAAATTACCCAGCGACGGTCGACGAAAAAACACCGCGCGCGGCTAACCTGGTTAACGGACGTTCAATAATGAATCAAAGAAGGCGCGGGAAACGGCTGTCCGACGGCTTACAATGTCGCGAATCGCTAAGGAGAAAAACCTTTAAACCAATCGTGTAATTGAATCTCTCTGCTTCGCCTGGCTTTCTCCATTTTCCTCTGTTTTGTTAGGTAAAATCAGTCAGAAATCACGTACCGTAGCAAGGGGAGGCTCAGTCTTCGAATGTACGGTGGATTTTATCCCTTATATATCATGGAAACTTATCTTAGACAAAAATGAACGATATTTTTTAACGAGAATCGTAACTCGTGCATGCACTGTAGTAAAAAAACAAGATTCAAAATGGACTAAGCTCGTCGCTGGCGAAATGCGAAATTTCGATCGCGAATCGTTCGGTAGGTTGGAGAGGAGACGCTCTGGCGCACGCATAATTGTCGGCACAGTTAGTCGGCTCATTTCAATTGGAGCAAATACTTTCGAGCGGGGATAGTAGTTTCACCCTCGGCTGTATTTCTTCCGGCGTTGGTCCCCGTTCTCGAGCCGCTCGCCATTCATCCGCTTTCTTCGCACTTCGCCCCGCGGAACGTGGGGGCCGGCTTCTTGAAATAATGTAAAGCACCTCTTTCAAGCCAGCCACCCTCGTCTACGGCCCGCAGCCCTTGTCCCTTTTCTCGGCTCACCCTCCGACCGCGTTCGCACACCTCTCAAGATCTGAATCTCCACCGCTGCCCCTGTCGCGGTCGTTGCGGCCGGCTCCTTACACCGTCTCCGAAGAAATTTCTTCCGGCCTGTTTGTTGCTCGCTCTCTACCCCAACAATTACACCGGCCGACACTTCGGTGGCTGACGGCAGCGCGTATCTCTCGAACGATTAGCCCGCGTAACGTTAAATCCTCTTTCCAGCTGGCCGGAGCAGCCTCCCTTTCGCCCTTAGATAAGCTCGCGCGAGAATTAAATTGTAAGATCGTCGATAACGCAGCCGTCTACGCGCTCGGAAGCCTAGGCCCTAAACTTCAGGGTGTCTTCCCAGAACCCACTAAGTGGATTCCTTTAATCACTTCGTAGATGTAGCCCCAGCGACCTTGGCAGTCTTCGATTTTCACGGCGATAGCGAACTCTAATCAAAATGCTGATGCACAACGCCGTGGGATGGATAGACTGTTTATCTAAATTACTGAACTATAGCGTCGTTTCGCTGGAACTTCGTTCAGACCAAAAACTCCAGAGATAACCGCTCCAGCATTTCCAGTTTTCATATCCGCGATAGGGGACGAAAGGATGACACGCCCCCCCCCCCCCCCCAAAGTTAAAAGTGTCGATACGCGGTTTCTTTCAGGCAGGAGACAAAGAATTCTCGCTCTTTCGGAAAGAGAAAGAGAAATTTCCATTGGCACGCGCGTCAACTTTCGGAACGCGTATTGTCCGCGGGAACCTGAACAGGCTATTTATCCGGGGAGGAAGCCGCGCGGAAATAAAAGGCATCGATCCGCGAAATATCCTATACCGTAACGCGTACCATTGTGCTAGGCTGGATTTAATGTCGGCGCCGAGTGTCACAGAGGTTCGAGGAAATACGAGGGTTGCGGCGAAGCTGTGGAGGGCGGAGGACGAAAGAGGAGGAGGACGAGGAGGAACGGTCGCTTGGCGAAGAAGCTGGCTGGAAAGGAAGAGGAGGAGGGAAAAGAAAGGAAGGTGGTGACAATGCGATCTCCGCTCCGATACGGAATTGTCGGCGGCTCCGGGTACCGGGGTACCCTTTCTCTCTGACTCGTGAAATGAGCATAAGATTCTTCGGTTATTTCGCCAGCAAGAAAACCGAACGAGCAGCCTCCGCGCCACGATATCTCGGCTTCCTATGCCTCGAATTCTGCGCCACGAACGTTCCAAATATCTCTGTCGGGTCCTCCTTTGCCCCTCACCCTCGATCCACGGTCAGCGATGCACACCTTTTGACCCCTTGCTCTCGGCCCTCTCGTATTTCTCACATTACTTTTCGGATCCCATCTTTCTCGCCGCCTCTGTACCCCTTTTCCTCGGGCCCGTGGCCCCCCTACTCGCTCTTTAAGCAGTCGCGCGAGTTATTCGGCTTTCCGTTGTTCCGCGATCGCGGCCGCGCAACGATTTATCGGAAAGAGATCCGAGAAGGATCTGTACCCCGAATGTTTCTTCATTTGCCGGAGAACCCATCCTCTTCTCCGTTGTCTCTACCCTCCACCGCAACGGATCTTGATTAACTAATTGTATTTATTTGATTCGGCGATAGTTCTAGTTGCAAATTCATTCATCGAAATTGGGACCGGAAATCTCGTTACAATATCTCGAATATTTTATCGAACCAAGCGTTTGGAGGATGTTAATGCACGAAAATCTGCAGTATTCGAGTATTTAATTTGCAACACGGGCCCACTCGATGGATCCCAGAGATGGCTGGGAGATGGTACGACAAGCAATTCGCGATTTCGCGGCAGATCGAATCGCTGTTCAACGCGATCATCTAAATTTATACGTTACGCTCGTCTCGTTCTGTTATCGGCGTTGATGCCGCGCCGCCAGCGATGCGATCTTGCAGAGTTTATGTTATCGCTGGCGCAAACAGAGAGGGCACGAGAGTGAATAAATATCTGGTGGCGCGACATTTGGCTGATTAATTGTTGTCACTCTATAAAATAAATACCGTAGACCGGCAACGAGGCTCGCGGTAACGCGGTCTAATTAAAATCGCAGTCGCGATTAATTCACAGAGCGCGGCCGCGACCGCTGCTGAAGAGGAGCCCGGTTTTTCTAATTAAAAATTACGTCGCAACGCGCTAATCTGTCTCCCTTTTAATACCGGTGTTTGTTACTTGGGTTGATTATACGCTCCGGATTCGTTTTAGAAAACAGTCTTTCAACGTTTCCACCTAATGAAAAGCCCCGCGAATAACAAAAACGATCCGGCGGAATGCACTGGTTGATCAAAATCGGCCGTTTCGCGCGACAACAACCCAATCGTCGACGACGAAGCAGAAGTAGAAGAAGAGGACGAAAAAATAAACGAAGAGAAAGCAGTGAATATGAAAATTACAAGCTCCTTTGTCTCGGCGTTCGTTGCATCGAGTTTGTTCGGGGGAGCCGCCGGTTGTGTGTTCCACGAAAATTGGTGCAGCGCGGGATTCGTTCGAAGGCATGGAAAAGTAACTGCCTCTGGTTCCAGCTAATATCCATTGATCGGAAGGAGAACGGGAAGCCGCGGAAGAGGATCGCGCGAGTTATCTTCTCCACCTCTTTCAGGTTCCCCAGATCCCACCCCCTTTTTATTCCCCTGCCGTTCTACACTGTTTCACCTATCTCCCGGGAGCGGCCGCTTTTTTCGCTCGGGATCGATCGGTTCGAGGAGCAGACTCATCCAGGGTAGCTGAAGGTGATCGATGGGCCCGCCGGCAATGCATGGTAATGATACGTCGCCAGGACGAGGAGATGTAGCATTACCCTTCCAGAAATGCAGGAAGAAGACCGATCCGGGAACGGTCCCAGGACGATGACGGACATCCAAGTATATTTCAGGACGAGAGGGTCTTCGAGAAGAGAGGATTGTTCGAGAGGAGACCGTGGCTAGAGTCTGGGCGCACGGAACGAAGGTGAGGAGGAAGACGAAGAGGAAGAAGACTCGCGGAAGGTGAAGCGGTGCAAGAAGGCCTGAAACTGCTAGTCGATATTTCATCCAGGGAACAAGCAAGATAACAGCAGGCACGCCCTCCCTTTACTTCGTTTCTCTCTCTCTCTCTCTCTCTCTCTGCTTCTCTTTTTCTCGTCGTTTCTCCCTTTCCTCGACGCAGCCAGCACACCTCCCTCTGTTCTCCCCCTCTGCCTCTTTCTACGAGTCCGCTAGCCCTTCAGCATCGTGTGCACTCGACAAGAGCCTCTGCTCGCAACAGACTCGCGGCCGTTTTAAAATATTACCCGCCACCCCTCCGCCAGGACCGTGGCAGCCCGTGTTACACCCATTCCGAGCCCTCCGCCGAGAAGTGGCCAGGGTGGAGACGACTTCAGCCGGAGACCGAGCCGAGTGCACCGATACAAGCCCGGCCACCCTTCGGAATCCACGACCCTGCCGGGGATTATCCCTGCCGACCTATCGCACCACTTTTCTTGTCTACTAGACGGATTTACTCCGGGCTCATCCTTCGACGGATACCGCTTCGATACCTCCACGCGATGCTCGTCCGCCGCCGATAACGGACACGTATCGATAACTCTGTTCTCCGAACTCGAAGATTCCTCTCCTCGCTCGGAATCATTGTTGTCGAATCTGTTGCTAGAAAATCTGAGCTCCAGCTTACAATAGCTGGACCGTTGAGGTCTCGTCGGGGACTCTCGTTGAGGACTCTCGTTGAGGATGCTGCAGAGGTCTACAGTCCTAGCTGGACGCAACATCGAACGTAAATCAACAATAGAAAAACCTCAAATCTGTAATTCTTCGAACGTCACTGAATCTCCGACAGGAAAGAGTATCTGTTAGCAGCGTTTCTATCTCTGCTGTGTCTCCTAGCGTGAAACGATTGTTTGGATACTTGATCCCAGCGGAATCCAGTCGGAACCGTAGGTGGAACGGGTTAAGGAGCTGCCGGTGAAGGCGAGCGAGCCTGTAATTCTTTAGGTCGGCGAGTACGCGGCGCGACGTTTGAAAGGACGGGTGCCAGTTTCTGAAAGCTGGCAGCGTGGCGGCCGATCGTCTTGGCCACGGTTCTCCGGATGACTCGCCAAAATAGAATGACGGGCAGTTTCCTGATTCCATTTTGGCAACCTTCTGCTCCTCCGGGCCGGTTCTTCGGCCGGATGCAATTTTCGAGTGTGCAACACGCCGCGCCGGGACTTTTTGTCGACAAAGGGGTCTTTTTGTATGAACGGGGTCAAACGTAGACGGGGAAGACGAAGAGACAGGCCCTCGAGAAGAAATCGTAGAAAGCAGTCACGGTTGCTTTCCACGCGATCGGACGGGACTCGTCCCTCCCGCAACGAGACAGTCGCAGTCGGCGAGTTATGCACTTGTTGCTGGCCAGCTTTTACTTTGTCTATTTGCTTGTCTAGTGTTCGGCGTTCCCTTTAGGGAATAAGAACGATGTAGAACGATGCTGCGCTTCGGTAATGTACTTAAGCACCGTACACTCAGGAATATTTGCATGAAAGTTTCTTCTATTCGACCAAAACAGGAAATGTGTACGAGAATTAAAGAGAAATGATTCGCAGAGAAAGTTCGTGCTGTTCCGCTGATTTTTACTGTTCGGCAGGTGCGAGAGGTATCTGGAGGTATCGCTTTGCGCGCGCAGACTCCGTTCGAGCCTGCATGGAATGCGGTCATGGAAATATGCGTTTCCCAGCGGGCCATGCTTCGTCCGGCTGCATTTTCGAACCGATCCGGATCATTTTCATCGGAGCTACTCGACGCTGAAGTCCGTCATTGCGTTGAATTACCGACCGAACCTTTCTCGCTGCAACAATTTTCACGCTCTCGCACGTGCAAAAGTGGCCATCCGATGAAGTGGATCGCGCGGCTACACACACACACGGGCACGGGACACCATGACCGTACGACCATGACCATATTCTTCTGGAATTCATACGTACGAGATGGATACTTTCCAGCGGACAGCAAGAAATTCTCGAAGCGCGTATAACGATTCCCAGTTTGAAAACGAGTTCAAGGGAGCAGGTAACATCGCTAAAATTCTACAGACTCGAGAAATAGAATTCTAGCCCAGCGAATAGGGTAGCATTTTTCATCTTCTATCGGTGACCGGAGGTTTTTCATCCGGATAATAATTCCGCGGCTCCCATTCCAATGTAATTTATCGTTATTAGAGCCCGCGAGGACACTCCATTGGAGCAGGCCATGAAGGATTTCCTCGAGATTATCGCTTCAATTAATTTCAACGGTGCCAGTCCCGCGGTTTTCCACTCCGTCAATGTTCACGGGACGCCGTTGAAGCGGCGCGATTCGGCGCATGAAAGAGTCAAAGTCCGGCTTTCGATTCTAAGTTATCCGATTAAACGTGACACCCGTGCAATCTACTTCGCCGGGTCTTACTGGCCTCCGGAAGGCACCGGCGAGAGACTGGAACCTGGACCCTGGACCGTCTTACTCTCCGCTTCACGGGCAACTCCCATAAGTCGTTGAAAATCTCCTGGTAGCTGGGCTTGAAAGGCGGCCGGACACACCGACTTCGCGGATCTTTTCACGCGTGTCCCGCCAGCCCTGTCCGACGACCGTGATTCGTCACGCTGAATGCGTCGCGTCGCGTCGGGATCAGGTATGTGCGCGCCGGGAGTTACGTGATGTGGAAATCTCAAGCGATCCTCCCTCCTCGTCGATACTCCGAAGGAATCGCGAGCGAGCTGCTCGAAATTCTCGCGTCGAACACGGACTCGCGCGACATAATCTCGTTCGAACCGATTGTTAAGGGGTTAGATCAGCGCCCGGAGGCTTGCTGAATCGATTCCACCTGCTTTCCCCGTAAATCGGCCCCCCGGAATGTTTTTCACATTTCCACGCCTCCGAGAGACACCGGTGAGCTGATTCTTATCTTACTTTTCACGGATGCCGGAAAATTACAACACCCTGTTTTTCGTTTTTATTGAAATTTGGTTTTAGGGGTGAAATCCTCCCCTCGAAGAGAATCCGGGATTTGCATTGAATACCCCACGAAGGGTCAAAGGTATCGAAAAATCCGTTGCAACTTTGTCGTAACAATTGGAGGACCATTTTACCCGAGCTCGTTTCAAAGTGGAGAACACTTTTGGTCCACGAGGATGCAGATGGAAAGATAATTTTCAGATCCGAAGAATCAAGCCTTCCGTCATACGCTGTTAACAAGTTTTTGATTGTTGAGATTAAGGAATCTTATCCGGGAATCGGGTGCTCCTTTGATTCCTCCGTTGCGTTCGCGCAACAAAAAATATAATTAGAAGAGGATCCTCTTTCCCGTGCGTCTGGGTCCGCCATTCCGAGGAGTTCGCCGAGGGGCGAGTATCTAATCCAGGAACATAATCTCCGCGCAGTTGAACACCTTCCCCCGGATACCGAATTTCTGTTCGCCGTTTCTGCCCGGCATCGTCGAACTTCCTCGCGTAATTCCCCGACAAGATCCCGGCTCGGAGAATTTCGGCCACACGGCGACAAGGCGAGGTAGGGCTAGGTAAGTCGAGGCAAGGCAAGAGACAAGACACGCGGTCGACGCGAGACGAGCCGATAAAAGCGAGAAGATGAGCGACGGTGACGAGAAACGGAAAGGAACGGCGCGCGGGCCTCGTGCTCCTATCTACCAAACAACATAGTGCACTTTAAGAGTGCCAGATAACGGGCACGCTGACCGTTATATTACCGACCCTATAATTATTATTCGGGGCCCTACCCCTTCTCCGCACACTTTCTCTCTCGCTCTCGCTCTATCGATCTCTCTGTCTCTGCTCTTTCTCTCTCGTTCCTCTCTCGCTCGCTGTCGCGGGTTCCTCGACGTTGCTCCGCAGAGCAGAGAGCAGCTCTCTTTACTCGCTTTTTTTCACGGTATCTTCGGGACCTTCCCCCGCTGGGCCGCCTTCTTTTCTCTCCGGCTGTCCCGGCCGAAGGGCCTCCTGTTTATCGAGACGAGAGTGGTCCCGGTTCGGACGGGACATCCGTAACTAATGACCCTGATAGCCGGCTATCTTCCTCCTCTATCCGTCCTGTTCTCGCCCTTCTCGATTGGCCTCCGTCTCTCCGTCGCACAATTTCTCGTTCATTGTGTCTTCGAAGGTTAAGAATACCCGGCGAACCTTGGGAGTCACTTAATTAATTTTCCGTTTCGATGGTGGAGGAGAGGAGGAGCATCGAAAAGCTCGTTATCTCGACTTATTACTCCTCGCATCCTCGTTGTCCTCCTCGCCCCTCTCGCCTCTTTCCTCGCCATCCTATCGAACCACTCGCTCTCTTTCTCTCTTTCTCTCTTTCTCTCTTCCTCTCTTTCTCCCTCTCTCTCTCGTTCCCTTCCGTGGCACCTTTCAGCTACCAGAGCGGGCCCGAGGACGTTCGGGCATTCTTCGATCCCCCGTGAGCCGTGACGTGAATAAATAATACGCGTGACGATCTACTAACGGGGCCGGGAGCAAGGGGGAACCGCTGCTCGGTTCGTTCGTCATTCAAGGTATTTTTCGATGTTCTTTCGGGGTTCCTCCGTCTGTTCGGCAATACCAGCGTGATAACCGTGGGTTTTAATTAAAATTCCTCGCTCGAGATTACCCCCATCGATGCCCCCCACCAGCCGTTTTTCTTTTTCTTATCGGAGAAAATGGGGTCTATTCGACGCGCACCCTTCGAGACCGCCTGTTTTCGACTATGCTCCGCAGAAAATTCGCGAATATTCATCGTCGGGCCGTGAGGAGAATCGGTAATACCGTCTTCGTAATGAAACATTACTTTACACCTTGCCACTTTAAAGACCCCCCTGGAAACAGTCTTTCAGCAGCTAACACGCTCCCGGCGATTATTATTTTAGGATCGTCGGTGTATCGATAAAATACATCGGTGTCAGAAATACTATTTTAGCAACGCAAAATCTGTAAATGCAATATGATCGTGGTTTCTACACGTTTCTTCTACATCTAACAATAGTAACAATAAGTTTAAAAGAATATAACGACATTTTTAAATTCTTTCACTGCTTCAAATAACACCCACTTATTTTCTCATAAACGCATAAATTACGCTGTATAATAATTAGGCTCGATACGAATCAATTTTCTGATGGAATTAATCGATTTGGCAAAAGGCCCGTGCGACTTATGAAATTCTTCGTAATTCGAAGCGAGGCGAGAGAAACTTAAAATGTCGTCGTTTCGCGTAACTATTTCTAAGGGGCATCGAGGGTTAAAGACGCCGTACGGGGTTATATCGGCGACGAGCGGCGGATTTTTAATCTCGATGTCAAGACAAAGGAATCCGCCGTTCCGTTTGGTCGAAGAAAAATTACGAGGCGCGGAAAAGAATTCGCAGAAATGTCTTCCGCGTGTTGCTCACGCACGATCCGCGCGTTAATCGAATCGAACGATCTTACGCGCGCAATGCAATCGCCAAGTCGAAATTCCACGAAGCCGAGACTCTCGCCTCCGGCTCCAGGATATTCCTTTCGTCCTTTGTTCTCGGACGTCCCGCACGAGCGCCAAGCGAGATCAAAGATTTCACGGCCGAAAGGAAACGTAATAATTAAGAGACCGTACTTTTCGGTATTAGCGGCTTCCTATCTGATCCCATACGTCGGAAATCCGCCGTACGCGCGGACTCGACTTGTTCGAAATATCCACGAACGGCGTTCAACGGTCGATTCACGCGCCGGCAAAGTAGAAGGAAATTAGAGTATAAAGGCTCTGGAAGGTTCCTCGAGAATTGTTGATTTAGACTACACACCTCCGGTATGAAAGTTTCGTTATCGTTAATCATCCGGCGTTATCTCGCGAGGCACACACCCTGCTCGGATAAATTAATACCGCGGCCCGAGGTCGGAGTTCCTAGTCCGGGTTAGCTAACCGTTGCATCCTACGGTAAATTAATACCGTTGGTGTGGCGTACGGTGTTGCAGAGGCGATGGCTAGATTGATATTTCACCGACAACTTTCCTATATTTACACCGGAAATATATCTGTAATACGCGCCGTGGATCTGCTCCGAGATCCGATCGTGTTTGCGCTCTCTGTAACCAACCAGCTACCGATGCTTTGCATTCTCTTCGAACGATAATTAGCCGAGGCAGCAACCAAGTCGCTTCAACCTGCACTCTTCGAACTTGCTATCCTCTTAGATCGTTTAAACATTTATTCTCGTCATAATTCTCGGGCAAACTCGCCCCGGATAATTTCAACCGTTGAATTCTATTATATATATTTCACTGAAAACCTGCGCGATATGTGTATTCTACCGTATTTCGCAACGCCCATATTTATTTTACCGTCTCTATGCTCGTTCTTCTAGCGTTGCTTCGCGGGAATATTTAACGTTCGCAAGGTTTACGAATCCCGGGCATCCCCGGCGTTCCTGGATTTCCATTCTTTCCGTGACGGATACGTTACACAGCGAAACAGGGGCGCAGTTTCGCCGAGGATGCCGCACGCAAAAAGAGGCAAACAAACGTAGCGGAAAATTCAAAATTACGGAGTACCCCGGCCGACCACCGGAGGCGCAATTATCGTACACGCGAAAATAAAATCATCTTCGCGCCACGGTCCCATTGTCCTGCGGCGCTTAAGCGTGCCATTTCCTTGGGAGCCGTGTCGTAATTGCTCCTTTCTTTCCCCTCTGCCCTTCGGCTCGTTAGCTCGCTGAAAGAAGCTGGAATCCACGCTTTGTACGACGAGCGATGGACCGTAAAGTCTCTCCGAATCTGGATGCCTCTCTTTCTTTCCAGTCTGAGAGGGCTCCTTCGTTTCTCGACTGATCGATACGCTCGTCGATTTATCTTGGCCCTCTCCGCTCGTCAGAAATGGCACCGGAGATTCTCTGCGCGTCCGCGAGACCATCTGCAGGACCATTTTTCTGAAATGTTTGCCCGGGACGCCGCGACGGATAGAAAATAGTACAATTTGTAATAATTCGGTATTATTTGCAACTCAAAAGATATTCCTTATCGAAGATGAGGAATTTTGACAATTTTCACTGTGCCTTAGTTTTTTAATACATTATTGAAATTAATTTTTCGTTGCCAGAGTAAATTCGTATCGCAAAGGAATGCTATTCGTTTTAAAAGAAGAGCACAGACAAAATATTAAACAGGTTAGCCAGGGCATTCGGATGAAGATCAGCATCTTTCTTCCGCGAAACATGCTATTTTCAAAATGTCCAACTTTAAGTGTTCGTTACCGTTACAATTTTTATTATATTCGATTAATTTCTTTATTTAAGATACAAATTTTTGTACGTGTCTCGTGGCTCGAAAACCTCCGCGGCAAAGTGTTTAGAAAGATTGAACGAGATTCTCGTCTACTTCAAAGAATATCAAGCTCGAAATCTTTAAAAAATCACATAGCGCCTCGATTGTTCGAGCCGCACTGTGTCGCGCTCGCTATTATCGTTATCCGGAGAACAGTGAAAACAGTAGACGGACGTAAAAAACGATAGAATCGGGGAAAGCTTTAGTGTTTTGCTCGTTGCAGCGATCGGTGTAACTTAGCATCGTCCCTTCAGGTGAAAAAACAAAAAGCGCCGCGATATTTTCGTGCGCTATTTTATATCAGAGGATTTAGCTCGTTCCATGAAAAAAACAACGGTAGGGTGCATGTGTACTTTGTTCGGAGTTCCGATATTTGCGTGAGCGCCCGCTGAATCCGCGGATATATCCCACACGCGTGTCCAGCAGTTGCATCGCTCGGAGAGTTTACGGCAGCAGATTACGGCGGCGAGAGAGAGAGAGAGAGTGGAGAGGAAGAGAGAGAAGGAAAGAGAACGATGGAGCATGGAGAAAGAGAGAGCGCGAGAGGAGAGAGGAGAGAGGAGAGAGGGAGAGATCTGCGCGGAGAACCGCGTGATTATGCTAATCGGTCGTTGGATGAAATAACAGACAGTCGTACTGTCTGGCGGAGGTGCGTTAACCAGAGCTGCGGGGTGAACGGAACGAAAAAGAAAGAGGAGAAAAACGCCGGATCGATACGGGCAGAGAGTGAGAAACGCGAAGTGGCACAGATAAAATGCTGACGAACAGCAGCCGGACACGTAGAAATTCTTAATCGGCGATCGTATCTCGATTTGTTCTACCAGTCGTTTTGACACCGTTCCTCGTGTACGCGGGTAAACGTCCACCCGAAGATCCGATGAACCGTCCGTACGGCGATTCCAATGTAAACGAGACCTTGGGCCGAACGGTGGGTGACTAAATGTCAGCCGAGAAGAGATCTCTCCGAAGCGGAACGTGATTCATAGTAATTCCTCTTTAACGAGCTCCTTGAATTCATTAGAAAGTCATCTTCGTCATCGAAATTCATGCCTCGCGCGGATCGGTCGAGCGCGATGTTTTTTTTTGCAATTATAGAAAATGATTCGTTACGCGATTCAGTTAAAATTTACTCGGACCGAATCGGTAAACGAAAATCAATGTATAATGGCGAAGTACGTAAAAGAGGAAATCAATTGGGTAAGAAACGTTCGCGCATTTCGATCGGGGGCCACCCTTGAACCGACTCGGAACGATTCCCTCCCGTCGTCGTCTGGCACGAAAAAGCACGTACGAAAATTGCCGGGGAAATTAGGGAGCGTCGAATTAGAGTACGTTTGGAAAATACGTAAGCGGCGCGGCGCTGGTATCGGCATCGATCGCCAGATAGACCATTGATTATACGAATGTGGCTCCTAGGGCCGCCCTATGATTTGCATACGACGATTAGGCCTCGTGGCATGGCATTAGGCGTATGCTTGGAACATTTAGACGCGTCGCCCCGATAACACGCGACTCGCCATCGCGCTCCCTTCGATCGCATCGGTCGGAAGCGTCGTCTACGGCCGGTTCACGTCCCCGGAATTTCACGTGGAGAAAGGGAGAGAGCGACCTCCTCTCATTAATTCGTGTCCATCGAGAAAAACATAATCGATTCTGGTCATGCACCGGGTGCCACCCGTCCTTCTGGACCTGTCAGGCTAGGGGACGAAAGGACACGACTAGCAGGCAAAACACGCGCCACGAAAAAACGAGATCCTTGGGACTCGGTGTTTTCTGGAATCGTTGCTTTCTGGATATAGTTGTCAGCGATAAAGGGTGTATCTTTGAGCAGACGCTCGCCAAACCGTGTATCGATCCGAGAAACTCACGTGTAGCCCGGTTTTTCGGCACCCAGACGACTCCGGGATCCGGCGAACTCCATATTGAAGCGCCCGAGTACGTACCTGCAACAGAGAAATCAAGTTCTTCGTCAGATTTTGTTCTTTGTAATTTGCCCGTTCAGTCTGTGTCTTGAAACTACAATTTTTAAATAGAGCACTTAACGGATTAAACGTACGAACTGGCTATTCGCGTTGAAGTTTCGAAAACCCTTCGCCTTCGGCAAGGAGGGAACTTTATATTGCGCCAGTAAAATTAGAAAATGATTCAACAGCGTGCGCGTTGTTTATAATCGGTCTCGAGCATCCACGAACGCGTTACAACGTCTATAGCTTGAAACTGTTTATCTTGGGTAAGTTTTGAGAACAAGTATCCCGGGATGATACTTTCAACTTCGGAAAACGCTTCACCGACGTGCACAGCGTTTACAATCAATTTAATGCAAGCACGAGTCCACCGAACGGTCACTCATTGTTTTTAAACGATCGAAAATGCGAGCCCAGATACCAATTCTCCGGAAAACACGAGACTATAATCTATTTTATAATTAGTGCACGGCGGAGATAAAACAGCTCGAAAAGCGTGCACCTCTATGTTCAGAGTTAACGAGCGAGGTGAACGCGAGAAGCTAATTGTACAGTAATTTCTCGTTTCGTTTCACCGAGCTTCCTGCACGGGTCGGAGAACGATTGCGAGGTTCGATTCGCGCGATCGAAAACGGGCTAAGAGGAAATCATCAATTTCTCCGGGCGGTTGACGAGGCATCATCGTCATCATCGAAAACCATTCTCAATTTCCGGCGTTTTGTCCGGCGCGGCGCGGAACCTCGAAATTGTTTCGAGACCGTTGGATTCATCTCGAGACGGATATCCCGGGAATTATAACGGTGGCGCACAGATGCGTTAATCCTGTCAGTTCGAGCCAGGAGAGATCAAACTAAATCGGTCGATCCTTTGTCGGATAAGCGGGCGCACTCTTCCTCCGCGATCGCAGTCATAACGGTCGGCCGTGAAATACGCAAATGCTCGCCAACTCGTAAAGGCAATCGACCACGAGCTAAGCTCGCCAATAGTACCCGACCCGTAATCCACGACCCGCCACGATCGAGCGGGTCGAGGGGAAAGGGGCACAAGAATAGGTGGGAAGTACTTTGAACCCTCCTGCGATCGAGCAACGTCCCAACGTTGTTCTTATCTTGCCTCTCTCTTTCTCTCCTCTGCCCCTCCACACATTGTATCAATTTAGTCGCTGATAATTCTAATTAATTAAAGGTTGCCAGCGATGAAATGGATTCCGCGGGAAATTACCCGGCCAATCTTCTAGATTGCTTTCTAATCATTTCTCCGAGCTGCATCGGCGAGGCAGGCGAAGTTCGAGCCTGACGCGATAGTCCTCCGGCCTGCCAAGACAGTCCTCTTATCCCGCATTGATCAAATTACCGTGGAATTTATTCGAAGAGCAAGCACGTTGCTTCGACGAAATAGCGCATTGCAGATTAACACATTCGCTGCCGATCTTCGCCGTTGAACTGTTTCATTGAATGCGTCGCACCTACCTCGAGAAATATTGAACCCAATTAGCAAAGGCAGATCCTGCAATCGCTGAATACTATTCCGTGATTTTAAATAACAGCGTGTATAAAATTAATCTTATATGTATATAAAATTAACCTTCACTCTGCGCATAGGGGTCCACCATACCCCACGCTAATAATATTTCACAGAAAAATTAGAATTATCTTTATCATATTTATTCATAGAGAATCATCCTATTTGGAGTTAAATTTTTTAACCTTCCCCCATATACCTACCGTCACGAAACTTAATAAAATTTCACAAATACTTGAGCAGTCAAAGTTCTTTCTTCGCATTTCGCATCGAAAACGTGCATGGGGTGTGATTACACTCCGGTGTAACACGGTTAACGTTAGAATATATGTACGCAGAGTGAAGCTGAATTTCTGAGAAGTTACAGAGCGCGAAACGTCAACGGGCGTTGTGCGAGTTCGATTTAGACCGGCAGAAGGGTTCCGTTAGGTAAACGTGGTCAGCGAGAGGTGGATAACCGCTAAGACCGCCTGTAGCCGAGAAAGCACTACGATCGGAGTGCGTGAAACGATCGAAAGCTCCGGCGTGGCCGAAAAGTTGACAGATCGGTGAGAGATAGAGAGGCAAGAGGAGAAGGAGAGAGAGAGAGAGAGAGAGAGAGAGAGAGAGAGAGAGAGAGAGAGCAAGGCGCAAACGTTCGGTCGCGATCAATTCGCTGTTACTCGTCGTGCATCGATAGGTGTCGGTGAAAAAAGCCGGGTGGTCGTCGGCGACGCATATTCCGCGAAGGTGCACCGGTCGAAGCTTTAAATTCTCGTAATCCATCCAGGACACGGGCTACTAGGACATTGATACCGATAGCGCAGACGCGGCGCACTACGTCAACGAGATACGCCCCGCGCGACGACACACGTACACATTGTATTGTGCCCGAGCGAACACAGGAGAGAGAGACCCTTTCCATTCGTGAATCCACGAATGGTGCGAATGGCCTGCGAGAGGCATTGTCCTGCAGCAGGAGTAACGTGCGCGCCGGCTATCGCGATTTGATTCTGATTCAGGGAACACGGCCGGGGCGATATCGGGGATATCGATGAAAAATAATCGCGGTGATTTGTGACGCGGCGTAGGAAGCTCGCGATAAAGGTACGCGACGATGAGGAGACGATAACGAACAACCCCCTCCCGCCCCGAACAAAAAAACCAGGGGAAAAAAACGAGAAGAGGAAAAATTTATCTCGACCTCGCCTCCTTCGCGTTTTTCGCCGGGCGCGGAATCGGCCGAAATACGCAGTTCGCCGAGACGTTATCGATTACTGCATCCGAGAGCAAATATTTCTTTCGGGAGCGCAGGAAAGGCTCGTTGCGTAACACAGGTAGCCTTGAAAAGCTCCCGTTCGTTTTCTACTCTTTCTGCTTCTCCTCCTTTCTACTGGCTGGCTCTCCTCTCGTTCTCTCGCCTCGGCTCGTTCCCGACACGCTCTCTCGCCGTTCGGCGTATGTATTTTCCAAGGACCGAAGCTCGCGTTTAAATCATTCGATGAACGATTACGCGGGACGCGTTCCTGACGGCGAGCTGCGGTTCTCACGGCGACTGCCGCGGCCGCAGATTCCTCCTGGACGTGGTCATGCGAGAAAATAGATAGGCCGATGACGATTCGGATTGGAAAACCGAAGACGACGGCCAACAGACACGCCGGGGTCCAGGCAGCACCGTTCGTTTCGACACGCTAATCGCTGCGCTCCGAACACGGCTCGCTAATGGATGCGCCGGACGATGTATCCCGTTCTGGACTCGGAGTTTAAATGGATCGTCTGTCGGCGGACTCTTTAATTCTTCGGTAACCCCTCGCGTCAATTTCACACATTTTTCACCGACTCTGAACCGATAGAGGAGCTATCCGAGCATATAAAATTATACACGCTCCTTAGATCCTTTCGTCGCGTTAACCGTGGACGGTCCAAACAAATTCAATATTTTCACTTGAAGGAGACACGTGATAAAATAAAATAATATTGAAAAGTAAATTCAATACATTTTCTGACACTCGAGACTCTCTTCTCAACTGCCAGGGAATTACCAACGAGGAAGTTCTGCTCGGCGTAACGGTGGAGAAACATCAAGGGTATAATCGTGCAGAACAATGGCAAGGCACAGTGACAAGTGAAAGGTAATTTTGACGTGGGAAACATCGTAATTCGCTGCAGCGTTAAATAAAAGAACGAGCACACCGCGCTCCGGTACGGTTCCCGGTAATCAACAATGTAGCCGGTCCCCATCGGACGTAAAAAAAGGAATCGTGAAATTGGAAAGAAAGTTCCTAATATCCCGGAGGAGTCCCGCAGCCCTATTAACCGGGCTTGTCGGCCTCTTGCGCGATTCCTTCACTTTCCCCTTGGCCGTCTCGTCGCGTCAGGGGAGAAGTAGAAAATACCTGCGCGTGAAAGTTCAAAGAAAGCGTTGTCTTCTGCGTTCCAGCGTCGCTTCTATAAATTTCGCTATCCTCCCGAGTGCTCCTCTCGGCCGTTAATCCACTGCTGGCGAGGCCATTCTTCATCCTGTTGGATTCTTCGAGCGTTGGACACTTCCTGGTGGCATTGTTTGCCAAATTTTTTTTGCTGGCCTGTCGCGTGACGGAAAAGCACACCCCTCTCGGGCGAATAACAGTTTTGCAATGGCAAACCGAAATATTCATCTTTCGATTAACGCTTCATCGACAGGCCATTTTAGTTCCGTCGAGAAATTCTTAACGAACTGCGTAAAAGCGAGCACAATTTTGTTCGTAATCCAGCAAACTGTTCGGATAACCACGGGTTGATATACCATAATTTGGTCGAGTTATACGCGACTTCAAAAAACAATTCGCGATTCGGCATTTTCAAAGGGGGCAACGCCGATGTCGTCGAGCGAGAAAGAACTCGACGCGAGTGGCGTGATCGGCAAAAAATCTATTATTCCTCGCTTTCTTCGTTCCCGTTCGGAATCCGCGGCGCACAGAGTCAGGCCGTCGGAGTATTTCGCTATGGAAGAAAAACACAGACCGACGAGGAGTGAGAACTATCTTAAAGTGTCGTTAGGAAGTCATCCATTATGCGGCAAAGGCTGCTCGTTCGCCTAGCCCACGCCAGAAGTCTTCCCTCGGCGGACTTTACACGCGGACACGCCTCCGCACAGCTTTCTCCGTCTCCTTTCCCGTTGTCCTCCTCGTCCTTCTCTCGTTCCCGGCGTGTCCTTAACTCTTCCTTCGACGATGTGTTTTCCGTCGCGCGAGTTTTAAGCGCGATACATTGACGTCACTGGCAGCTACGCGCCCCGGAACTTTCTCGTCCCTCCTCGTTTCTTACGGTTCGAGATATCTCATCCCCAATTGCCATAAACTCTCCGCCGCGCCGAGTCGAGCGGGTGTTCCGTTAACCCGTACGCTCGCGCGCGATACTTCCTAGTAATTAATTCCTTCCCGATGAGTTATCGTTATAAATTTCGTACAGTCATCGCCGCCGCAACACGATCATCAAGAAGACGCTTTGTACCCATCATCCACGGCGCACACCGGATGAAGAAAGAAAATGTTATTTCTCGAAAATTTCCGGAGACTCGTATATCAAACGAGACCCGAGTAGTTGCCGCACCTGCCAGCCCGGTATTATCTAATTTTCTTGTTAGAAAATAATACCATCCTTTCATAATTTCATTCTTCCTTGTAGGCGAGTTCTAGCGGAACCGTTTCGCGAGTTTCGTTATCGGAGTGTTCGCGGAAAAATGACATAAACGCGCTTGCGCGCGCGATCGAGGAACGGCTGTGAAGCTAGTTACACTGGTTCGAGGCGAAGCGAAGTCGCGATGTTATCTATATTCCCATAATTTGCGTCCCGATCCTCGTTTTCGTTTCGCGCGGAGGAAACGGACGCTGTTCGCAGTCGGCAGCGTTATCGACGAATCGGGCGAGGCGGCGCGAATTCCGCGCGCGTAACAGGATCGTTAATAAATAACGAGCATCCCAATTGATTTAATAAATGCACTCTAATTAACGCTCGGCTCGGCTCCCGGCTAGGCTCGGCCCCGGCTCGGCTCTCGATCTGTTACGCTCAATTGATCCTTCCCGCGGCGATTAATCACGGGGAGAGTGTCCGCGGGCCCGGAATCCCGTCTAACAGATGTTACGTCTGGGATACAAACCCTTCCGAGTGCCATTGTCTCGGTCGCGTACCGTAACGTCGCTTTGGGAGTCTTGCGGGGCCGAGGCAGAGCGGAAAGTTGTTCCTCGGGACACGGTGTTTCGTCGCGGGTCCCGACGTTACAAGTGCGAAGCCTCCCCGAGAAAAGTTATGCTCCGGGTGCCTCGTCGGAATACAAAGGGGGCCCCCGCGTGATCCTTCACCGCGAGCGAACAATGCGCCGTGAAGCATGGCCGCTCGTTTCCCGTGTCGCGCACGAACGCGCGCTTGAAACTTCGCGAATCGCGGGAACCCCGTCTCTAATATCTGCCCCCGGGGGCCCGCCGTGTGTTCCACGACGGCCACTCGAACCGACGACCACCATTTATGGCGCAACGATCGCCATTCGAACAAGTCCAATGTCGGGAGCGTACATTCGGAGCTACCGCGTTCTCACCTATAAATAAGCTGGACGAGATGCCGCGAGAACACCGGCAGCGAAAGTCTCGGTTGTGACGAAATTTTGCGCTCGACGTTCAGAAAAATCGTTTTACGTCTTTGGAAATGATTGTTATTACGAAGTTATTGCTATATCTCTAGAATAAAGAAGATAGAATGGAGATGACCTGAGATTGCCCTTCGGAGCACTCCACTGGCCCTATCCGAAGTCTTCTTTACACCGAAAGAGAAATATAGAAAATCATCCGCCACTTCCTTTGGCATTATTTACAGTGCGCGTAGCCGACAATGTTATCTACGATATCGGTAAATGTGTATTTACAATTTGCAAACATCAGGATGGGTGGTACAGGTGTGCATGGGATGACTCTATTTGCGAAGTCAAGAAACGAATAACGTTTTCTTCGTTAAGGCTTCGGTGTGATAACTGTGTAACATCGCCAATGCCGAAGAAAACAATTTTTAAAGTAAAGTAACATTTAATGCTCCATATCTACCGGACGATCCTCGCGTTGCACCTGCACACGCGGAGTTCCACAAAATTTAGATAACACGAGAAAACCAGAGAGGCCGTGGAAATTAATTTAATCTCGAAAGATAGTCCGCCGAAGACATACGCGCGGAATCGACCTATCGTGATTGGAAGATGCGTGATACGTTAATGAAAAAGCTCGATAGCTAAATGGCTGGAGTAGCCTGGGTTTCGCGAGCAGGATCGTGATTTCGCAGGGTATTTCCCGATCCGGGGGGATAATTGCGATGCGTACGGGCGCGTTTCTTATCAACTCGTCGACTCGGTGGTTTTTTCGCGATCCGCGTGACCGGAAGTGGCCGCGGGATCAGCCGCAGCGACGTTCCAACGAGACGCGATCGCGAAAGAGGATCGAGGTAATGCGATTTGAACGCGACGGGGCTACTTAACGAGATGGAGTTTCTTGATCGCGAGTTTTTAACCCGGCGATAGGGCGCTCTCCAGCAGTAACGAGGATGACGGAGGATTTTTTTTAACGCCGCGTCGCTCGCTCGCTCTCGTGGGAAAGTCGCCGATGCAATCTTGCGGCTCGCGCGCGCGTTAATAAATATACCGCCGGTGGATTTTTTACGGACTTTGAAAAGTCTATTTTCCGAGGCGCTTCTGGCCGACGACGCCGAAAAGAGGGTCCTTCGAAAACGTAAATTCAGCGGAATTACGGTTCCCGGTTGAAGTTGCTCTTCTCCATAAAGAGGATTTTTCGATGAGAACGACGAGTTACTGGGGCGATGTTCCTCTTGGCGGGCTACGGTCGAACGTTCCACCGAGTACGTGGCTTCTTGCCGACAGCGGCGGGGAAACCCTGCGGTCGCAATTAAACAACGCTGTCCTGGCTGATTAACGAACGGGCTACGATAATCAAGCAAGTTACGGCCACCGCCAAACAGCAGCTTAACCGTTGGGACGTTTAACGTCGTTCCAACGATCAAACGGATTCTGAACGAGGGTCGTGACCTCGTAAGAGTATACACCGCCGATTTATCATCTCCTCCCGCTCTACGGCCGAGTGTCGCGCCTCTCCGCAACAGCTCCGCGCCAGCACCGAACCAGCTCCGCGCGGTGAAAAGCGCGGCGTAAATCAGAAAACCGTGGCACCGAAATTGTCGGGCTTCGGCCCGGGGTCGCGTGTAGCCTTGAACGGGCTCGTAAAACTCCCAGACGGAAACGATCGAGTGCTCTCGACGTGTTTGACGACAATCTCGAATTTCCGATAGAGGCAAACGAGCGAAGCACTGCTGCCCGATACTCTCGGAGGCAGCCACACGCGAGAAACACTCGTAAAAATTTTCCCGTTAAAGCGCTCCGTTCGTCGGAGAACGCGCGAAGTAGTGCGCCAGTAAAAAAAAAACTTGGCAGCGTAATCAAAGCGGCGAAGAAATCCTTTCGCTGGTTGAGCGGACGAGAATTAGCCTGCCTGCGATTAGACTGGAAAAACGGGGTAGGACGCCGACCGAGAACACATCGAAGACATTATGGCGGTTGTGCATGCACGCTGATTCGATCTGGCGCCGCGCCTTCGCACGAACTAATAATTAGACACCTTTATGCAATTCCACCCTCGCCACTGACCCGCGACAACCTTCGCAAAACCTATTTCGATGGGAAGATGAATTTATGCCGCGAACGCGATTTCTTTATCAGCAACTCATTATTCCCTGCGACTAGAAGCACGTGGAAAATGATCCAAAGTTTCGATGCATGCTTGACGGTGGATGACGTTGGTATACGATAATATTGTGGAGCGGCGAGGTGAGCGTAGCGTAGAGGAGAACGGTGCTGTGATTTTTGTTTCTATGTGCACCGCTAATCTCTCGTCAACGCTCCACTATCGTGTACAACCGCGCTTAATTACATTGGTTCGATTTTGCTGCCACGTTCAGCTTAGTTCACGTATGTTCAGCTTCATCTTAGAATCGATTTTGTCTTGGCAGCACGAGCCAATCGACGGCTGCAGGAGGAACACCGAATTTCTCAGGTGGACGGAACAACGTGTTTAGTCTCACTCGTGCCAAACAGGTTGGTACCCGATCCTCGAGAGCAGGGGTCCGGATTGCTAAACTGTGAAACGTTTAATTCGAAACTGTCTCGCGGCGTTTAACAACGATACGTCCGCCGCCATTTTGTTGCGGCCCTCCCACGTCGCGACCCAATAAGCTGCAAGAGGCGTCCCGCCGGCGAAAGTGTTCCATTAGCGGCCGCGCAGAGGCTAATTTATCACAGGGGCCGCTCAATTTCATTGCAACCGTGCAATAATTAGACGTGTTTATGCACTTCCATCCCCCGTACGGTGTAAACCGACCAGATCACCTCGGTAAGGGATGAGGCGAGGGCAAAGATTAATGTTGATTCGTTGCTTTTTGAGCCCGGAGCCCTCTTGCCACTATCTACCAAGCTGCCAAGCTCGGGATCATCGAGAAATCTGGGCTCGGGCAATTTTCGGGTAGGACTCGGGCCTTCGACGCTGTTTTATGCAACCCGAAAAACCTGTCTTCGGTCCGCCGCGGCTTCTCGTTATGCCGCCAGTCCACGGCCACCTGCTCTATCATCGGCTAAACGGTTCCGTGTATCGGCGCAGCGAAATTATACGAGCGTAATGGTGTTTCATCGTTTATTACAAGCACTAATTCAACCCGGCCTGTGCAATTTTGTTGGCCGAGAGAGCCTTGCTCCCTTCCCGCGTGATTCAGAACTTCTTGCAACCCGAGCTGAACGCCGTGCCACGCCGCGCCACGTCGTCACGATGCAGAGATAATGGAAACGATTAACCGGACGACATTGATGCGTTAGTCGTGGTATCAAGCTCATTAAGCCACATGAGAAAGTGCAGGCTCATTTATACTTTATCGGCACTTAATACACCGGATTAATGTATTTAGATCGCACACGCGCGAAGGACTATCTGCCTCGCCAAATTTTGATTGAAGTACACGTCGAAATTATTCTAAAATTAACCTATTACTTTGCCCCCCTCGTATCAAAATTGTCAATCGAGAAACAACTTCATTTAGATTCTTCTTGAAGAGGCAAAATTATTTTAACACTGTTATCGCCATTTCTTTTTTAAATCTATGGTCTACTAATCTGTGTTCAAGAGTATCAAGATAGCAATCTCGATCACGAACCAACAACTCACCGTTGGTAACGTAATCTAATAATTTCTTTTGCAATTATTGTAGACAGTACGATCTCCAAGCTCACTTTTGGTTAAGCAACAATTATTGAAATTCCTGTCAACAAGCCGCCACTTGATTTTTATCATGTTTATGATTTTTATCGTGTTGCATTAACAAAAATGTTACAATACAAATCTGTATTATTTGAACAATAATTTTTGAAATATTTTTCCTTCGTGTGTACAGTGGACTACGATTCGTTGGAAACCATGAGGTTTACATACCTATCGTAAACATATACGATGAGTTTTGAACGAATTTCACAGAATTCCATTTGTCGGTAAATAAAAGTCATGCCGTATAGTATCGACGGAAAGTTAAATGAAAAAAGTTAATTGAATGGGGAGGAAGAATGTTTTTATTTTCACCGACTCTCTCTTCGTCGATGTTTCGTTTATCTTCGAAATTTTCAGTCGCATTGATACATTGATCTTTCCGCTCGTCATTGACGCGAGCAACCGCTTCCGAGGAGTCCCGCGTCTCCACACGTTTCGCTCGTTGCAATAACGTCTCTCTGCTCTTTTTCTTCGGTGGGAACGAAGTTGCATGCAAAGGAGCACCTGCGTCAATGTTACGGCAGGAGCGCAACGGAGGCCGGTAAAAAGTGGCGGATGATGCGGTGGAAATTTATCGATGATCGTCGGAGGATGCCGCCTCGGAACGACGTCCCATGGACCCCGTTTCGCTGCACAATGGGACAGTGATTCTATTATAGTCTCATTCTTCCACCGTCGATTTCTATTCACCGATCTCCACCCCTCGACGATCTTACTAATTCGAAATCAATATCCGGCAATACCGTTCGCGGCCTACGATTGTCGCGTTAATAAAAGCCCCGCTGATGGATTTCGCCAGGTAAATTGCCTCGAACAATTGAGAATAGGAAGGGGAGGCAAACAGAGAGGAAAAATAGTTTTCCTCCGTGATTGACTTGACCGGGACGCGATCTCTGCCGGGACTGGAAATTCTGCCCGGGTAAGGAGAAAAGTAATGATATCGACGATGAGAATCGTTATCGAATCAAAAATTCATCTGACGCGGGACCCGATAATTTCGACGGGCTGTCTGCCCGACGCGATTCAACGGAGAATTGCTACCGGGAATCGTTCACCGTCGGATACAATCCTCTTTTCACAAAGATAGTCACTCCGGGAGTCTTCGTACCATCGATCGCGATTATTGTTCCCCGCTTACTAAATTCGCCGCGGAAGAGGAAGAATGATAATAGCTACTCGAATGGTGTTTACCGTTCGCAAACAGCGGACATGGAAAAACGCTCATTACTAAACGACTCTCTTTCCTACCCCGCTCGATCAAAGGCGATCCGAATCGCGATCCCACCCTACCCAAGCCCCCCCTTAACGAGCCATTCAAATTCCGCCATTAAATTTCGCATTCGAAAGATAATCGTGAGCGACGTGGCCGTAGATACTCGCGAGAACTTATCAATCCCTGTGTCCGAGCCGCATCTCCGCGAGTCGGAAAGGTTAATTGCGTCCCGTGGCAATCGTCGTTCTATTATCGCGGACGTGCATCCGTGACAACAACGTCATCGAATAGTTCGGTGCATCTATGTCATCGCGATCGGCTCGCTGCAAAAGACACGTGGCGATGCCGCTGGTTCCCATTGGCGTACCGCGAGCAGTCGCTCAATATGCATTCAAAATGCATCGGGCACAGTGTTCGTTCTCTGTGCTCTTAAATAAATTCATCGGAGCATTCGCCGTTACATTCGTTGACTTCGCAGCATCCATTTCGATGCATCGAGTAATCAGCTGTGCTAATTTAGGTTGCAACATAAATACGTCCAGTTGCGCTGATACGCAACGATATTATAAGCGATCGATCGCGACTCTGTACTTCGAATACTTTACAATCCAATAGATTGAACGCTAAAAATGAGCGTCAGGATGTGACCGCAGGGTTCAGAGATCAGCATCGTCGATGGAAGTCTCGAAAGCGGCTGATCGAGAATACCGGCTGCGTAAAAGTAAAAAGAAGCGCGAGCGTAGAAGGTGAAGGTTGAAAAAGTTGGTCCCTCGACCGATTCGCCGCGAGCGTGCGCTTTAAGGTACGCTAAAGCCGCAATTATGCCATTCTACGGTGCACCTCTTTTACGACCTTTACTTCGTGTCTTCTTCTTTCACGCTGCGCGCTCTCCGCTCTCTCTCTCTCACTTTTTCTGCGCGCAGGCCGACCCTCGAACGCGTCTACTCGCGTGCACACACTCGCGCAAAAAGCTGTCATGTCGGTCTAATGTAATTGCAGCGAGCGATTGGGGAAACCGAGGCACCGCGCCGCTGATACCGCCGGTAATTTCGTTCGAATGCTGATTGGCGGACGAGCAACAAATCTCCTGGAACAATCGGAATATTCATATCGGAGGGTGCGCTCTGAGATCCGCGTCGGATAATCTCAACAATGGCCGCTGGAAAACCCCCGTGCGACTTCCAAGGTCCACAGCGTTTTCGAACATCCTCGATTTTTCTATATTATTTTCGATCTTCCTAGTCGGACGCATTTTCGTCTCGAACGGCTATCGATCGCGCGTGGCGGTCGCTTCCGGTTCGAGTTTTCAGCGGAAGCGGGTCTGAAACGCGAACGGCGACGTTTCAAGTCGTCGACCGGGCAAACGGGAAACGAGAACGACACGGATAACTTCTGAAAAGACGCGGATCGTCCTCCTTCGGCAAAAATAGAAACCGGCGATTTTCATCCCCGGGAAAACAACCCGTTCCTCAAGGACAGGATTGAAGAGGACGACAAGGGTAGAAAAGGACACGGCTTGTTTGTTTGCGCTGGGCTCGGCGAGTCCGGTCGCCAAGACCTTGACACGGCTATTTCGTTTTCAGGCTGCGTCGGCAGGACGCTGTCGGCGCGGCGCACGCGTGCAACAGACACGTCGGGCCTCTCTCTTTCTCCGAATGGAGGCTTTCGATCAAAGGAAACCGTGGATTCGTATCATCGATCCTTCGACGAAACCACGCACATCTCTTCGAATATTTCCCTTAAATATTAACCCTCGGATAGCGTGACTCGGGTCCATTTCGAGCCAGGGTTACAAATATTCCATTTAAATTCGAATATTCCGGCAGCCAGTTTTGCCAACGTTGACCTCGAAGAAGTAGGTTCGATATGTAATGGAAAATTAATGTACAAGGCTTTTAATGGATTTAGACATGACCACGAGTTAGTAATATCCCTCGTCGCGTAAACTCTATAGAACAATATAAAACATGAAACATCGATAAGGGTATTAATTACAGAGAACGATAGAACTGTTAGAGTCAGTTCTATGAATTAATAATTCAAGTAACCTTCCAATTGAAACTGACGCATCCAATGAACATCTGTACCGAATATAGTTGCAGTCTTTCTACGAGGTATTGATTATTGAAAACAACAAATATATATCTAGCAACACTGCACAATGCATTTTGTCAATCGTACCCGATGAATTGAAAAATCTATGAGATTATCGGAAGACGAAGAAACACGGAGGAAATGAATTTTCAAAAAAAACATGCTTCCGCCTTCCGGGATCCGATGGCAAGGTTCCCGCCTCGTCCACCGCATTCGAGGAAAGTCGCTCGGTGCATCCACGGTCCAAGACCTTGCCACGACTTTTGCCATGGTCGGTTGTTTTTTTTTTGCTGCAGCGTTGAGGAACGCGTGGGCACGATGCAGTTAGGTAGTCCCGGCGGACAAGGCCTTCCGTGTCGGTTGCCTGGTCGCTTGTTCTTCTGGTATATAAACCGCAACCAACCGGCACCGCCTTCGTCGTCGCGTTTCGTCGACGATGTTGCAACGAATGCAACGGGCTCCGGGATTGCACCCGTTTCTTCGCCCTTCCGCCGACTGCACCGTGCGCGTCCAGCACCTACACACACATTCCGGCTGGCTTACGTAAGGCCCGAGACCTTATCCTTGCGAAATCGAGACACCTCTGCGGTCTCCTCGCGATACCTCGAGAGAAATTCGAATCGAGGATTCCTCCAGAATTTCTCCAACGTGATCGAGAAATCGGGCCTGGTGCCTCGAGCAGAATACCGCAGAATGCTGTTCGGCTACCGAGGTGCACACGAAGAGATACGCGAAGCACCAAACGCAATAGCAAACAGAATTAGAATTCTGACACGTGAAAGTGGATATTTCAACCTCTTAACTGCGGAATTTAATTTTAAAAATACCCCACAGAGCGCGGAATTAAAATCAACCAATTACGAGTATACGCGTCGAACGCAGGGCAATGTGTCCTATCATAAATTTTACGAAAAACAAGGAAGGATTACATTTTTATTCGATAAAAAATTAACAATTCATTCTTCAAAAGATGATTGTTATTGCACCGCGATAGAGATTTTGATTGACGCGTATACACGTCGAACGCAGTTAACTGGTTAAGGGAAAAATATTGAACTCGTCTGTACAATGGTTCGGAGTTCGAAGCAGTGACCTCCGGTTCGATTTATGATTTATGATGTCTTTTTGCCAAATCGGTTTTAGTAGCTCGAGGCGTACGGTGCAGCAATAAATGCTCGGCAAACAGACCGTTAACGTGGCCGATTCATTTTTCCTATTAGACTATTCAACCCAATCGATCGGCTTTCCTGTTTGCGCGTAGTTTCGGGCTAGCTGATTTTCCATCAGGTCCCGAGGAGGCACGAATTCTACCGTCGCCATAGATTATTTCGGAATTTGGGCGGAACCGTATTTCCGTTTGGCGATCGACCGGCAAAATCGATGCTTCCATCGTACCCGCTCCTCGTGGAACCGGAGGTAGCCGGTCGATAGAAACGATTGTCCCGTTAAAAATTCAACGATAGCCCGCACCAGACGCGCCGCAATGTATTCGACAGTTATTTGGGCATTTGGAGCCGGTAAGAGCAGTTATCGCCAATATTGCGGGAATCCCTGACCAGTTATTTGCCGACAAGATGGTTAAATAATGAAAATAAATATTAGCGGGCTAACAGGCGCGGGAACCGAAACCTGGGAACCGTCGCTCGTTTGTATCAACCGCGCTACCGTTTTATCCGTCGATTAAGGAGTTAAGTTTACCGAGGGTTGCGTTGTCGTGTACTTTGTGGGAAACAACGCATCTTCGGATGTCGCTTTTGTATATGCGCCGAATGCCACCGTCGACTGCTATTTGAATAAAATAAAGAATAAAAATGAAAATAGTACAAAAATAATGAAACATAAATCTAATAAACCACTTTTTTCTCATTTTCTGCATTCATTAGTATTATGATCATGTTGTATGCTGTATATTACGTCTAGAGAAAAATGTAAGGGGGTCGTTGGAGAAAATCATTCTTTTAAAAGGAGTCGGCGTAGAAAAAAGTTTGGGAACCACTGCTCTAAACGTTGAAGTAAAATTTCGAGTAACGCGTGGCTCGTGAATTCATAAAACGGCGCCGAAGTTGGGTATTATTTCGAGCGAGGAGTCACCGGAATAATAACGTACGCAGATGAGTTGCTTAGGTGACGAAGCTTGGTCCCTTTGGATCGTCGGCGAGGGCTGTAGGTTTTGTTACGGGCGTTCAGGAGGATGATCGATAATAAGACCAGAGGAAATCGGAGGCTGCTCGTTACGGCGCGAGACGACCGAAATTCCATATTTGGGTCACTCGAGACGGCCGGGGACGCCCTTTTCATTTCCATACGTAGGTACATCTGTAATGGCAGGGAACCGCCCGCGAGAGTTGTACACGCCTTCGCATAATGTCTCTGATGCATTATGTATGCTTCACACCCTTCTGATGATTCGGAAAATCACTGGAGGGTCGGCGTGGACCGTCTGTCTTCGTGCACGAACGGGGATCGTGTCGCGTTCGGCGTGGTGCGTGTCGTGCCGGCGCTGCAAATCGATTCTGGCGAAAAAGTGACTTGCAACCAGCCTCTCTCTCTCGATCGATTAGATTGACCGGTCACGATATAGCGAGGCGGACTCGAGAGGACGTCCGTCGACGCAGCTTTCGAAGATTGCTCGCTCCTTCTAGTTTATTTATTATATGCAGGATACAAGAGAGAGAGTACAGAAATTGGAAAGTTCGCGCCGCGACAAATTGAGTCCCCGGCGTTTTCGAAACGCGATTGTTTGTCGGCGCACGGGTTCTCGTAATCGCGTTTCACAGTTCTCGGACGGTGTTTAAAACGAGTGTTTGACAGCGCAAAACAAGATTAAGCCGCCATTTCTGGCACACCGTCCGAAAGAAACGCTCTGCTAATCCTTCCGAACGACAGAATACTTTTTCTTCGAGTCGCGATTAACGTGTCCAATTTTGAAGCAGCACCGCGACTCTCGTTTGTATCGGACAGCAATTAATTACCGCTAAATTGGTCGAAAATTAAATCGTCCAATTATCGGCGACGGGGTAATAACAATTCTCGGTAATGGATATCCGGAGCGCGTCGCTGAAAATAACATTGGTACACATTCACGAATCTATCGAGTGTCTTGTGATAATGGTTCGTGCGCAATTACATGCCCAGCTACCAATTTTTCCGTCATCGTCGGGTCAAAATGAATTATTTATTGACCTGGTGGCATCGGGAGGTCCCCGGTTCGTGTTCAACGGTTGGAAGAAGCGGCCGAGTCATCGAAGAAATTGAAATCGATGTGTCCGCGTCAGTAGTGCTTGATTATTCGTCGAATCGACATGTTTGTAACTGGTGAGGGGATTGTCACTGTTCGTACAACTAGACAATCTTTAGAAAGTTTCGTAAAGTCTCGGATATGCTGGTTCACCAGTTCGGAGTAAATTTAGATCGTAGGAGTATATGCTTTCTTTTCTGTAGCTACGCAAGTTTCAAGTGGATTGTAATCGACGGCATCCGCAGCGTCTCGAGCGCCACCTGGTCAGAAGCCCGATGCATCCGAGCCAACAAATCAATTTCCATTAGCACGATTAACGCGATTCATAGTGCGGGGTCTTCGTTCTGAATCGTCGTGCAGTTTCGGGAATAATTTATGCGCGTCGTCCTCTTTCGTACGGCCTCGCAAAGCGCGAGCAAGCGAGCGACCGCTCGACTCTCCCTTTTCTGCCTCTTGCTCGCTGTTTTTATTTTCGCGAGTCACGATCGCGCCAAGGCAAAGCGCCTCTCTTTTACGTCCGCGATTTAATTAGCGTGGATTAAGCTCGGACGTCCCTGATCTACGTTTCGTTCCTCCCACCGCGCGCCGGTGTCCCTCTCTTTCTCTCTTTCTCCTTCTCGATCTCCGGACTCTTTCTCGTTCACGAAAAAAGAGCCGTGTGTCTGTGAATCCTTCGAGAGGGACGATTCACCGCGCCACGAAGAAGGACGAACCGGCTGAATTATGCGCGACTACTTTTTCGTCGATTTGTCACGGCCTTCGCTCCTGCGGACAATATCTATTCCGGCTCGTTCTGAAATTCAATGATTCCCGACCCTAATGAACTGCTAACTGATAAATCCGCGTTCGGCGGTCTTCGAACCGCGGGAACCACTTTCTTCCTCCATAGGCGATCCAGCCGGATAAAAATCTCGGTCGGTTTGTAAACCAACATCTTGAAACAAGGAAAGTTTCGATGATTTTACAGATTTTTGTCGATTATTTTAATCCTTTAATATGAAATTAATATAATACCTCATACAATACTTAAATGTGTAGTAATTGATTTGATACAAACATATTTAATAACGTAAACAATATTATCTGAGTCGACTCTCTCAGTCGACCCTCGACTGCTGTGGGTTAAACATATACTTTAAATATATTTTATGTAGATCCATTGTTCTTCTAATTGCACACGATTACATAACTTTCATTTGAAATTTATAGCTGAATACGAAATCAACCCGGGTCTAAATACAACTACGAGGCTCCTACAAAGTTGTGCGAACAGCACCGTAGATGAATTACATTAAAAATAAATGAGAAGTCTCGCAACTGCAGTTTAATTACAATGTCCAACTGATACGTTTAATTTAGAATTGTTCGCTGCTGGTTCAGTTTATGCATTCGGCACGAGCTTCGATGTTAATTACAAGGTATCATCTTGCCGTTTATGTCAGGAAAGCTTGTTTTGACAGAGATCGTTCCGGAATGGTCTCGCACGGGTCGATCCAGCGATGAATTATATAGAAAAGCTATAGAAAAAGGGATTACCTTGATTCCTTCCGGTGCGAGTACTCGTGTCGGGTGTGTTTTCCAACGATTCGCGGATCGAGCTTTCGGAACGGGGGAACGTAGCGCGAGTTGCGTTTCGGTCGGATTTCAAATTGGCCGGCGTTTCGTAAAATTCATAGAAATTCGGGATAGACGGGATATCCTCGCGGCGGTAGTGGCTGTGTTTCCCAACATCCATCAGAAATTTCGTTGCCATTCGTATTCCCGGTGCGCGCGTAATTCATAAGCACTTCCATTTCGTGGAAAAGCGTGTCCAGTGAATACACAGGAGCGAACACAAAAGCCGACGGAGGAGTAAAAATGGCGGTGCGACCGAAGAGGGAACAAGGAGAGGAGAGTTTCGTGTGTCGGGGATGCGAGGGCGTGCGACTCATAATACGCGAGAGTCGCATAAAACACGCGTCCCTTTCTGTCCCTCCAATTAACATAAATGCGCGGGCTCTCTCGGGCTGGGCTGATCGCGCGCGACCGGTTCGAACCGTCAACGTTATCGAATTTTCCCGCGTTCGAAGGCCCGGCTCCGTAAAAGCTCCGTTTATCTTCCGTTGATCGCGGCGCCGTTCGCTGTTAATTTCTCAATGGCCGCCGGGCCTCTACCTCTCCTCTTTTGAGGGACACCGGCCGAACATCTAAATACGCCATTAAAACGGTGGCCGGATGAAAAAGGGGGCGAGTGGCACGATAGGAGATAGGTGAAAGGCCAGCTACGACAGCGCCGATGGAGCCGGGGGACACTGACTAGCGCAATTAAAGCCGAGAAATCTTTCGAAGAGATAAGCCGGTGGTCAGTCGGCCCCGGTCACTCGCGTCGAGGGGAAAAAAGGGGGCAGAAAAAGAGAGAACGGGAATGAAAACAGAGGGTTCTGTTCGCGAGGGACTCGTCCCGGATTGGTCATCCGTGAGGTCCGATAAAAAGCTCCGCGAATCCCGGCCTCGGTCCTGCATACTTAATTAATGACGTCGCAATTACATCATTGCGCCCGCGTACAGGACATCGTGTGCCGATCGCGGACAAAGGGGAATTTGTTTTTGTAAATCGGTCATCCCTCCTCCCTCTGTTCCTCCCTCTGCGCTTGATCGTGTCTATTAAACTTCGCCTCTTTGCGAGGATCCCGGTGAACAACTTGAAATTTCAAAGGGCGACTTTGACGAGGAGCTAGCTCTGCGCGGGATCCACCGAATTATTACTTTATCCAGGGGGCAACGTGTCGGTGGCTGGGCGATTCACCGGTGTCTGATACCGGATATCGATCCTGCACAAAAGGGCTTCCAGAGCTAACTGTTTCTTTCTCCTCCGCGGACACTGTTGGCACAGTTTCCACCGACGTAGATATCGAACCTTCCAATCAACGGAAATCGGAATAGGACGGTAACCCTTCAGGAATAACGTTCATCCCCTCTACCGACTCCAAAAAGTATTTTAAACTTAATCGTCGATCAACGTTTCGAAGGAAGGATTAAACGCCCTTGCGTCTTCTCCCAGCAATTGGTACAAGCATTTGATTCGAAGCTGACAGAGGAGACAGCTCGTTGACGCCATCCCTGAAGGGTTAATTCGCTCCATTAAGTGTTCCGCCGTGGTCGAAATCAAATAACAATCACGGACATTGGACATGCACAGGATTCTTTAGATTTCGTCAACGAGCGGTGACGAATCAATCCTGGAGTCAACCCTGAAAGTATTTAAACAATGAGCCCTGACAGTCGATGAAGGGGCGGTTTCCGAATAAACCACGGTGCAACGAACGACGATGGCTCGCGAAGAGGGTTGACGCGGCCGTGAGCGTTGCACCGCGCGCTGTTGCAACGACGCGGAGAATAGGGGAGTGTCTGGTAGACCCGACAATGAGCCCAGTTGACCACCATCGATCGGTGGTCCACCCCGAGAGCCGCCGATTACCACCGAGAATTTCTAATTAACCTTCGGCTCCTTGCTCGACCGTATGAGGCTCCCCGTACGACGGCCGGAAAGCACCACTTCGCGTTCACCGCTAATTTCCAGCCCTCTCTCTCCCTTTTCTCTCCTTCATCCCCCTTTCCCGACCTCTTTCTCGTCTACCCTTCCACCGAACTACGTCCGACAACTTTGCGACCGGTGCTGGAGAACCGTGACGCCCGCTGTTGCACGATTACCCTGTTCAAACAAATAATTCTGGGGTCAGGTTGCTCGCTGACGTTCGTACTTACGTTCCGAAAATGATGGAACGGAGCTCGGACGCTCGAAGAATCGAAGAATACAGCTCGCCGAGAAACGAGGCTGAAGTACACACTTTAAAGGAAACGAGGGTTGAAAATGACTCGAGGATTATCCCGGCGAAGAACGAGTTAACAAACTTTTATGGCTCCCGGGACCGAAAGTTCCCCCGCATTTTTACCTGCGGTAATTAATCACGGATATGAGTTCATTCTTTATATACCGTACCTCAACGCTGTAGAGCCGGGTTGTTCCACGCTCTACTTAAACGCTCAATCCCCTGTGGAGATCTGTTTGTCATTTTTGTAAGCGCCGCGAGTGGGAGTCTTTCGGGGACAATTATCGTGGATTCTATCTTTTTCCGACAAAACGACGAAGAATTCAAGAACATTCTGCTATCGATACTCTTATACTTTGACTGAAATTGTGAAACAAATTACACAGCGAAGTTAACGTACAAGATGTCTCATCCAACTCGAGCGAAATCTCGCTGAAGCGAAGCGGTACAAACGTTTTTATCGATAAGAGGTTAGATCGATCGCGTTCATCCCCTATCGCGAACGCATTCAGAGCCCCAAATGAATCCTATCTACCAAGCGGGAGTTTCGACGGTGTTCGGCGTTTCAAGAACTTCTCGAAATATCGAAGAAGCTCGACGGCCTCGGCCAGTGGGAATGGTTAATTCCGGAAAACTGATAACGCGTATCTGATCCCAGGAGTAGGTGCACACGTATCTCCTGCACGGCGATACTCGCTCGGTCGTTGGATCTACGTGTAACACCGTTTCAGGGGAGTCTAGTTGGAAGTTCCACGGCTGGCGTGCAAGTCGTACCTACCTGTGACTCGACGCCGAAGCCGATGCCGGCGCCGCGGCGCTTCTATTACAGTTACCGCCACCGCATTCGAACGTGGCGCACAGTAATTAATCGTATGTCTTGCTTCGAGCCGACGTGCTCGAATTCAAGGGGAATCCCAGACGTCCGAAGAGTTATGCGACTCGAGCCGACTCCGAGATTTCGAGTCCCTTCGATTGCGACTCGACCGTTTCACTCTCTGCACGCTAAACTCGTTTTCCCTCTTCCAATGATCTTCTATCTTATCTAAATTACTTCGGACACCGAGGATTACCATCTCTAACGAGGAATTTCCTGTCAACCTGGTCGAAGAGTGAATCCCTCTTCGAATTAAAATTGAGTAACGGATAAATTCCTTCGATTGGATATTAACCATGGATGTAAGCAAGACGCTGATGCCAGGACTCGTTGGTCGTTGCGTTAAATAAGCGAACGTATGGCGCCTCGAGCATCTCCCGAGGCTGAAGAATCCTAAACGATTTCACAGTCGGCGGGGAGTGCATTCCGCCCGCGGCAGGAATAAACAACAGAAATTGTTTGAATAGCGTCACGCATCGTATCGACGTCGTATCAATTAACGAGAAATGCCACTAATCTGCTTGGCTGATTAAAAACCGACGGGACGGGACGGTGAAAAGGGGATCGGAGAGAGGGGGACGAGTCGGCTAGATAAAGCGGCAGGGTCCCCGGCGTCGCGTTAAATTCATCGTTATCCTCGTAGAGCCACCCCTTATTCTTTCGTCTCCTTACACTCCCGTCGTGATCTTCCTCCCTGGTATTCTATTCCATTCTATCGATCAGGCTACTCCGCAGCCTGGTCCCATGCAAACACACACGACACGGGGGCGAATGCGGTGAAACCGCTGGTATCTGCGATCGTTGCAGGCAGTAACAACGGCAGTTAATGTCCGAGGGCCCGTGCCTTGGTACTTCGTAACCCAATGAACAGATACAATCGGAACATAGATTAACTGCAATATAGACCTCGCGGCTCTGCCTCCATGGCCTCGAGAGGACAAAGCGAGACGACGATAGAGGATGAGAGAGAGAGAGAAGTCGGGAGAGGCGAACGGCTCCCACCAGCCTCGAAGTCCCTGGTGAGGACGATCGTCTTATAATTGTCGGCCGAACTCTGATCACTTCGCGAACCCCTGTTTTCCTTAGTTTCAACTCGTCGCTCGAAAATCATGAGAAGGTCGTCTTCCAAGTCGGTTTCGAGACTCTTCTTGTTCATAAAAATCACAAATCAAACTTTTAAAACAACTTCATATCATATTCATGGCGATATACAGAAATTTCGTCGTTGAAGAATTTGCCGTAGAGATGCGATTTCATGATCGTTTTCGAGGAAAACGCGTTGATCTGTATTTTAAATGTGCATCTGCCCAACTACTTTGAATCTCTGGCTGTAACCTCGGGGATACAATCTGTACGAACGGTAGCACCGATTAAGGCAAAAGAGATTCAATTTTTTGGAGTCGGTAGACCGGGGTATCTAAAGTCTATCCGAGGAAATTTCCCCGGAAGTTCCGGCATGGGTCGCGTCTTGCCGGATGGTATCTTGCCCGATGTCCCTGGCAATCGTCCACGAGGGTAACGAGCCGGTTGGCTCTCGAATCGGGATCGTTCACCTCTTTTTCGTAGCAATAATCGCGCTTATCTCGCTGGTCGGCATTAAGGCGAAGGACCAACCGACCGGCCCAGACGAGCACCGGCATTCTTGGATACCGGGTGGCGCCTAGTCATCCCGCCGGACGAGTTATTATCTCGGGGCCGAAATGCCAGCCGACCGGAGCCGGCCTTTCCGGGGCTCTCTTCTCTCCTCGGTGCTTAACCTGCGTCCGCAAGCTGCGAACGACCCAGACACACCGGCGTAATACCTGTGCACACGGCGCGGTGCCGCAGCGCATGCGACAACTGGAAGTCGCGGTGACGGTGAATAATCGTGCCCGGCGAATATCCGGTATCCAGAGAATGCCCGACTCACCGGCCACAGGCGCGCCTAATCGTGCGCCCGGATGAATACGTTAAGCCACGCACATTTTTCATAGTTATCGGCCCGAGGATCGCGCGGTGAATCGAGCTAGCCTAGGCCCCCGATGATCAATGAGACTTGCGAGCCGGCAACCCAATGCCGGCTAATTCGAGAAACCGAACCGGTTGAGATCGATACTCGAGCTTGTCATCTTACCGTTTGTGTCGTTAGAAAGCTAGCTTTAATTCTCGACCAAGTTTATTTGCACCTGCCGATGTAAACAGAACGTCGGACACTTTGGGTTCGCGTTTCATAATGGAACGTGTAATGCTAGTTAGAGGACGCCGGATCTAGCTTCAATTTTGAATAAAGTTTATTTTCACCTGCTAACGCGGCATGTTGGTCACTTTGGGTTTGGGATTCGAAATAGAACTTGTAATGCCAAGTGGAAGAACGCTGTGTCTAATTAATGATTTATTTGTAGACTTCTGCGTCTAAATTTTGAAAGGATCCTGTGAAAAGGACCATCGTGTTAACAGCAGCATCAGAATCTCTGAAAATATTTATTTCAAGTACTATTTCACCTGGGACCTGTACATCTCATGAAGAATGGAAAACAGCTAATGCAAATAGGAGGTACATAGTTGCATTTAATCAAGAATCTGGAGACTTCTCTGTCCAAATTTCGGAAGGATGGCGTCGGAAGGGTCCGCGGATACGAAGACGAATTAAGAAACTCCGGAATTGTACGGAGAAGTTTTGAAGTATTTTCCCGAGCGACGAGAGCCGAGGAAGGCGGAGGAGCAAGGACGCGCAGGTGGCAGGTGGCCGCCGGTGTTCGAGACAGGTTCGGGTCTCTGATCCTTCTGGTGAGGACGCGGCTCTCGGCGTGGCGAATCGGGCGTTAGTGTGCCGCACCAGACGCAGAAAGAGAGCGAGAGAGAGAGAGAGATCGAGAGAGAGAAAAAGAGAGAAAGAGAGAGAGGGAGCAGGCTCCCACCGGTAAGAATCGACGACTCCTCTGTGTCTTCCATATATTATCGATTTCTTACAAATCACGGCACGAATTCGATCGTAAATCACGTGCGAATCGCCGGCCGGTTCTTATCGAGGATATTCATAAATTGAGATCGAGAGATTAAGCCCGCCGGATTAAATTTAAGTCGGGGGCCCCGGGTTCGAACAAGCTGGAACAGCCCGTACAAGAAAAATCGGTCCTCTCGTCGTTCTTTTTCCCCGGTGGTGGATGCAGACGGTATTCGACGCGATAATTTACGCGACGTTGATCGTCGAACAGCACCGGGCCGCTTCGTGGCGTGCTTTCATCGACGCGAATCGTCCGGCAGGACAAATAATTGCAATCGCGAGCCCTTTAACGAAAAATCGAAAACGAGACTTCTTGGTTTCGAGTAAAATCGCGGCGCGGAACCGCGTCGGATCGACGCGAGATTCGGAGGAACTTTCTTTCCCCGAGCGGTGAGTTTGCGCGGACGCGCGCGAAAATCGCGTTAAGTCGCGATTCAAGGCTGTCATTTATGTAAATGAAACGTTAACAACGTCTACCAAGTTTTATAGTCCCTGGTTAACTCTTCGCCCCTCAGGTGCGCCCTGTCTCGGATCTCAGCGACGAAAGAAGAAGAAGAAGACGAAGAGGGAACGCGGAGAAACCTTGGGGACGAGCAACCGAGAAAGAGAGGGAGAAAGAGAGAGAGAGAGAGAAGGGGAGAGAATACCTCGACCAAAAGTTTCCTCGCGATGAGCGCAGTTTAAGAAATGACCGCGTTTTAAAGCTTGCCCTTATGATCCACCCTTTCGCCCTCTCGCCGCCTGTCTGCGTCTCCGTCGCTCGGTCTGTCTCTGTCGGTCCCGACCTTCTAACAAAGATGAACCTTCGTTTTAGTACCTAGCCTCTCGTATCTTCTCCCGAGCTCTCGGAGCTTCTCTTTCTCCAGAGCAGCGGTCCACGAGGAACAGCCACTCAATTTTAGCCGAGCATTTAACACGGCGAATAACCTCGTCCTCGAGAGGAAACACCGTGCCCCTCCAGGCTCCGCGAGTCCTCGCAGACTTCAGGCTTGTACCGCCGAGTACTACACGGGCTGGAAGCTTTTCTTAGCCTCGCCTTGGCTCCCCGGGCTTTCGTAACTTCAATTCCTGCTATCTATTTTCGCGGTTCACGACTCCCTCGACCGAATTACTGCGTTTTCGCGAGCGCAATTCATGCGAGACCCAACTCCGTTCGGTCACAGTTTGCCGTGGAACGTCGATAACAGGATCCCCTGTGAACCAGACAACGTCTTCACGGTGCACGAGACCCTGGCATCCTCTGCGGTTTCATTTCGTCGGACGCGCTTCGGCGCTTCGACCGCGTGCGTGAAGATTCCGTGACGAATGATGCTGCTAATTGGACGGACGGATGATTAACGAGCTGCGCACGCCGGGATCGATACGTCTCTAATAATTTAATAACCACGATTAATTTAATTTTCAAATATTGGATCAGCGGCTGCCAAAGAGGTCGAGTGGCATCCCCTTCCGGTCCGCCACGACTGTGAAATATGAAATTATAATACGTCGGGACCGACGCACACGCACCGCTCGCCAAGGAAATTCCTGAGCTGAGATAATCGCCAAATTTCCTGGCCTGTGACGTCAGCCAATGTGTTGTTTCGCAGAGAATAAATCCATGGATCGGCAGCTATTCGTTGTTAATTTGTACTTAGATATTTGCTATTTTCAAGTTACAGGAAATGTTTTACATCCACAAAAATAATTCGGGCTGAGATTAACTTAGCTGATAACTAGAATCTACATTTTCGCTGTCGACCAATCAACTATACGGAAGATACGAAACAGCGCGTACACAAACTACGTGGAGAATTTATGCGAGCCGCTTCTGTACAGAAAGCGCAACCTACTCGCGAGCACATTTTCTGCGTATACAATATTAAAAACCGATACCTACGGCTCCGCATTCGCTGTGAAATGAAAAAAACTATGTTTACGAAGGTGGGGGAGACAGAGAGCGGAGGGTAGGGGGGGGGGGGGATTATTAAGAGATACGGTAGAGCGCGGTTTTGTTCGAGCGTAGAGGCTCGCGAGGAAGGCGGAGCCCCGAAGAAGCGCGCGAGAAACAGAGCGGAAAACGTTTATGCATATCTCAGGAGCCGATTATCGTCCTCGGGATCGCGCTTCGGAGGCATGGTTGCACCTTCCGCTCAAGCGGTCAGGCGTGCACGCCGAGATAGAGGAGCGCGTAGATACGAGGGGCGTTCGTTCGCTTTCCTGGGCCCGTTTTGGCGCGTTTGCCTCGGTCGAACTTGCAAGCATCGCCTCTGCCCGCGGTGTGCGTGCCAGTCACCGTGAAAACAAACGAATCGACGCTTCGTTCATGGACTTTCACCACCGAGCACAGTTTCAGCACACGCAGGCTACGACAATCGACTATTTACGGCCGAATTATATTCGGAATCGACGTTTACGAGCTTGCTGGACCCTGCCATCTTGCACTCGTCCACCGGCCTTTTGGCTACTCGCGAGTTGACGACGATCAGCCTTTTTCGTGGCTTCGCCAGCTTCGTTGTCGTTGCTCGTCCTTCCGGAAGTGCAACGATGAAATAGGCCTGTCGCTATTTCTATATCGCTGGCTAAGCCCGTCGCAATCTTCTTTGAATATGTGTACGTGTTTGACACAATGCCATAAAGTGCTGGTATTTGAAATCTTTCGAACAAGAAGTGTTCGCTCGATCTACGTACACCGACCAACGCAAACAGAGACCGCTGGAAAACAATGGCATAATCACCGACCTTGACATTCGATCGTCACAGTTTGTTTGCATCTGTTTGCAGCGAAACGATTCCGAGAACGACTATCGCGTTTAGCGCATGCTTCAACCAGTTCAGACATTCTTCCAGGAATCGTCATCGATTGAAATTGTCGATGTAAGCTCGGCACGCAGAGAACAACCGTCGCGTCGCCGCACGCGTCTGGTCGTTACACGCGCGACGAATTTCAAATATTTGCGTGCACGCGCGCCACGCGTCGAAACACCTCGCGATTTATTCCCTGGCCCTTCGCCGCGATCGTGGGCTCTCTCGGCCGAGGCCGAGTTGTCGTGACCATCCGCAGCTGGCGGTTTGCAGAAATAATGCAACTTTCGTGTCATCTGTTTCTACCTCTTAACTCTGACCTGACCCAATTTGCGGCGGGAGCCGGAGGTTCGCGAAGTTGCCGGAACATTTATCAAACCGAATATTACTGGCAGACTGGCGGGATTAAACAACGGAGCTCAGTTTACCGAGACCGCGAAAAGTTCTCTCGGCGGAACCATCGCGGGACGAGCTGTTTGATGGGCGATCAGGAATTTCAGACGGGAACGAGTCGTCTCTCGCTTGTGTCGAATTATCCGCGGAATTATTCGTCGCGCCGCGTCGTCCTTAAATCATACGTAGTGGAGAGCACTCAGCAACTTGGAGCGGCGCGCGGTACAATTGCGCGTAAAAGCGTAGAATTTAGAGGCGGCGGAGGGGCATAAAATATTCGCCGGCTAAATGGAATATGCAGCCGCCTCTAGAAATAAATAAAACCGGTGAAACATTAACGCCTATTAAATTTGCAAGCTCACGAGCGCGCGCGCAGCCTGGCCTAGGCGAGAGTTTTCTCTCTCCCTCCCTTCACGAATCAAATGGACTGGGGGATTCGGCGTGAGCTCACTCGAACCTGCCACTCCGGTCCGTTAATAAAACAACGGGCCGCCCGTTTTCGGACTTTCATCGCCGCGGGAAGAAGGGCGGCTCGGAGAAAACGACTCTCGACCTCTCTTTGCTTCGCGAAACGGCTTCGCCCGGGAAATTAAGGAAAAAAGGTTGCGAGGCGAAAGGCGAGCGTCGAGGCTGCAATTTGCACGCATTGCGACATTTCGAGCCGGGGCCAAATGCTCCTCGTGCCGTCTCTCGGCTTCCTTCTTTTCCACGGCTGTTCCGTCGCGGTGAACCCGGATGCAGCTTCTGCGTCTGCCTGCCGGAATGTGCCGGAATTCCGCGGGGGCTGCTGCGTCGGACGAGATAAATTTTATTTAACTCTCTCGGCTGATGGGCGCCCCGCTGGAAGAGAACGAAAACCGGCAGCCAGTACACGCGGGAGAGAGAGAGAGACGGAGAGTGAGCCACGTAGCTACGGGGATAGCCAGGAGAAGAAAAGCCAGAGAGGAAATCGCCATGTTTTCTACTTCCCTCCACGGAGATTCGCCGGCGTTGTCGATATGAATTGCGGAAAAGAGGAAGCACGGCCCTCGAATTCGCCCCTCTCTCTCTCTCTCTCTCTCTCTCTCTCTTTCTCTCTCTCTCTCTCTCATCCGCGGCCCGTGATTCCATCGTGTCTGCCTCCCTTCCTCTTCGATTCGGTTATTGTCTCGTTTCCCAGACCCGGTACGGCGTATTTATACAAATCGATTCGCTTTAGACCATCCTCGGCCAAAAATACGCGATTTTTCTCTTCCGAAGAAAGCGATGCAAGCTTATTTGGACATTTAATAAATTGTTTTCTTCCGTAAATTAGTGCTTAAAAAAACCTACGTACCGCAAATTCAGAATAACGCAAAACATCTTTCGATTCGATTTCCGTCGCATCAATTGGTTATGACATTAATTACACTACCGTGGAAACGTTCAGGTCCAAAGCCATCTAATTAGTTGCAGGCTCCCCGAACCTGTATCTGTCTCGAAGTCGCGACGACATTTTCAAAGAGCCATCTCGATCGACGCAAAGACAGGATATTCTGAAAGACATAGCAACGTTCGTTCCGACCTCGGTAATTCGGCCGCCCCCGGATGGTGTCTTCGTTCCCGGTCGTAAGCGGCAGATGTTATTAACGAACCCAGCCCGATCCCATTGTGGACCTAGGAACCGGCGCAATTTACGATTTTCATATCACACCTGCGGCAACCGGAGCTTTCTCGTTCGCGGACTCTATTGGAATATTAATTGCGCGGGCCGGCCTGCGACAAACTCTCTCTACGAGATGAAGAACATGGCCGTGTTGACCCCACCGTGCGCCGAAAGTAACTCAGAACTTCGTCCACGAAGAATGTAGCTGGAAGCAAATCCGAATTCCACGTGCTTCGACCCAGATAAAGGCTAGGCTATAAATTTCTTTCGGACTCCGAAAAGTGATTTCCTAATCTTTTTCGGTTTCAGCTCTATCGATATCTCTACTTCGGAAATAAACAAAATAAAGTAGTTCGACATCGCCGAGTACGGTCAAACGAATGCATCGATCAGTTTTATAAACGTTTTCGTTCGTTCGATTGACGGTTCGGCCTTTTTCCTGTCGGCGCCTCATTCTGCGAGGAAACGGTATGCGCGTAAAACACGAACGGTGGCCACGGTTAGGTGAAAAACTGACCACGTATCTCGCGGTCTTATCGGTGCTCCATTTGTTTTTTGAACGGGTCCAGGTAGCACGGACTAATTCGACGCGTAAAGCCTCCACGCAAGCTCGTCTAGCGGGTTAGACGCTGGCGGGGGGTTGGCGGCCCTTAATTACACGTTCGTATAATCCTATCGATCGGCAATTTACAGCGTGGCGTCACCGTAAATGGGAAGTTTAAGAGCTCAGCCGTTAAGTTCTCGCGGCGGTAACGGCCGGTCCCGCGGTTCGTTCTTCGCCCGTTTACACCGGGCGCGTGAGAAACGAGCCAATAAAAATCCTGCTGAATGTCAGAGGGATATGCTGTTCGGACGATAATGACAACGCTAACTAATGCCTGAGAAACGGCGCACGCACGGACCCCCGCTAACGGGATAATACCATGAATTTCTAGCGGACGTTTAATAAAGTCATTAACAACGGTGCACAATCCTTTCGTACGTGCATTCCCGACGAGAGACCGTACCCGCTACGCCTTAGGCTGTTCCAGCTCGTTGTCCCCGAGCGAAGTGGGTGGCTCTGCGCTCTCCGACGACTATTTTACATTTCTACGGTGATCGCGTTAACCCCTTGTAATCTCGTTCGCGGCTCCGACGATTAACGTTGCTTCCCAGATGAAAAGACAATTGATATTTACCGCGTCTCTACATTTCTAATATTTAGTAGATTCTAAAACTGTTCCACGTAACAAATTTTACATAGCCTTAAAATGGCCCCGGTGTGATGCATCGTGGTCTGGCTAAACATAGCGCCACTCAAGTGTTAATAACGAGAAGCTAAATCGATTCGAGCCGATTTAACGTCGATTATTTTGCGGTTTTCCGGCGCGCAGCGTGAAAGGAGTAACATTGTTCAGACTTTCCAGCCCGGGGGAAACTAATGCCGAGGGTGTCGGCGTTGGTGGCGCGACAATCGCAGCTCTCGCCCCCGTTTCTCATACTGGAAGACGGCGTAATGTAAAGCCGCATGGTCTAAGTGGCCGATAAAGCACGAAAAGCGACAGCGGCGAATAGCCCGGTTGTGTATACACGGGGTGCGCGCAATCTCCCTCGAAAACTCTCGCGGGGCGGGCAACCCCTTTTTCCGGAACGGGGTTGCGAGATTCTTCCTTGTTAGTAGGGTTCTACCCGTGAAAACTCGCTTTTCACGGACGACCGTACCCGGTCGAATCGGCAACGAATCGCGACAATCGTCGAGACGCGCGGCGAGGTCCGCGATAAGAACCGGAAAAATAATGGGCGAAACACGTAGGGGGTGGCTGCAGGGGGGCGAGGAAGGAAGCAACGAACGCAGAAAAGATGCGGGGATGAATGGACAGCACCTGGGGGCAACGTAATTATTCGCGTGGCACGGAGGAAGGCGGAAGCAGGGACGAACGGAGGAGAGGAAAAAGGAGGAGCAAGAAAACGAAGGTAACATTAGGGAATATAAACCTGGATGCCGGGTGAGCTCTCGGGGTTTTGCGGGGCGGTGAATGAATGGACCGCGGACTGCGAGGTACACGGAGACGGGGAACGTCGAGCTCGAAGAGATCAGCATGTAGCTGCGGACGGAGAAGAGAAAATGATGGTTCAGAACCGGCAGAAAGGAAAAGGAAGACCTCGCGGGACTCGTAGCCGTGGAAGATGCACGGCCACTCGGAGAACGGTCGCTTTCGGTCCTTCCGTGAGAAATTTACGAAGCTAAACGGCCCCGGCTATCCCACCGATACCGCCGTCACATTTTGCGTATTAACCGAGATTTTCTGTGCACGTTTCTCCAAGAAAATATTATGGACACAGAAATTCTAACGAGAGCAGCGGAAAAAAATCATGAATCGTATAAAATTCTTATTCGCGCGAAACAACCGATGAAACTGGAGAATAGCGAAAAAATAAAATGCGCCAAACGAATATCCCAGATGTCCCAGCTAAATCGAACATTTTTTACGGTCACTCGGGCGTTAAAAAGTTTTGTGAATTCTACGGCTATATGAATTTTCTTGGTGGACCGACTTCGTCGAGTATATCACCGGTTCGATTAAATTTCTTCCGAAGAATTCGGTTCGAAAACTTGCTCGCATTTTTCAAATCGACCCCGGGGGAAGGGGAACAGTCGAAGAAAAACCATTATCCGGGTCACGGGCCGTCTCGCGAAAATAGAATGGTCTCCGGGTGACCCGGTTTTCACGAAAGCACGCGAAACCGTGTACGATTTTCTTTATCGCGCGCGGGCGAGGACGCGCGTTTCATCGAACCGATGAATTAAATAACTTCTTAGGCACGCGTATACGGGCGGCAATATGCAATTACGGGCACGATGCTCCTCTCATTGCGCTGGCTGAACGGGCGCGCTGCGTAATTAATTTTCCCGGCAATCTGGCACCGCGTCCACTATTACGCCGCTACTATTTCCCGGCGCTATCGTCGTGCATTATAGCGGCAACTATGGCCGTGCGCGGCCACGGCCTCCTCTACCGCAACGGGCGTTTATACGAAACGCTCCGGTAAATTTGTCGGCAGACTGTAATACGGAGAAACGTATCTGTAATAAACCGTGGCGTTGCGATAATGCCGGACAATAAGCGGCCCCCCGGTTCACGGGCCGATCCGTAATTACCGATGTTACGAGCTAATCATGCCCGATCAGCCCGCAGATACGATTTATTCCGTAGGCTTGGCTAACGAGACCGTTTGCGGGTTAATTTTCAATTTCTTCTCGTTAACCGGAACCGTCGACGAAATACCCACCGTCGATCTCCTGCTAATTAAGATGGCCCCTTTCGAACAGGCCACGTGATCACGTTTCAGATTTCGCGGCATTCTCAATTGCGCGCGCCGAAACGCATCCATCGTTTCTAGAGCCACGGAGAAACTCAAAGAGACGCAACGCGTTTTCATTTCGACCGACAACATTCAATATTTCGTGGGAGTTCCGTATCGCTAGAGCGTCGTTACGACCGACTACTTTATTACAAGTTCTAATTACAGCGTCATCGGCGAAGCTGCCGCTCGGTCGTCGAACATTATCGCGGAAATTATAAATGCGCCAACAAAGAAATGTTATATTGAACATTCTGAATTTTTTAGGAGCCGGACTCGCCGTGGTACGAGACGCATAATAACGAAAGCATCGAAAAATGGAGGAGCAGAAGAATTTTTCATAAAAGAATTTCTCATATTTAGAGGCAAAGAAGGAATTCATCGTTCCCGTGGAGAGTAACGAATGGCGAATGAGAAAGCATTAAAACATTGCATAATATTCGGCGAACGAAGATAATATTTCCCTTTGAACGAGTGGAATACATATTCAGGGAACGTTCGAATGGAGCAGGACGTCAGGATGGGAACCTGTAGATATCGATTATTCGAATGAAATTCTGACATCGGAGCTGTGTTGCGCGATAGTCGAAGTACACGGTGTTCTCCGGAGTCTCGGCTACGAAATCTGTGGACCCCTGTTAAAAAATGCCCCGGCCGACTAATTGGCATCGTTTGTTCGGCTTATCAACACGGTATTAATGTTTGTCGTCCCGCGCAACAATTTCACGATGGCGATAAGCCCGGGGAGCAACCGGTACCGAGCATAACAAGACGAGCCGCGACAAGAAACGCGAAACGATCTACGTGACCGTGGCTTCGCCTGCTCCGAGGTTGATGCACGCTGGATGAAGAACTTGATACGTGCATTAGCTAGTATAACTGGTCGATAACGCGCTCAACCATGTCACGTACATTTATACTTCTCCTGCACGTGCAAAACGGCCGTGCAATCCGTTCACGGATTTCAACGGAGGAAGCGGTTTCCGTTGCGAAACAAGTCTTACCTAAGCCCGAGACTCAAAAATCCATGAACAGAAGCAACATACAACCGATAGTCTCTCCCTGCCGCCGAGTTCTTTCGCTGGAACATCGCTATTAATTAAATACCACTGCTTTGATCCGACATTGTCACAGTAGAATTCATGAAGACCGGAGTCGAATGAAATGGCCGACCGCGAGCGATATTAACCCTTTGACTGCGCCACTAGAGAGATCGAAGTCTCTTTTTATAAGCGATATTTGCATAGCAATCGAAAATTGTGGCCAGCTAAAATAATTGTCGATTCGATCATAACTATATTGTTAAGAATTGGTAAAATAAGCGAAGAAAGAAAGCCATTCCTAAGTAAAAATTTCATTTCTATTAGAAAATACTGAAATATAATACGATAACAAGCTCTTTTATGTCTCCCAAACGTGTTAAAATTTGGTAGAGACGAAAGGAGAAATTACTGAAATGTAGCACGTTACGTATATAGCAGGATATATTGGTTTCCAGAAGCAATCATCTCGCGCAGACAAATTTATCGAGGAGCCATTGTTGCGAGGTTAATCAAGACGCGTCTGCGGAGAAATCAATAAAATCTATAACTCTTAAGTTCCACCGGTGTACGAACACCGCGGAATCATTTAAACGTAACGGGGGAAGCGGGTTGCATTTGGACTTCCGATGTCGATAGCATTATTTCAGCGTCGGCGGCCATATTAAGCAATATATCACAGATTTTATTTTTCGCGAGCAACAAACTTGGACGATCATAAAACAGAAACTAAAAGTATAAATCACCCGTCCCGGCCCGATACGAAACAACCGAGGACAAGCGAAATTTCTATAGCGACCGTGGTTTCGCGGTTTACGTCGAGCGAGCCGGATAAAATAAGATCCAGACTTTGCGAGGAATCATCGACAAGCGATCATCGCGTGGACAGGTAATTACGTGTTGTCCTTTGAAACGCGCTTGCGCGCTCCCAAGTCCTCTTGTTGATAGTCGAACGAGATGCGATGAAAAAGTTATTGCATTGTACTATGGAGATTGAATTTCGAAAACCCTTTGACGTCGACGGCCGAAGCCGGGCCAAAGGAAATTTTGTTAACCGAAAACATCGTTAAGTGCACCGTGGCCATTTTTCATTACTTCGATTCGACAGTCCCTTTGTACGAACCGAATCGTTACTTTACCATGCACCAGCGATCTTCGTGTCCACAACGTAATCAATGAGTTTGCCTGCTCACCTGTAATCAAAAACAGAAAACGAACGAATTAGTAATTCTGAAGATTCGCGTGCAACCGAGAAAGAAAAAATGGTCTCATAGTTTGCGATACAAAACATTCGTAAGACATAAAGATGACAGAGCATGCATAACAAGGGAAAATCAAGCCCCACTTTTCCAGGGGTTTCCAAAATCCTCTGTAAACACACGACTGCGCTGCCAGCCAGCCGGCACTCAGCGTTCAAATAAACAATCGCAGCTATCAAATGTCTATATCAAAGAAAACAAATTTTCAAACACTGCCACGTCGCCCCGAAATATCCTGTACGATGGGGACTCGAGATTGCTGAGCACAGACGCGTCTTGTTCGCTCGCCTAAATATTTGGCCAGATGACGTTTTGCCTCCCCTCGGGACGCGTGGTTCCAGCTGAACATTCCATAATCTAACTCTCTCGCGTGCAGCAGAAAACCAAATGTCAAAAAATGCGACATTGGAACTACTGGATCCGTCGAAACGACGGATTTCAGATTCTTTATTTTACAAATCTAATATATTTCATATGTTTAAATTATTTATATTTTTACAGGGATACGCGTCTGCCTTGTGCATCGCTGATGAAAAGATCCCTCGATCGATCAACGGACGAGACATCTAATTTCGAAGAGCTATTTTATCGTAGGAGGTAAACCTTGCGAAAATTTCCGCTTTCGTGTTACGTTATTCTATTTAGCACGCGGTTCTACGTGTGTCGATCTTCGACGATCTTCACGGTCTCGCGAACCTGTTCTAAATCCCAATTATCCTCTGGTTACTCTATTCCTGCACATCCGTCTTAAACATTCTCGCTGGCTCGACGTAACCACCCGATCGTCTTATTGGTTAGACGCGTGTAATATTCTGAACGATCCTCAAGACTCTCTCGTTGAAACTCCGCAGATATTAGCTCCTCGAAACTATCAATAATTGAGGGATCCGGATATATTAAGCGCGTATAAGTCCACTTGGCCGCCTCGCGCTATCGTCCTACGCGATTAACAGTGATAAGACGTCCTTAATCTCCTATCAGTTCGTATTGTTAGCGTTTCTAACCAGATACAAACGGTGTATCGTGATTTCCTACAGTCAGGGGAAATATTTCTGTTCTTATCTACACTTTCGAGTAAAAATAAATTAACGGGAATCTTATTATCGAATTACAGAGAGTTTTGAACGATTGGCGTTCTCGGTAGAATTACCATGCTTAACTTTTAATTTTTCTGGCGGACGAGCCAGGTGGAGAACTCGCATAACTTGTCACCGGGTTGCATTATCAGCTTGGGAAATTGGCTCGAAGGAGCTCTGGAAGCTGCGATCGGTATGCGGGCAAAGTTATTTTCATTAATGCCGAGACGAATCGCGCAGGGCCGTCGGACGATCGGTCAGATAATGGGGATCGGGCCTAGCGTATCACGGTTACACGAGAAAACATTCGGTTTATTATTAGCTTTGACCGGTGGATCGTGATTCGTGATTGCGCGTTGCCGCGGTCAGAAACAGAAAGAAAAAGAGGGGGAAAGGAGTTACATGTGGGTCTCGTACGCTTATGCTCGCGCTATCGAGACGAAAGATCCGAGCGTGATTGAAGACCGATGGCCCAGCCATAGGTGCTGCGTGGCAGAAGGGGCAGGAAGGGAGAAACCTGGTCCGAAGGGTGTGCGGAGGTGAGGGAGGAAGGGTGGCAGGACGGGTAGAACGAATGAGAATGCGACCGGTAAATCGTATCGTGATACAGCGAATCCTCGCCACGGAACGTGGGCGACTCCGCTTCATTTGCGTGCACGCTTGTGCGTGTATTCCTGCCGGCGAGCGTGACGCTGCGTCGCGACGCGCAAACCGGCCGTCTAATCGCGTGAAAGAAAATCTCGTGTTCCCTTCGAACTGACAACCTTTTAGGGCCCTGGGGACAGAGCCCCGAGTACGCGAATGCAAATTTCGGATAGCGGACGATTTACGACGGGCCCGACTGCCAACACCGCTCTTCGAGACCAGCCCGGATAAATAAACTATTTATAATTAAATAAGCCCGCTCGCGGAAACGCATATTCCCGCGGTTGATTAACTCACCGTGGCACCGACTCGTGATTCGATGGCTAACCCATTCCGTGATTTTTCAGCGGATAAAACGATCGAACCATCGTTAAGGAACGACAACTAAACATTCGTGAAAATGACAAAATGTCAAGCGAAAACATTTGAATCTTGTAAAATCAGCTTCAATTAACCTCTTAACTGCGGAATTTAGTTTTAAAAATCCCCGACTGAGTGCGGAATTAAAATCAACCAATGACGAGTATACACGTCGAACGTAGGGCAATGTGTCCTATTATAAATTTTACGAAAAACGAGGAAGGATTACATTTTTATTTGATAAAAAATTAACAATTCATTCTTCAAAAGATTATCGTTATTGTATCGCAATAGAGATTTTGATTGACGCGTATAGACGTCGAACGCAGTTAACCGGTTGATAAATTCAGTTTTCGTTTCATTTTCTCTGTTTCCATAGATGATAAAGTATTTTGCATTCGCCCTTTCTTCGTGAAAATCGATGAGAGCAAAGTAGTTCTAATTATTGTAGTCGCAAAGAAAATCGGCACGGCGAGGAATTGCGCGAATAAAAGTGATTCCTCGTAGAACGGCATTCAAATACAGCAAAGAAACTTTGAATAGTTTGCTGAGAGTCTGAGCCTGCTGGCCAGAACTATGCGCTCGCATCGTTTCAATCTTTCTCCTCCGTCGAGCACCTATGACCGAGACCCATCGGTCTTCAATCACGTTCGGATCCTTCGTCTCGATAGCAGAAGCGTACAAGATCCGGCAGCGGTTCTCAACGATCAACGGGATCGTCGAAGATCGATCGCGTGGTTGTTCTCGAGCACAGCGGTGGTCGGCCGTGCTTAATCGGCGGTAATATTTAAAGGAGATCGCCGAGCTTTCGAAACGTCGCGCGAGAAGTTTCCCAGCGAAAATATTTATCTAAACTCTCGGAGCGGAGGACCGAATTTCCGCGCGCGTGTGTTTGCTCGCCGCGTAAAGGGACCACGGGTTTCTTTTCCCCGGTTTATCCACCCGCTGTGTCTGTTTATACACTGTCCATTATTGATGCAGTTTGCGGTGCACCGGAGCCGGAAGGATGAATTGATCGTCGTCCCATGATTTATTCAGGAGTCGCTTTAAAACTAGATTTGTGACCCTTAGTCGGAATATTAAGTGGCGCGTGTCCTGTGTTCCCGCGACACCATATCCGCCCCCCCCCCTCAACCCCCGGGAATAAAAACAGGCAAACAGAAAATTGAAATCGACTCGATTAAACGCGAACTTCTTGAGCGTCCGCAATGAAAATCTCGGAGATCCGATCGCGGCCGAAGAAGAGGTAATTCCAACTTTCTTCGAACTCCATCTATTTCACCACTAGCCGATCTCATCAATTATCCACTTTCCCTGGCAGACCATCCACACTAGCGGCCGGAATATCCCCTATAATTCAATACGAGCAAAATCGCTCGGAATTTTAAGGCTCCCCTATCTCTTTCTTAAATGGCTGTTCCCGGCTCGCGAGATCCGCTCGCCGTGGAACACTCGACGCGAACGCGCAGCGCTCAGCCGGACGAAAATGAGTTTTCCCCGTGTTATTAATGGCGTCGAGCGGGGGCGGGCAGAGCCATTTTCGCCCGGATGATAAATAGTCACAGCAATCTCGGGTTGATTTTATTTATATCATTTACGCCGTTTCTTCGTGCTCATTGAGGCGCAGCTGACAATCTTCGCGCTATCTCGCGCCCCGTTTATCAATTTCCAGGAGTGTTGGATTGCGTATTGAGGAATTGGCTGCAACACTTTTACGAAGTTACAATGCTGTGCCAGAGTTTCGATCTGCATGAATTTCGCTACTGTCGCTGCTAGTGGCGGAGAGGGAAAATGATTGACGTGGAAGGAACTGAAAGAATCCAATGGTTGATTTGATCGACTTACGACTAGACGGCGGGTCGTTATGCAAAACAAAAATTGTCTACCCGAACTGCAACAAACTGGAGTGAGAAATTATGTTTAATAGATCGTTTTTACTGTTTTAAATAACTCGTTTTTGTGATAAGCGCATCAAATCCGCTGTCTACTTATGACCGACTCGACGCATCGGAGTTTATTACGATTTCTCGGACTGGGCTGACATGTAACAAGAGATTCTCCTCGGTTGTGGGACGACCGTAAAGAAGCTGCGGCGAGTTCGCTTCCGGTGGCCACCCGCTCGATAATCGCAAAAACTAACTACACATCGCGAACGAGTGCCTCGGAATGCATTGAATCACGATTACGGAGTGCAGGCGGAGTGTTTGCGCCACGTGGAAAAAGCTGGGGGGTTTTGCAGGGAGAAGGAAGAGGAAGAGGAGGAGGAGGGATCGATCGGCGCATAGTATCGAGGGATATCCGGGCCGGCGTATTCGCGGAAGGTATGCGAACAAAATCTACATGCAGCTGGAGGATCGTGCTTTCGTATTATACCGCGCGCGGCGACCGATCGTTTGACCGCAAGATGAAACGGATTATTGCTCGGCCACGTTTATGTACCCCGCCTGTATATCTGTCCACTGGCGCCGAGATAGCGACATATTCATGCTGAAAGCCTCCGACGCGTCCGCGATATATGCACGCGCCCGCCGAGACGGGGTGGAAGGCCCCGCTATACGTATAGTCGGCGTGGTGCGTGCACGTGCGTTTCGAGGATACGCTCCTCGAGGTCCATCCGGCCCGATCCTCAAAGGCATATCGCATGATTCGCCAACGGGAACAGTCGAGCTGCTCCGTGATCGATTCGAATAATTCCCCGGTTGCGGGGAAGACGTTCGATTAAGCAACCGTATGGGGTCGAGTATCGGCAATTAAACCGCTCCTCGAATCGCCGAACGAATAACTAGGCCGCGGTTCTGCGTGCTTCAACCCCCGACCATCCTGTTCATTATCCAAATCGGATGCCTGTATGCATTCGCTGCCGCTCGTATTAAGTATGTCTGGTACCTGCGCCATCTAAGATCGCGATTGCTGTAGTCTCGCTCACCGTTCCCTCGGCCTTTTCGGAATGCCTCGGGCAAGACAATTTCAGCTTCCAATTGGCGAATACAGGGTGCCCCAAAATTGTTGTCTTTCCTTCAACAAGGTAATTCCCGAGGTCATTTGACGTTCTCCGTGGCTTCGTTACGGAGTCATCGACATAAAACCCGGACCAATTAGAGCACAGGCCGATAATAACTTTTGAACGAAGCCGCGGAGAATATATTCGCAAAGGAAAAAGTGACCTCGGGAATCACGCTTTTCGAGGAAGTACAACATTTTTAGGACACCCCCTGGAGAACCTTACGGATCGTTGCCAGATCCTAAAGTGGCACACTCGGCCCAGATCGGGTTCAACAGGAGCACCGTGTTTACCTTTCCTAACTAAGGTGGCATCAGGACAGCGGTTATCGCGGGATGACGCGCGGCCGTCATTATTCGTGCAGGCGATACGATCGCGATCGAATCAATTGGTTTTCGCGCGAGACTTTCCGAACGAAGTATCGAGGCCGAAGTCTACTAGCACGAACCCGCGGGGTTCGTAAGAGAGATTTATTATGCAAGGAGTTTCTCTCTCGCGCACGCTATCTCCGGTTTCCTTATGCTTTTTATCGTCCTTATTGATTTTCGATTATCGGCCTGTAATGCGCCGGACGTTTTTGGGTTAAAGAGAGGCACGTCGCGGTTCTGACGTTCATTTTACCAGGGAACTCTTAAATCCCATTCTCGAGGAGGAATTTTGAAATTCCATGGGACTGTTTAATCAAGCCTGAAAGGGCCAGCAGCCGCCGCCGTCGAAAATATCGAGGAGTCGTTTTCTGCGATCAACGACGAGGTAATCGTGGATCGAGGGTAGATCCGAAGGGTTGACGGTCGGAGAAACGACTGTGTCGGAAACGAATGCCGCGGGGAGAGCGGAAGGAGCGTTAATTCTTCGAGAGGGTATCTTTCTGACACATTCCGAACGATTTGCCAGCGTTGGAGCCGCTTCAAAGACCGCGCAAACGACTCGGAAAACCACGAGAGCGCATCTCGCGGACGAGACAGCGAGGCGGATAAGATCGGGGCTGATGCTGCCCCGCCGCGCCGCGTCGTCTCGAAATAGGGTTAATCGAATTCACATGCAGCCGGGACATCTTTGATCCCGTTTTCCGCTCCGAAAGAACTAGGCCCACGGTGATTCGTGTGTCAGCATGAATAATTCGCGGTTCGATATATCGGTTCTCGTCCCCTTTCCGCTATCCGCGTGTCCTCATCTCTTTACCGCTCTAAATCCTGTTACACTCCAAAGGAACACGTGAGACGTTCTTATATGCCGAATGCATTATGTATAGGAGCGAAGTCGTACCCGTGACGTCCGTAAACATTTTTAGGGAAGAAGCACCCTTCCGTCTCGAGCCGAAAAAGGAAAGACGACGCGCCTAAATAGCTTGCCGGAAGTCCCCGACGAATTTCGTTCGCCAAAATATAATATTCGCGAGATAAAGAAGATTGTTACACGGCGCATTAAGTATTCTGGCACAGCGAGATTGTTTTTTAAATGATTTCCACCGAAGCTTCGGGGGCTCTCTTAACGACCACTAATGTCTCGGTTTTTAAATAATAATAGCCGGGATTTGCATAATTCCCCGGTTATATAACTTCTGCTCCCCGGTCGGCGTCTTTCCTTTTTTCTGAAAGCCACGTAATCCCGAATAATAGAACGGAACGCGGTTCGACGCGAGCCCGAGGATCTGCAGAAACAGTAGCGGATGGCCTCCGCCGGTGATTCCACCCCTGGTGCCGGCGAGAGGGTGCGTCTCCAGCCCCTCGAAAGTGAAATGGAGCGCGGCCAACCACAGAACGAGGATGATGTTCGTTGCATAATTGAATACCAGTGCCTTAGACCCACGCACCGATAGCGAGTACATTGTGTTCGATCGACCCTCCCGTTTCCGAGCTTCTCCTTAATCGCCTATCGTTTCCTTACCGTACAATGGAGGCCCACTTATCCCGCGAAATCACTCGGCATTATATCAAACTTGTGTTCGGATGTTGTAATTCCTACGCGCGCGCGCGCGCGCGAGCACTAATACAGTAACGCCGGATGATCGATGAACCGTGCGGCCCGCTACGTAGCACGAGAGCGAGGTTCCCGCATGAAATCGTCGGGGGCCATTGGCCATTTTAGCGGGATCGGGGATTCGTATCGGCGTTTCCAGGAGCCGGAGGTACCGATTCGATCGTCGAAAGTCATAAACAATTCCATCTGTTTCCGGCCGAGCGGTTATCCCGAACAATAAAGAAGGATGCGTCTAGGACCCCTCGGGAGAAGGAAGAGATTCGCCGTTCGCACGGAATTTAAAAGCAGTTTAAGTCCCGATGGCGCACGAGTGCATCATTAAAACCATAAAAACCTCGTGGATATAAAAAGCGTGCGTGAAACGCGGCCGATCCAGCCGCTTCGACGTTTCCCTTTAAAACACTTTTCACCAGGCGCGGCGCGGCGCGGCCTTTCCTCCGCCCCGATCATAATGGATAGAAAGAGCCTCGTCGAAGCTCTCTGCCGCAAATCCAACGCACCGCTGGCCACCCCCGCAACACCCTGGCCCCTTTACCCCCACTATCGTCGCCCGCTGTCCCCTTCAATCCTCTTTTACCGTATTCACCGCGCCGGTATCCCCCCCCATCACGTGCAGACACGTCGATTTTTATTCTCGACTTTCTGTATCTCGTGCCAAGCTCCAGATACTTCACAGGAGAAGCTGACGAAAGCTGAAGCAAAAGCGTCCAGAACTGCCAACCCGCGTCTGAACGCGTTGCAGCTAATGCAACGCGGCCCACGACATTATGCAGAGCATCGTCGCGCGATACTCGAGACAGTCGGTAAGGGATTGAAGTCATCGTCGGAGCTGGTTCGAAGTCAAACGGAGGAAGCTACCCTCGTAGAACGTCTCCGACTCGTTACGCCCACGCTCTGCTCCCCGCGGAGACAGTAGTCGCGATTACTCCTGCCGATTCGGCTACGATGTACCGTTCAGCCACATTGTTCCCACGTCCTCCTTCCCCAGGCCCCTCGGAATCACGAATCACGGATTTTTTGAAAACGATCCTACCGGCGCGGCGGCTACGGACGATCGTGGGAGTCTGACGTATGTATATCGGGCTAAACAAAATCGTGTGGTAGCCAGGTTATATCTCCGATTTTCAAAACGTACAATAGATTACGTCCAACTGTATAAACCCCACTTAGAGATCTGGGTAAGCTTTAAAAGAAAAGCAAAATACATCAAACCTGTTAATAACATACGTATTTAGTAGATCGTGTTTGGAATGTTCATCGCGAGTCCGACTCGTTGTTACAGCGCAAGGGGTTAATTGCGCCGGTCACCTGTGACCGGTAATCAACGCGTTAATCTAGTCTCTCCTTTGTGTCCGTTTCTTTCTGCTCAGACCCTGAAGATCATCGCAGGGACTCGTATGACCGAGCATTATGCGTTGATGCCATTTCGTAACGCGGCGGCGTTAACATGCACCGATGCGGTCCGGTCTCGTTAGCCAGTTATGAAAAAGAATAGCGTCCCGTAAAAGTATCGGCGTGATCTGTTGCGGGATCAATTGCATCAGTTCTGGCGCAGGTATGGAAGCCAGAACGTTCTCGTAGCCACGACACGTTCGACGCAGCCGCCGCAAACGGGAACAATGTCGCGGCATTGCGATCCTCCGCAAGCAACGGAGATGTATCGAGCTCGGATTAGGTCTCTCTCTCTCTCTCTCTCTCTCTCCTCGGTCTCTCTCCTGTCCTATCTGCTATTACCTTCTCTTTGGTTCTGGCATGCTCCTTGGTCCTTCTGTCTCTCCCGCTCTCTCTCTCTCTCTCTCTCGATCCCTCTCTGTCTCTCTGGATCTTCCTCTTTGTGGCGTTGTTCACCACACCCCGCCCCCTGCTACCACCGTCGCCGCTCTTGTGCTGGTATTAACGCTTACGCGAGAGACACAATGTACCCGGGCGTATTGTAGCCTAAGTGCATACCAGTGCAACTATCGGCCGGCCGGTCTGTGTACAGGGTGGCCGGCAAACACCGTCGAAATTGTCCCTCGATCGGACGGAATCAGCGAATCGCTTAGCGTAATGTGCTCCCCGTGCCGCGTAATCGGTCTTGTTTTCACTGCGATATGCTTTCTCGTTGGAGATAAGCGTTTCGCAGCTTGCGAGGGGGAGGGGTAGCGTGGGCTCGCGAAACATCGGGGCCAGAGCGGTCGCGAGGTACCATCGCGCCGCGCGTACGATAATGTAATCGGGAAATTACGCTTTGAAGCGGAGATCGATGACAAACAATGACGGAATTGTCAGCCGCACGGTGGAAGGGATATGTGCACGGGGCGTGCGCGCCTTTCAAAGGGATTATCGGGCCGTTTATGCGGCGAGAAAAATGATATCGACGAATCGCATCCGTCCTCCGTTGGACGACAGAAAAATGAACGTTCGCGAAATGACGGAAATATTCGGAGAAATTGTATTTCCCTCTGGATAACACGGAAACGGTCTGTCCGCACGACGGCAGCTTAAATTTTTCTATTTTAGAAATCCTATGGTAGATGGTTTTAACGAGTGACGGTATTTCGAACGATACCGATTTTCGGTTTTGCTGCAAGAGATAGCAATCACCGGAGGCATTGTTCTTGAAATTATTGCGTCCCCGATTAATGGAACCAGTGCCAGGCGCATCTTGATCGATTTCGTATTACGGTCACGTGCACAGATAAACGGAAGATGTCGTGCCTGTTGATCGAACAGAGCGCGATCAAATTGTGAGCAATGTTGCGTGCATAACCAACATTTGCACGCCCCAAATATTCCTATCGCTGTCAAAGAGAAGCGCAATCGATACCTGTGTACTCATGACTATTCCGATAATGATTAATGCAGTAGGCAGAAGTGCCTGGTCCGGTCGGATAATGATGTGTAACGAACGTAAATGTAACCCGAGGAATCCTATGCGGCGTACGCGTTGTTGCGCGAGTCCCGGTTAAACTTGTAAAACGCACGCGACCGGACGTCGCTTCGAAAACAGCGTTAATTAATTGTACGATAAATATTTTCCTCTTTTAAACCGTCGCCACCGCCGCGACGTAGGAATCAATCAATAAAACGTTTGTATGCGCTCTCTCTCTCTCTCTCTCTCTCTCTCTCTCTCTCTCTCTCTTTCTCACTCGCTCACTCTCTGGCGTGTGCGCGCGCGCTTTCGGGTACGGGAGCTCGTATTAATTAAGCGAAACGTCGATTTTTACCGGGCACAAAGCAGCATGAAATTATTCCGCGAGCCATCGTTACGCACGGACGTATTTGTCATTAACGAAATTCAGTCGCTTTGGGCTTTCCACGGGGCACGTGTGTTACGTACCCACTTCGAAATTGTATCGAATCCCGTGCGAATATACGAATTCGATCAAAATCGGTATTCCGCCGGCGAAGCGTACCAAAGCTGGGGAATTTCGCGCCCGCGGGGTGCAATATCCGACAAGTGTTTCATAAAACTGGATCGATCGGGGACATTTACCAAGAAGATCAACTTCATCAACGGGAAACCGTTTAACGATCATCGTAATCATCGTAATCGTCGTTGCGATGATTCTGCAGGACGATCGCTCTGGTAAATATGAAATACGGAAAGTCGCGAAAGGAGTTTCTATTTTATGATACTTCCAAGGACCACCCTGTAGACGCGGTGCTAGACTCCTTCGTCTGCGTAGCGCTGCCACTTATCCACCCACCTGCCGACTTGCGCCACGGGATCGGGCATGTCGACACCGTGTACACGCTTCTCGCGCGTCATGTTCCGCTCGATACGCGGCCTGCGTCGACAGAAAGAATTATCATGCGGAGTTCACTGTGGCCGTTGAATCGCCGAGCGTCGAGCGTCGTCGAACCATCTGCTATAGCAAGGAGAAGACCAAAATCGAGAAAGAAGATCGCAATACGCGCTCAAATTTCCCGACGGAGCAACTTTCCTGGGTCCGTTGGAGCCAAGGGCAACGAGGCCACGCCTACTCAGAGCAGGCCACGCCATCTTCACACAGAAACGATATAATAATATTCTATTTCTCTCATTGGCATTAGTCACAGTGGGCGAACAAATAATTAAAGTCACAGTATGAAAAATATATTCCTCGACAGCGTGATAAATAATGTTAAAATCAGAAAGTTGTTTAAAACTTGTTCTTCCAACGTAATCTCGTCCGGATGTACAAGTGATTTTAATATTTAAACAATATTCTGTACAGCGATCACTCACTGTACAATGAAACTAGCCCAGAGGGCAATTCGCATTGCTCCTTGGGGCAAATAGCACTCGCTGCTAAAGCGAAACGCGAGCGGAGAAGTATTCGGCGTACGATTGCAAGCGGAACAAGAACGGAGAACGAGGGGGAAAAAGACGACTAGCCGGTTAAGAGGAAGATAAATCGGAAAGCAGAAGCGGCGGATGGGTTAAGGGAAGAGGAAAGCTGGCCTAGTAAAAGAAAGAATACCGGGCGGACAGGCGAAGGCGAGCGAGAGAGGAGCGCTCCGCAGATCGCTCGGCTGATTATTTAACGACGATATCTGAGGGCGTTGCGAAAGCGATGGAAACGCCAGATGAAAAATATATGATCCGCGAACGGAAGAATGGGGGGTGGGTACGAGCATGAATAACGGAGTTAGGGGGGGGGGCGAAGGGGTGGTTGCACCACGAGAAAGTCACGCCGTCACCGCTTGCCCGCCGGAGTTTCTTGCTTTCGCGTTTCTGTTTCGTTCGCTCTCTCTCTCTCTTCTCGGTGGTGGGTGGATGTCTTGTCCGGTGTAAAAAACGCGTGAAATACGGCACGATTTTTGCCTCGTCGGGGTGGATTTTCAAACACGAGGGCGGTGACTGCCGATAATTAATGGCAGTCGAAGGAACGCGCGACGAACGACGACGCGAGCGGCCACTGGACTGCGGATCATCCTGCATTTGCATCTCATAAAAGTCACGCAAAAACGATGCCGCTTTTTACGCCGTTTTGCTCGCTTTCGACCGGAGGAATTGCTAAGAAAGTCTGCTTAACGTCCGTACACCACTGAGAAATAAAACTCACCCTTTATCTGTTTTTAGGTACTCTGACGTGTCTGGTTTCTTTAAATTGCGAAATTGTAAATTAGTCGCGTTTTGTCGTTCGAACCCCTTGCGCTGTAACGTCGAGTTAGACTCTCTCGATTTTTCTATTCTTTCGAAGTAATTATTGACGAGCAAAATGTGTAGATAAAATTTAAAACAGTGAAAAGGCTGTAAGAATCTAAGAATATCATTGTATCGCATGACTCCGGTCTACTCTACATAATGATTCTCAGACTAGTAATCACTCTGACCGCAAAATAAATCGTAGCGCGAGGGAAAAGTGTGAACCGATACGAAGCATACGTACGATGTTTTGCGCAACTATTTGTGAAGAGGGTACGAGAGGGTCTAATATCTCGAAGATGAAAGAAGTTGTTGGGCAAGTGTATTGGCAAAGAGGTTAATTCGACGTTACAAAAGTAATTATTTCTTATTCTCGAATTCCTGGGCGGTGAGTGCGTGAATGTTTTAAAGGGGAGGAACGACTAGCAAGATATACCGGCGCGGCGCGGCGCGGCGAGTGCGTTCGCGTCGGCGAAAAAGGAACCGCGCGACAACGGAAGCGAACGCGTTTTCCATACGGTCGATTATTCCCGGCGACGCATCTGTAATTTCGCGGCGCGCGATATTACAGTAATTTGAGGCGATTAAACCGGCCCCTCGGGCTCTCGTAATTTTTCAGCGGCGGGACATTCGCATGCCGGGTTTCTCAGGGACCGGGACGCGCGGTACGCTCTCGTGCCGAAGGTCAATGGTGTTAATAGAAATAAGACAGGATTAATAAACGCCTTAATGGGACATTCCTTCGAATAGCGAATTAATTGGGAGCGGTAATTCCCCCGGGGGCGTGAAAGTGACTCACGTAGCGTGCGGCGCTCGTGAGGCCGTTTCGAGTTTGGGCCCCTTGCCAATTTTCTGCGATCAACGTTTATTAAACGCATTCCGCTGGCCCTCTCCCATCCCCTTTCCTCCCGCAGCGCCACGCGGTCTCTTTTATTGTCTAACCGTAATTATGAATTTCCGTGAGCTGCGTGCGGGATTGAATCGTTCTCGAGAGCTCGGGGGATCGATCGATCGCCCCTCGGAACGCACAGCCGCAATTATTGTAGCACGCGACAATTTTGAAATATCGGTAATCATTTTCGTCGATCGTTTTACGATGGCCGTCCTGCGGAGAGGACAGATTTCTCACGGATCGAGAAGTGGTTTCCCATTGATTCGTGGGAGAGGCGAAAGAAAACGTCCCGACGATAGGTTAATCGGACCTCCTCCAGGCTTCTCGGGCACAATGAGAAATCAGCGGGGACCAGATCTTCGCTTTTAGCGCACTCGGAGCGCACTTGGAGAGATGGAAGGCACCGGAGCACAGTCGGTCATGAGATATGGTCGGTATCCATCAACGTAGAGTGGATCCGCGTAGTTCTGAATGGGCTTCTAATTACGAATAGCTCGGCGCGAGTGAAATACGTCTGGACCAGTACAGCGGGAGAGGAGCAGGGTGGAGAAGGAGGAAAGAACGTTGAGATTCGCTCGTTTTCCCCCGGGGCGGACTAATATTTTCGAATTTGTGTCGTGAACTCGCGCAGACGTTCTGCTCTCGTTACTGTTTGGTGAAGCAACACAGCTTCGTGGAAAGGCTGATCGTTTGCGGTGTCCTTGCGGATACGAAAATCGTGCGGATAATTAAGTAACGCCGGTGCGAAAATTACTATCATCCGTGTAATTGTTTCTCCGCGAACCGAAGGACGCGCTCGGGTATCGTTTTCGAGCACGAAAGCGTTCGTCCCGCACAATTTGATATTTTTTGCCGCGACCGGTAACGTTCAGAAGTGATTTTGTGAATTGCCCGATCGAACAAAAGCGATCCCCGATGCATCCAATTTCACTTAATGCCGCGGGAGCCGCCTCGGTGGCCGTGTTGCAAGTAATTTTACAGAATTTGCCGCAAAGTCGTTCAAGATTGCAAGAACCTCGGGAAAAACGGTACCGGTTGGTAATTAATAAGAGTTGTTTCCAGTTAATGGAGCCGCGGACTCGCCGCTTCCATAATATCTCGGCGAATAAGGTTTCTCGCAACGGCGCGGCGGAGGAGCTGTATTCGCGAACGGGAATACCTTCGAGTATATATCCAAGTAATTTGCTGCAGCATCCGCATGATCCGCGCGCCGCCGTGATTCCCGGAATAAGCACAATAAATCCTATGTTAATGAACTATTAGGATCTTTACAACGGGTACACGTGTTGCCCGCCATTAAAAAGTCGCAAAACTGAGATCTCCCGGCCGTAGTAAACACGCTGCTCGTTACAGTATATTACCGCGAATATCCCGGCCTACGACCGCAAAGTAAAAGACACGCCAGGAAATAGGTCGTCGGAATTCTGCAGATGAGACTATACGTTTTGCAACCGCAGGCGAACGTTACCCGGCGAGCGCACACCCGACTGCGTTTGCCCGACGAAAAACAGCGAACTCGTGTAGGGTATGTCGGGTAGCCGAGCAACATTATATTTCAATCGCGTACGTTTCGATAACGGTCTCTGTGCGCAGAGCCAAATCTGGATGAGCGTTCACGGTAACCGATCCCGGATGAGATACAAAATTTGCTAAGGTTCCATTTGAATGGACTAAATGGAGAGAGAGCTTTAATCGAGGAGAACATAACAGGTTTAGTAACGAATCGGATTCAGCTTGGCAAGGCAGGGGATTAGTTTGGACCAATGTCTGTTGCGGATACGACTTATAGCGTTCCGTGTAAAGGCGATGAACGCTTTTCGGACAATTCGAAGTGCCTTCGAGGGAGGATTGCCGGGGAGCAGTCGAGTAAACCGAGAGCGAGCGGGGTCGTAGAAGAGAGCGTTGCTTGTCCGTGAGAATCGTCGGAGACGAAACGATTTCACGATCTACACGAGGATACCTCGGGGTCTTCCTCAACTTATCTCGAATCCGAAAATCGAATAACATCAATCTCTTTTGTGGCGTTCCGTGGAGCCCGGGACCCTCTCCGTTCCCCGTGGCTCCCTCCGCGGGTCTTTGCACCGTGGCCCCTGCAGTATTGACTGCTCGAGTGCAAGTCTCTTTGTCTCCTCTGATGGCATATACGCGCGGCGAAGGTACCCCGTTCCAAGAGTTATAACAGTAAGGCGGCAGCTTTGGCTTTTAAAATTTATTGATTTAAGCCCTTTCGCCATTCTCCCTCGCTTCGTCTTCTCGTTTGCCATTCCCTTTCACCTCGCGCGAGCTCGTCCCCCTTCGGCCGGGTCCCTTTCGACTTCGGCCCTTCACGGGGGACGACCACTTTTGGCAGAAAAGGTGCCGGAAAATCGTGGCCCTTTTCTCGATTAACTGTTCTCTTCGATCGAACGCGGATCCTCCCCGCTCCGGAAGAACAGCACAAAGGAGCTTCGAGTCATCCTCGAACGTTGGACGGAGTGGTCTTGGAAGGACTACGCGGCCCTCTTCAAGCAGAAGGACTCGAGCACTTCAGGGAGAGGAGTTTCTCGAGTGTTCGCCCAACGAGTGACGAAAACCAGTCCCAACACCCGGTAACACTTAATTGGAGGCACGGGGCCCGCGAGCCTGCCTTTCGTCCCTCGCCCATCCAGCCTCGATAAAATAATTAAGCTTGGCCACCACGGTTTTCAAGATTCAAGGAAATTATCTGATGCGAAAGGTTTCAGAAAAACACATTTTATCGAGACTACAAATAATCGGTCACTCTGCGGTTAGACCTGCCCGATGCACCGAACCACTTTCCGGCGGGATTGAATTTATGAGGACGCTCGTAAAACAACATTCGGTCCGGAAGATTTGCGCGAAATTGCACGGGCGGACCGGGTAATTCGACGTCGAGGCGAGGAGAAAAGTCGTATCGGATGTTAACGATTCGCGCCGGAGGAGACCGGAAGTGGGTATCGAGCGAGAGCGGTTCGGAAGCCGAGGTTCGAGCCGTGAAAGTGTCGGCAACCAATCGGGAACGGAAAGAGGGAACAGAGAAAGAGACAGAGAGAGGAGCCGAGGAAGTAGGCAACGTCCGAGAAATACGAAGTTACGGTCGGTCAGAAAGATGTCGGCTCGCGCGGAAATCAAATTTTCGGGCTGAACGGCGAGCGAGAACCTTGAAAATGGACTTGGTAATTTGTGATTCGGTTTGGAAGCTGCGGACGGACTTGCTCACCTGTCTCTCTCACTCACACTCTCTCTCTCACTCTCTCTCTCTCTCTCGTCACGGTTGATCGCGAAAACCACCTTTTCCTCGATCCATCTTATAAATTTTATAACCGTTAGAATTTTCCGGCGGACCGCTTCGCCGAGCCCGTGAATTTCCGCGCTCGCCGACGCTGCGGGAAAATCATTCCTCCGGTGTTTAATGGACGCCGCAAGCTCTTAGATATTCATAGGCATGAATATTTCCCCGTTGGCAGTTGTTCGGTACGGATGCTGGAACTGCTAGGAGATTTCTGGACCTGGCGCATTAGGGAACTCGTTTTTTATACACGTTCATCGGAAAGCGGTTGCGGCGATCGTAGAGCAAAGCTCATCGATGAATTTACGCGCATGTGCGAGAATCTCGTTTGAGGCTCTCATCAACTTCCTTTGGCTCTTGGTCGTTGATGTATGTTGCGCGGGGTCTGCAAACTGTCCGCATACACTGTGCTCCGTAAAAATGTACGTACACGGGACAGAACGATTGCACAGAATTATAGTTTATTTGGCTTGCGTGCAACTGTTAAAAGATGAACGAAGCGAAGCCGAATGAATTATATCGTTGTCTATGAAGTAATTGGTGGGCCATTATAATTCACGAATAGACTTTATTAAAATCTGTACGATATCATACTTCGGTGATTTTCGAAAAATTTTTCCAGCTAGGATAATATGAAAATATAATACCTCGGCCCTTTGCTAAACGTTTGAATTCACGGGGAGAAGCGAAATGTATAAATATAAATTGCAAGATTTCCATTTTGCGTGCGTTGTACTCATATTTATCTTTCATTCGGTTTCTTTCATCGGCGGAGTGATTCCACGGCGGGGCTCCCGTTACCTGGTTCATTTTTCAGAGGGCGAGGGATGGTTTTATCAGGGTGAAATCAGTACAGACGACAGATTGGTCGACGACCATGCTCGGAAGCCGTAAGGGCGCGGTCTTTTGTGCTCGTGGATAGGTTCGCGCGGCCGACTAATTGCAGACACGCGGGCACACGGTTACCTTTTTCTCTGGCTGACGCTTGTCAAACGATAATTAATAACCTCTCGGTGGGCTGGCGCGGCATCGACGGTAAATAAACAGTGGCGGTTCGGACCGATCGTGCGGTCGACGAGCGCATCGAGAGTAGGCGGAAGCCGAGTGCTCTCGTGTAAAATGCCTAACACGTGGACCCGCGTCGCTATAAATTACACGCGCCGCAGCCGCCGACGATACATAATAGATACGGAGCAGGGTGTCGCTGCGTGAAAAACACCGTCGACGCGGACACCTAGCCTTGCAAGGTACTCCGGTCACGTCGGCGAATTTATACGAGCCCGCACAATTTTTCGACCAAATCCAAAAACCCTGAATTTAATTCTATCTTTCATAAATTCTTTAGAATTAATTTTCTTGATCTCCTACAGCACTGAACGACGAACTTAACGGGGAGAAACTAACGGTAACAAAAATAAATTAGTAGAACTAATTTAGCAAAAATCAAATGTAGTTTTCGAGAAAGCTTAATCGAATGAAAATATATACCAAAAATAAATGTAGAACATTTTTACGATCGACGCTTCGTTTTCGAGAAAATTGAGTAGATTTGGTACAATTTACTTTACCTACCGGAAGTCTATAAAAGAAAGCATACAAATTTTCATTTACGTTGCAATCTTAAATGAAACTATTAGATTGCTGTTGCTATTGAAGGTTCCGTTAAAAAGTGTTTAGCCATGTACCATAGATTTCCCAAAATTATGCAATGATCACCGGTCGGTAATGTGTTAAGTAGAATTGAAGTCTTGAGCGAAGTGTAACTCGCCGTTTTGTACGCGATGGTAAAATAAAAAGGAATGCGCGTGGTGCCTGATGCATTTTAAAGACCGTCGGCCGCGCGCGAAAAAATTCAAATAGTTTTTGGCTGAAGGCAGTGTCCGCGCGGGTCCCAAAACACAGGCTACGTTGACCTCCAACCGGTCCAAAGGTAGTTTATGACGGTGCTCGATTTCCCAAACGAAAGGGAGGAGCGCCGAGGCCGGAGATTCACAATCCACGGGCCATCGGATTGATATATCGATGTTCCCGCTCCGACATGGGGCCTCGCCCCCATGAAGCATTACAACAGGCCCGCGGTTGTTGGACCAGAGGTTCGTGTGTAGTTGAAGAGCATCGAGTGTCTTCCATGCGTTTCCTGCTGCACATTCATTCTCGATTCTTTATCCCTTGTCGCCTGATTCCACCTCTGGAGTCCCTCTGTAATCTTTCTGCCGCCTGCTTCGATTTTAAGCACCGTCGCATGCGGTTTTTTCCTCGCCGACGTACTCGTTTGTTTCGTGCGTAATCATTTTTTTCATAAATCGACCGAGCGATCGGGAGAAAATTCAGATGTTCCACGCTGAGTCGATCATGTCTCTTTTTGTCTCTCTCAATTTCAGCGTGGCACACGCGAAAGTGGGGGCAGTTTAAAGTCACCGTTCTGCCGACTTGAAATTTATTTGCATAATACCAGCATCTGTATTCAGCGAGTTTTCTGAATGTCCATCGATTGTCATTAGTTCCTTTCGCATACGAATAACATCTTTTAACCGAGTGTATATCATGTGGCGTATGTGAAATTAGGAGTAGTTTGCGTCACCGTTTCGTTGATTTCGAATCGGTTCATAAAATACAGACTTTGTTTTTTTCTTGCAATTCCTTAAAGACAGGCGTATCGATTATCTCGGAAAGTATTTGCCTGTTTACATTTTCCTTCGCTCAGTCATCAAAATATTTCTCTACCGAAATGTCAAGCGTTCAATCGAATTCTTGTTGAACCTCGGCTCGTGGAATCGAATCCAAGCGTGTTTAAAACGAACGTCGAGGAATGCAACCGCAGCAGAAGCAGTCCCGTTACAGTTAGTCATTAAATAAGATTTAGTCGGGCCGTTGATTATCGTCGATGGCCGCCTCCCACCGCATAAATCCGGGTGAAGCATGCGAAATCGATAATCCCGTTTCGTCTAACGACCCATCGATGAAGCGATACACATTCCGGGAGCGTAATTCTTACCCGGAAGCGCGTGTCCCAGCAAATCACGGGATCCGGATGGGATCGGCGGAGGGTTAGATGAAACGCGGCCGCATTAGCGTCTCCCTTCGACGCCTCTGGGTGCCTGGGAGCCTGGGAGCCGATCAAAGGGTCCCTGACGCCCTTGGCCGGCCAGAAAACTGGCACGCGGCCGGACTAATGACCCAAAGGGACACCGAATGGTGGTTCGATGCGTGAACGGTAATGGTCCCTGCGGTATTGCAGGTGTAACTGGACACTGTGCTACACCGAGAGATCCGTGAGGGAAACGAGAAGTGGAGGGAGAGAGAGGAATTTGTTTTTTTGCCCGTTGCTGAAACATTCACGATTGTCGACCGTCGCCTGTCGAGGTTCTCGAGCTTCCAACAACGCGAGGCTCTCTCGTCCACGCGATGCCTTTTCTCTTCTTCCGCCACTTCTTCGCCCGTTGCCACGACCTTTTATCGCGTCACCTTTTTAACGCTATCGTACTCCTGTTTTCCCTGTTTCTCGTCGTCGTCGCCGTAGTTCGCTGCAGCCTTTTGTCGACGACGACGCTTTCCCCGTCTAGTGCTTCTCTTCTATTTGCACCCACGCTCCGCGTTCCCGTCCGCCGCTTTTTCTCCTCGCCCCGGTTAATCTTGCCTCTCATCTTCTTTTCCTTCGAGGTGACGAGACCCACGACTGATCTCGTCTAGACGCGCGGTTTTTAAAGCTCGCCCGGACAGACACCTCCGAAAAATGTTTCTGTTTGCTTATTCGATTCTGCTCGGTCCCCGGGATAACCTGAAAAATCCACAGAACCGACGTAGCCCGGATAGAAATAAAACCCGGCGTCTCTCGGCACGGTGATTCCCTCGATTTTCGATATATACGCTTTGCTTTCGAATTCTGCTTATTTACAGTACCGTTCCAACGTTCTAACTTTATATCTTTGTTGCTAAAATACGTGAATGCAGATTTAGAAGGTAGCTCGATCGATAACGTTATAAATTGTCAATTCGTGAAAGAAGCTTCGATTAAATCATGCTGGCCCCAGGCTTTCTCACGGCACCATAACTTTCAACAATTCTCGCATTCCCGTCAACGGGACTTTCTACGCACTAAATGCCAGCGGTGCATACCGCATTCTTGCATTAGACGCATCGAAGACGAGAGTCCAATACCGTGTATGAAATAAGAAGCACACCTTCCACCGGGCAGGACAGCGACGGCATTCAAGTACGACCATCTGCCTGATCACTTTGCCGGGCCGCCGTAACGCGGATTATTAGAAATCGTTGCACGCACGCGGAGAGGAACGCGCGTTTTCTTCCCCCGTGTGATTATCGTGCGGCCCAACCGGCCGGGGCAAATAAATCAGCCGGAGCAATTCCACGAATTGCGACCGCATTGTTACGTGCCGTCTAACAAATCATATCTGTGCGAGGCTGACACTAGCCGCTGCAATTACTGATATCGCGTCAGGTCTAGATGAAGTCGCTTTCAGCTGTCGCGCCACCCGTTCCGGAAGCGATCAATTTGTCGCCGTGGGCTTCGATCGCTGATCCGACTTCGACCGATGCATAATGCATCGGCGAAAAACCTGCTGGCGCGATCAAGAGGAAAATTTGTCGTTCGGCTGATCCCGATGCGAAAAAGTCTCGATGACGTGTCAGTTTTTCGCGACCGGAATTTTTGCAGACGCCCTTAAAGAGGCTAAAGCGTCCACGACGGTCCCGTATAAGATGACCTGCCGAATATGATCAACCGCTTGCAAGTTGATCGCTCGAAGATGATCAGCCAGTTACAAGTAGATTCGTCGCGGATGATCCGTCAAGTAGATCTGTGGAAGTTGATCGGCCGGTTGCAAGTAGATAGGTAAAAAATGATCAGCCGGTTGCAAGTAGATCCGTCGAGGACGATCGGTCAAGTAATCTGTGGAAGGTGATCAGCCGGTTGCAAATCGCTCGAGAGCGACGTTCATCGGAGCAGAGGTCAGTTTTTCCGGTTAATTAATGTCGACTGCGAATTGGGCGAAACCCGGCCAATTTTTCCGCGCAACAGGACGCAGAGGAACGCGATCAGAATAATGGCAGCTTGCAAACGAAATTTCACGGGTGCAGAGCTGCGCTGCGCCAGCTCCCGTCCCTCGTCACGCCGAAGTGTCCGCTCGAGCGATTTAGACGCGTATCAATAACACCGTAACGGACATTTACGGACACAGTTTGTCAGGTGGCGCGTAACAATGGCGGTCATGACTCGCGGCCGGCCATTAATTAAACGAGCCGCGGGTAATTAGGTCGCGGGGAATAAATTCAGTTTATCTCTAATTATCCCGGCAGTATCGCCGGTCAAAGGACACGACGGGGTTAGCGGGACGCGCGGGTCACCCAGGGAGGGTGCAGGAACCTTGCGGCGTATTATTAGATAACGCCATATCGGCGCATCTGGAAACGGGGAGGAACGTCGCTCCGTGCGTTTCTCATATAATTACGAAAAACCGTCCTCCTTCCGGTCGTAAACTCTTTCGAAACAATTGGCACAATCTAGACGCGAATTTATTTCGTACGTTGTTATTTAACCATCAACCTAGAAATTTCATCGAACCCAGAACATCTATAGCATCGGTGGTAGCGCATCAGAGCGACCATTCCGATGTAAAGATTTCATCCTTCAGGTACAACTTCTGAAGGGTTAATAATTGCGTCGAAAAAGATTAAAATCGAGGACCAACCTCTCGCGAATCCTGAACTCGCGATTTACGCGACGGAGAAAGTGTTCCTGCTAAGAATTCGGCGGTCGCAATTAACGCGTGACCACGCGGATCCGAGCGAGACGTTTCATAGTCGGGCCGGTAATTGCGTAGATAAAGTGTCGTAATTGATGTGGCCGTGTTTATCGTCGTCCGAGATTGCCCGCGTAATTACACCTGGCCCGTGATAACAATGAAAGGAAGCGCGTCCCGGAGAGAAAAAAAGGGCGGCTCATAATCCGAGGATGCGGCGAACGATTTCCGAGAAGGGTTCAGCGTGGCGTAACGAAGTTCGAGGACGAAAGCGGAACTGTTTCAATTTCCACGGGTGGAAATTCCATCTGGGGGAGAGCGGGTGCTCCCGGGGAAATCGTAATAATATGTATGATCCGATACAGGAGACCGTGAGTACAACGAGCATCCTGTTCGGGGGGTTACGGCACGCATTAAAACTATAGTGACCTTCCTCGACCCCGGTTTGCCGCGCACTTAGCTCCTATGCTCGCTGGCCTAACCGAGCGAGTGTTTCCTTCATCGACTTCCGGGCCGATCGGCCGAGCCACGCATGGCCGACTAATCGGAAACGAGACGACGTGTTCCAGAAAATGGCCTCGCGTTACTTTTCCCCTGCCATGGCCGAGGGGGTTCGGAGTGGGAAAGGTGAGAGCGCGGGTCGACGTAGGGGGTGTTCACGGGGGTGGCTGATGTAGCCGGAGGAACGGGTAGCGGCGGAGGCCAATCAAGCCAGAACACACACAGCGGATTCGGAAACGAAGCAATTTCTCTTCCAGCCACGTTGCTGGAACTCTCCGGCTGCGTTTCTGCCCCCCCCCCTCCACCCCGCTCGATCCTCCCTCTCTCTGTTCGGCACCCGGCGCCCTCCAACCCCTCTCTGTTTCCTCTTTCTCCGGCAATCGAGGTATACGCTAGAATTTCTCTGGTCTCGGGTGAGAAAAAGGTAGTTTCCTCGAGATAACGACCAGAGAGTACTTCGAAAGGAACACCCTTCTCGCTTTCGGTCCGCCGGCCAGGGAAACGGAAACGAGAAAGAATATTCTATCCCGCGAGCGAGGAAAAGCGGAGAGAGACGGAGGACCTTCGAGAGGGAAGAGGACGTCAGTCGGCAGGAACCGGCCAACCGATAAGAACGCGAGACGATCGCCATTAACGCCTCCGCCCACGATGCACAAAGGAGGAACGCAAGAGACGTGAAACGGCAGCACGTTGAAGGTCGCACGCGAGAATGCGTGAAACGCACCGGATCCCGTCCCTCCCCGATAGCCGGGGGACGCCCTCGTGAACGTCACGGGTCCCTTGAGAAAACTAGGCGTCTCCCTTTATCCGATCTTTATTTATCCGTCATTTTATCTAGAGTTAACCCCGCCAACCCCTCCTTGAACCTCTGTAAAACGCACGCGGTTCTTTGCACGGTCAAAGGACAATTTCAAAAAATTTCCAGCCGCAACCAAAATCGGCCAATTTATGCCATTGTCCTTTCAGTCGCCAAACGTAAAATCAAGCTGCATTCGCTAGACTCTGCGTTTCATACATTTTTTCAAACTTTCGCTCTGCGAATACTGAAAAATGCGCACCGTGCTTATTCGTTCTACAAAAATGTTTGCATCCTTTATATCCACTTTTACAGAATGTTCTGCGGGAATTTCCACCTCTGTATGCCAGCGAGATGATAATTCGTTGGTTTCAGAACCGCACGGTATACTCGCGAGTTGTTTAAAATAAAATATTTTAAACATCTTTAACTAATTTGGCGTACGATTTTCTTCGCGGCTACGGTAATCAGAACGTCCATGTCTTTGATCGTTTCCCAAAAGAGAAGGAAAATTTTGATCTATTCAAATATTCAAATATTGTTGAAATTCGATGTTCCCGCAGTGACGTTTCGCAAGTTAAAATTGCGTAAGTAATTATAGATTGACTTGATCGGACAGTAGATTGGGTAAACACGAGTCTATTGTGGTTCAGGCTCGCTATTTAATTTCCCGTGGTGGTTCGGCGTGAAATTGAGTGGCTAGATTATATTATAAGGTACGTTTTGATTGCCTATCGCGTGGCTGATATGTCCGTGGGTTAATTAACGTCTGACGAGACAGAACGTGTTTTCGCTAGTGCGGCTCAACGCGTACCAGCGCTAGAAGATAGAGCGCTAGATAAAGGCGAATCCTTTAAGTGCGGGGATTCGCTTTACGGACCGAATTTCCGCGGGCGGAGAGATCGAGAAGGCGCGGCGCGGCGATCCGACGTAATTTACTTTGACAGTAATAAAAGCTGTAATATTAGCCATTTATGACCTCGGATGTGTGGTGTACGGGGCGATGTTCCGAGGAGGCGAAGGAGTCGTTAAAAGTAATAGGTACACGAGGGATAGCGTTCCTTTCATTCGGGCGAAATTTGCGGTAATAGCCGAGACACCCCGGCGGAATCAAATTTTATAGAAAATTTTACTGCGTTCCATCGACGCCACTTTATGGGGCGAACTTTTTATCGGGAGGAACGGCAAAGTTTTCAGAAGCCACGGATGCGATGCAGCTGGCTCGGAGCCGGCTACGCCTCGTCCTCTTCGCCGGCTATCGGTTAAGGCCAATCACACGGGATAAAAGTTTCGCTCCTCTCCTCTTTCTCTCTCTCTCTCTCTCTCTCCCTCTCGTTCTTCCGCCACGGAGGAAAAATCCCGCTGTGACCTAAATTCTTCTCGGAGCGCTCGTAATTGAAGCTCGCGACGGTGGAACGTTCTAATTAATTTCAACGTTAATGTCGTGATACCGGCTCGCGCACCGCGCCACCTAACGCCTCGAAAGATCACCGAAATTGACTCCCTCCCTTCGCGAGAAAGGATCAAGCATAAATCAAGACGCTTTATCTGCTCGATACAATCTCGTTAGCGACGATCATACGGATTCTTTATACCACCGGGCTTCTCGAACTGCTGCGATAATCGTAAGATCGTCTCGGAGCCCGGTCTTTTTATATCTTCCGTCTGCATCTACTATCGTCGGGACTCATCTCTGCTCGTCCAATAGATTCATAACGCGGGAGAATGCTCGCCGGCGATTCGGACCGCGAATGTTTACGGGAGCCACGTAACAACATTCCGGTTTGTCGTTAATAATCACACGGGTCGGGACGATCCTGATTGCCCTAACTGCGTCACCTGTTTCGGGCTGGATCGGACGTGGATCGAGTGCAATTCTGTGTTGGATCGCAGTCGCTCTCTCGCTTCCAGTCTTCCTCACCACCCGGGAGATGGAGACACGTTCGGTGAAGTCGAAAGATAACGCGAAATCTGCGATTTCGAGGGGTTGAAGTGCCAGCTAAAATGATTCGTGATTAGATTATAGCTACGGTAAAGGTAAAAATCGCACTATTAAACATCGGAACATTTGTCGACGTTTAAAATCAGTTAGTAATTTATTTGCCAAAAGTCTGATTATTGGTTAGGGCTGAAAAAAGGCACATTTACCTTAGATCAAGGAAAGAAAAGATGTGCTGCGCGGATCACACAATTTCTGAAACTAATTTAAAGAATAGGGGATCGCGTAACTTCTGCCAGCAATAATATCGAAACATTTGTTGACAACGGAGGGCCGTTAAACAATTCCGTATCGCTCGAAATAATTATCAGACTTCCTGCTGGCGTTATCGCCGAAGCCTCCTCCCGATAATCCGAGCAATCGGCCTAGCCTATCGGGCGTGTTGGAGCGAGCGGACGCCTCTAATAAGATCTCGGTAACCTTTCACGTGCCTCTCCCCATCCCGGACCGGTGCTACAATAATTGAATCCCGGCGCGGAAGATCCAGTTTCGAAAAATGCCCAAGAGAGTCCGAGAGTACGCGGCGCGTGAACAAGAAACGAAGCGGCCTCGCGCGCCGATCGGCTTCCTCCAGCTTGTGCAGCCTGAAATTATCGGTTATCCGAACAGCATCGTCGATTACGTCCCGCGTCGATCATCGAACTTTCCACGCGGAAGTGAAACGGACACCGGCGCGGCGAACCGGGTCGGCCGCCTCTAATAAAAATCTACATTAACGTCGCGACTTCGGTTACCTGTGGCTAGCCGCAGGGCCCAAGACGGAGTGGGAGGCCGAGCCGGGGCTCGGGAACGAGACTTGTTCGTTTCTATTGTGGCCGATGCAGGGCTCCGGTCTGGGCACGCCTCTTAATTAGCGAGAACGCGTCGCGCCAGGGGGCGATTCCCGATGACTTACGTGAAACGCGGGAAAACAACGGCCGGCGTGAGAAGCGAGTTTATCGGCCCCTTGACATCCGTGGTTCCGCACCTGACTTATTATCCACCTTTACATCGTGATACAGTCGTCAGGTAAATTGAGACGCTCCATTAGTCAGACTCCGGCAGCCAGACTTTACCGCTGACGCTTATTTCTCCGAGTAAATTGAGAAATCGCTCTAATCGCTGCAAACATTATTTGAACATGTCGAATAGGTTCATAATGGTATTAGAAACGTACATCGTTCCATTCGGGATTGTCTACAGAATTCTACTCGAAGCTCAATAAATTCATGAGGTTGCAGGCTGCGCTCGAGCAAACGGTTAACACCAGGTTCATTTAACGCCACTGATAAAGGCACCCGGTGAACGAGTAGCGCAAATAAAAAAAGCTCTCATTACTCGACTTGATAAAGGGTTGCAACATCGGGCAACCGGCTGTAATTACTATAAATGGTTTCTCGAAGGGAGGTAGATTGAATTCCCCAGAAATTTGTCGATCGCTTCCCACGGCGACTTCACCGTGGTCGATCGAACGCAACGAGACCCAAAAAGGTGATCGTGCTCCGCGCAGCATCATATCGTGCACGCGAGACCGAGCATCTGGCTGGTTTTTGCTCGCGACCGCATTACAAGCCGCCGTGAACCTCTAAACCGCGATATCTAGCCGTGAACTTACATCGGAAGCGTAGTGGAAGGTTCTGCGAGCGAGAACGCTCGATCGGTATTAGCGGTTGAGGTGAGGAGGCAGAGAGGCGAGACCGGCAGCAGCCGTGCTCGAGAGAGCTCGGTGGTGGAGGAATGCGAGGAGGCCATCTTGGCGAAGGGGGCATCCCCCTTCTAAAGAGGCCCCGAGGAGCCTTCTCGCGTCCACGGGGCCCGTTTCCCCCACTCTCTGTCTCTCTTCGAGCCCTGCTTCTCCCTCCCTGTTCCTCCTCGGGCCCCTGCCACGGCCTCGCGCACTCTCCGGCTCCCTGTCCGTCGATCTGCCGGCCTCGTCCGTCCATCCGTCCCCGTACAGGCCTCGTACACACCTGCATTGATTGGCCTTACGCACGCGAGCGCCAATGTCACAATAATTATTAAAACATAAATCCTCGAGGGGCGTGCAGCTATGCCTCGCGCCGACAATGCGCGTTTCTTTCGCCATCCGGGAGCAGATGCCGATCCCATATCGCTTTTTGCCTCCTTCCGCTTCGGTGTTTTTCCATTTTAAAGTTTCGCGAATCACGTTCCACTCATTTTTTTAAAGGTCTCGAACTCGAAACGTCGACCAAGTCTCCGGGATCATGTTTATTTAATTCGGCCTCGTATCGTATTCGCTATCACTTTTGGATGTCGACCCCGTTTCTCTTTTTCATTTCTTTTTTATCATCGATATTATTCTATTTCAACATTTCCCGAATCACATTCCACACTTTATTTTTGGCCATGATGTCCCATATTTGAAGCTCAACCAACGAGACGCGTTCTCGTTTTTTCCATTTCGCGAGCTGTATAATATTTCTCTCGCAAACATTTTATCGTTCCCCCTGAGTCAAAGTTTATTTGGTTTACGCGGCACCGACGCCACGGTCCGCTATTTACGGTGATCGCCGAGGCGTCTACGCAAAGCGATCCAGATTGGGTCGTCTCGAGGTTGTATCCTCGGTTTCAAGGTTTTGCAAGTCGACAGCAAAGAGTCGTTAGATTTACCGCGGCAGTGGTGCGCGCGAGGAAAGAATGGGATGGGCATCGTGGCATCTCCCTGGTCGTTTGAAAGTCTAATTTTACAGGAATTCTGTTTTCATAGGCGTCGCGGACGTGTGCGGACGGCGTTGACAGCGTCCACGGTCGCGTATCGACGTTGCCTCGGCGTTGTATATTAAATTTCCCCGTAGACGGCCGCGTTAACGACCCTCCGGCCATTCTTGTCACGTAGCCGCGTTTTTTCGCGGAGCCCCGCGATACATCGCCGTTATTTCATCCGGTGGAAATAATCGGGCCAGAATAGAGCCAATATCTCGGAGCTAATAGACCGACGGTACACGTTCAACGCTCGCGGTGATCGAGCTCTCCGCGTTCTCGGACGCTGCACCCAACGGCTGACTCGATGTGGGAGTACCAGGGTCGGGATATGCATGTATTCAATGGAATTTCAGACTGCGGTAGACACGCGAACGAACGGGTACTTAGGAAGCGGCTAATGCTTTCGGATTCCTCCTCAGGAACCGGAGGCACCCCGAAGCGCATGTATCTCGACGGCTTAGGTCCGTTCTTCCCACCTCTCCAGGACTTTCTTCGTCTCCTTTCTTTCTTTCCTTCTTTCTTTATTTATTTCTTTCTCTTCCTGCCGATGTACAACCGCGTCAAGATACGTGTACACAGAGGCGCAGGATGTTTCACTCTATCCCCACATACTTGAACCCACGGACCGTAAAACACCGACGTGGAAAACGGACGAAAGCCTCTGAGTGCTTGCCGGCTTGCCTGCCGAGAGAAAAACGTTTCCTAATCCCCGCAACTGCGTCCGCCGTCGAGACGGTAAGTGATACGGTTCACGACGCCTCCTCTTTCGTTTCTTCTTTATGTTTTCTCGCGGCTGGATTCCCCATACCACCGGGAATTATGACGGGCCACAGATCCTCCACTGCCGGAAATATACTGGTTACCGCCGCACTTATTTCGACCCAGTTCAACGACGGACCCGCTGATACCTTCAAGCCGCAGCGCCGCGCTGCTGCGTTCGCGGAAAACGACTCCGGCGATGATGGCTCAAGATTGCCACTCACGCCACGGTTTACCATTCTGTCGGATACCACTTTTATATCGCCCCTCTTAGCCCGGCTTAGTCCTCTAAACCCTCGGCGCTCAAAACCCTTTTAGAACCGCTGCTCCGTGTCGTTGTAAAAATACCGGCGAGTCGATGATGTCAATTATGTAGAGACCGCGAAAGCCTATTGCCGTGGAGCGGTAGTTTAGCTCGAGTCTTCTTTGAGAATGGGTTGTACGGGGATAGTCTATCGCTCGGCAATGGCAGATCGAGTTCATCGGAGTTCGGGTTTAGGATTGGCACCCTTTTTCTCCTAATCACACGGAAGCTGAGTAGCAATGATTTTAGTAATACGTAGGATGCGCATCTTCTGCGGTTCGCACCCGTCGCAGATGGAAGGAACGTGTGGCAGGAACCTGGCGGGCCGTTGTAATCGGCGCAGACAAGAGGGGAAACTCGCGGGCCAATAAACGTTGATCGAGGTCGTCGGTGGATTCGTTATTTCCCGGTGCGGGGGTGCAGAAGAACACGATGCTCTCTGCAGCAGCCCTCGACCATTTAAAGCGGACCCGGTGCAAATAGAGGCTTGGGAGCGCGGGGTTCACGGGGTTCGTTGTTCGTCGTAAGGGCCGTCGCCGGCGTCAGTGTGCCTGGGGACGGTTGCGGGTGGCCCCACACCCCCGTCGAATATTCAATCGGATGCATTACGGAGGCCACGGGGGTGGGTTTCGATGTAATCCTCCGGCGGCAGCGGGTTTCGCCTCTGTGCGTGCCGGAGATGCAGCGAGCACCGCCGTGGCGTGGGTGAGCGCCGGCTGCGGCTGTGTGGGTTCCTCTGCGAGCTCAATAGACAGCGGGTGTCTGCGCATTCATCGGGACGGCTGCTTTTAGCGCGACACACGCACGCATAAAAGGCGAGCGAGAGAGAGAGAGAGAGAGAGAGAGAGAGAGAGAGAGAGATAGAACGAGAGAGCTAGCGAGCACACGATGGCTGGTATCGCGAGCCCACCTCCGACGCGAACACTTATGTAATTATTGTCGACGGTTCTATCGCGCTCGCGAAGAACCTCGCGAAGATCCCGTTGTCGGCGGGAGATGCAATTTCTGTGAAGTCGGCGCCACCACCGATCGATTCGACCCCCACGCCCCGTCAGACACCAGTTTAATGGTCGTTGATGAACGGCGAAAAAAGGGGGACGGCGATGGTGGTGGCGGTGGCGGGAGAAAGGGATTCTTTTCAAGCCGGCCGGCCAGTGAACAGCGGTACCGAGCGGATTGAATGATGCCCGCGACTGAATAAGACTCGATGTAAACCGAGCCGCGGAGATTTTGTATTAGGGCGCGCGGCGCGGATCGAAACTGTGTCAGGGATGTTGACCCGTTACTCGACCGGGATTGCCCCTTTTCAGGATTCATTTGAAAAGGACCCTGTTTTCAATGCTGTTTGCCCTGGGACACCGGAGTAGCGGACGTCGATAACAATTTCAAACCTAGCCCCTACGCCTCTTCCTCTCTTTATCTCTCTCTCTCTCTCTCTCTCCATCCTCCCGGCGTTCTCTCTCTATCTGCCTCTCCGACGCGCTGTTATTTCGGGGGACACCGCTAAGTAGTCCCCCCGCCGCTTTATTGGACAATTAGAATAGCTATAATATAGCGACGGCGACGTAATTCCGCGCAGCAGGTTTCTCCGCGGTACTTAGAGCTGCTTCCGAGCTGCATTTTGTAGGCTATATGGGGGAGCCGGTAGTGCATCCTGCATTTATCGAACGGCTGCTTTTAGTATGCCGTGCAACTAAACCGCCAGGCCATGAATAGTTACGAAATTATTGCCGGTAATTACGATAAGAAGCGCGCGCCTGTCTTCCCGTGGCAATTCCCGCGACATTGATAAGAACATGGCGCGGCACGGCGCGGAGAGCGTGTGCACAGTCGGAACAATCGTTTTCCCATCGTCATCCGACTATCGTCTATCGGGATCGATTTTAAAATTGCATTAAGGCCCGGGATCCTATGTATCGGTGACCCGTGGAAGAGTGGAACTGCGTCGTCGAGAACGGAACATTTGTCACCGTAAAGTTCGCTTGATGGCTCGAACAAACAGAAATTATCGGCGTCTCGAGTGTGCATGCGGGGGCGCAGTATCGGGCCAAACCGGTGAAACTAACGATCTTTTGAAGACGCATAATTCTCCGGGCGCCGAATACACACGCCGTCCCCCGAAGCACATCCCGCGGAATACAATCCTCGCGTGTACGTAAAGAGCCGAAGGAATTACTCGTCGGATATCCTGGAGCTCGCAAAGTGCAACGTTAAGAGAGATATCCAAGCCGCCCCGGCAATTTTCTTTTACCGTTGGTTCGTCGGTCGGTCCGCGAACGGTGCTGCGCCGAGTTTCCATCGTGCACTTTATTAATAAATTAAAGAGACCGTAATGCGATAGTTACGGCGCGATTCGATGCAACAGCTTCCCTCGCCTCGGATCTCATCGTAACTCGCGTTCTTCTCCCACCCTTCTCTCTCTCTCTCTCTCTCTCTCTCTCTCTCTCTCTCTCTCTC